>OZ038380.1:117807698-118177698 GCA_964036045.1 Eutreptiella sp. 'Long Island Sound 2002' | reverse complement strand
TGGTCACTTGGTGCAGCCGGACGGCTGGCCAGCCCACGCACAGTGGGGGCCGCCGGTGGGTCCACCAGGATCCCCAGGGTGAAAAAAAATCATTTTTTTCCAAAGTTGTTCCTAGACCACTTGGGATGCTCAAACAAGTGTTTTTAGGCCGTTTTGAGCCCGTGGTGGCGCGTTTTGGGCCATGGAAAATCCCAAAATGCCTTGAAAATGGGCCGTTTTGGGACCAACAATGCGTCAAAAATGGGTGAAAAACGCGTTTTTCCAAAAGTGATCCTGGACCATTTATGATGCTCAAACAAGTGGTTTTAGCCCATTTTGAGCCCGTGGCGACAGGTTTGGGCTCATGGAAAATCCCAAAATGCCTTGAAAAAGGGCCATTTTGGGACCAAAAATGGGTCAAAAATGGGTGAAAAACGCGTTTTTCCAAAAGTGATCCCAGACCATTTGGGATGCTCAAACAAGTGTTTTTAGCCCGTTTTGAGCCCGTTTTTGACCGAGTTTAGCCCCTTCCACCACATGTATGCACCACTTTGTGCCCTTCGCCCGTACCTTAGAGCCGTGTGGTGGAGCCACCTAGAGTTGGGAGAGGGGTGTAGATTAGAGGATATATATATATATATATATATATATATATATAATATATATATATATATATATATATATATATGTATATATGTATATACATATATTTATATATATATATATATATACATACATATATATATATATATATATATATATATATATATATATATATATATATATATATATATATATTATATATATATATATATATATATATATATATATATATATATATATATATATATATATATAATATATATATATATTATATATATATATATATATATATATATATATATATATATATATCCTCCAATCTACACCCCTCTCCAAACTCTAGGTGGCTCCACCACACGGCTCTAAGGTATGTGCGAAGGGTACAAAGTGGTGCATACATGTGGTGGAAGGGGCTAAACACAGTCAAAACGGGCTCAAAACGGGCTAAAAACACTTGTTTGAGCATCCCAAATGGTCCGGGATCACTTTCGGAAAAATTTCGACCCATTTTTGACCCATGTTTGGTCCCCAAATGGCCCATTTTCAAGGCATTTTGGGATTTTCCATGAGCCAAAAATCGTCGCCAGGGGCTCAAAATGGGCTAAAACTACTTGTTTGAGCATCATAAATGGTCCAGGATCATTTTTGGAAAAACACCTTTTTGACCCATTTTTGACCCATCGTTGGTCCCAAAATGGCCCATTTTCAAGGCATTTTGGGATTTTCCATGGCCCAAAACGCGCCACCACGGGCTCAAAACGGCCTAAAAACACTTGTTTGAGCATCCCAAGTGGTCTAGGAACAACTTTGGAAAAAATGATTTTTTTCGCCCCGGGGACCCTGGTGGACCCACCGTTGGCCCCCACTCTGCGTGGGCTGGCCGGCCCTCCGGCTGCACCAAGTGACCACTGGTACGGGGGTCTACGTGTGTCGTTGGGCGATTCTGAGGCTTGAAAACCACAAAAAGAGGGGGGTTGCGGGTGGACTAGGTGCCCTCGGAATTCGTTTTTGAGCCACGTAGCCCAAGATACGGCCCGTTCTTGGTTTCGGGGTGCTGGTGCACATTGCGCAGCTTTTGGGGCTTTTTGGCGCCTTTTTGGGCCTTTTCTCGGACATATCGTGGAGTTAGAAGGTACCAAAGGTCCCTTGGTCACGAGAAAGTCAAGCCGCATGTGCAGTGTAGCAGCCGTTTGCACTCGTTTGGCTGTTTTGAACCCTTACTAGGGCTGTTTTGGGCGAAAAATGGCTGTTTTTGGCCCAAAACTGCGCAGATTTGGGAGGGCACCTCCCGACTTGGCGCCACCGCCCCGGGCCGCCACCGTTGAGTTTTTGGCTCAAAACTTGGATTTGGCAAGGCCACCACCTAGGCTCCAAGATGGCTACATGGGCAAATGATCCGAAGCGTTGGGACGGAGCAATGGCCAAAACGGCACGGAGACGTGTTGTTGTTGTTGTTGTTGCTTGCTTGCTTGTTAGCTAGATTTAAGGGGAGAGGGGTGTAGTAATATATATATATATATATATATATATATAGTCATAGTCATAGTCATAACCACTTATCATGCCGTCTACTGGAGTTACCGGGCATCTCGCGCCGACAGGTGGTTCCTGCCTCGCTCGATCCCGTGGGTCCCAGGGCTGCCTGAGGTGGCCCACAGCATGACGGAGGACCCAGAGGACCGGGGATAACGGTCAACCAGGCTTTGGGGGCAGTGGCAGCTGCATAGCGTTAGCATTAGCAACGGCGACGGGCGCTGGCCCGTTTGTTCGCCGGGGGTAAGGGGGCAAGGCACAGCAACGCAGCAGCATCGCAACAAGCAGAAAGCAAGGGCTTCTCTGTCCGTCGCAAAGCGGCAACCAAGGAACAAAGCAGCACGCATGCGGCGAAGCGAGAGCTGACCCCCCGTCGTTCGTGTACCCCCGCCACCGTGGAGACATCCATCACCCATGACCCCACGGAATCCATTGCCGTCTGCGTTCTCGAAATTGCCCACCACCCCTGACTCCACGTATCCCTCTGCCAGCACGCAACAGCCCGTATGTGCATAGCCAGGATTTCTGGGAGGCTCCAGCCTAGCCTGACCCTCAGCTTTCATCGCCCCCATGTCTCCACAATGTACGCCGCCGACCCACCGCACCATCCCCCTAGTATAGTACAGAAACACGGTATCAATTCCACGTCCCCGTGGCCCTGAGCTGCTCCCACACGCCAGATATATACCATGCCGGCACTCCATGTCAGGGGCCAGCACCCAATCAGCTTCGAGGCTTCCACTTGCCCACGTATAATATAACTTGAGGGTCTATAGGGGGGGACGCCGGCCGCTACGCGACGGGAGTGGCGCAACCCGTGAATATCGCTGGCTGGGATTCGGGCTGGTGGGTGCCGTAGCTTGGTTATCGACCCCCTGTAGGGGTACCCACCAGAGGCTTGCTCCGGGCTGTGGTAACCAGGTGCACCTCATCTGGCCCACATACATTGCCCTGGCGCCTACCCTTGACCCTTACCTGCACTGATTGGCCAGCTCCCGTGGTTGCGCCTCTTCCGCCACAGCAGCGGCCAGGCCGCAGGTTCGGCCCCCACCGACGACGTGGCGAGCCTACTTATAGCATTGGCCCGTGCGTCACCCCCTGGACCACTCAGCATTCCGCTCCTCGTCCCTCCTCGCCTCTAGCCGATCGGACCGGCGCCCCCCAGGGGTAAGCCGTTACAGTGGTGAGGCGACTGCTTACTCTTCGCTACGACGCCACGCAGTACCGCTGTTGCTACGCCGACGCCACCTGCGAGCCGCCACGACACGCACCACCGCAGCCACAAGGCCATGGTCAGAGGTTAGACTATGTACATGCCCGCAGGCACGGTCCCTCTAGTTTGTTAACGGGGCCAGGGGATGCCCCCGCGCTCCCCCTGAGTTGTTAGAGGGGTCAGGGGGACACCCCAGTACCGCCATGCTTCCCCGCTGCTCCCCCGCTGTACGGATCCCCAGTACCGCCGCGTACCCCCACCGTACGGACCCCAGTACCGCTGCGTATACCCCCAAGACGCCAGTACACCGTCACCTGGAACTCCACGTGCTCCCCGTGAGTGCTCCTCTGAGGCTGCCACGCCGTCTCCACGACGCCCGCCATACCGTCCCCCCGACGACCCCACTGTCATATCCTTCTACGCACACATCATCGCCTCGTCGCCGCTCCCGGGGCCTGCAGGCTGTCCCCGCAACCCCGTGTAACACTCCCAAGGGGCGCCGCAACGCCGTAACCCCCAGACAACTCCGTGCACCCCCGGTTTATCCCGAGCAACCACTCCCTATACTGCCGTAGCCGGGCCGCCAGTAGAGACCCCGGTGCCATGGGAATACCCTACACGGGTTTGGGCCTTATCACCCTGGTCGGGACGACCCATGACACCTCACTGTTGTATGTGGCGACCCGGGGCAGGCGGGTGAAGCATCCCTGTCCGACCCTCATGCACGGGGGCAGTACGGCTCACCATCAGGCCGGCACGACCTGTCACATCGCGTTGGCCGTCATACGCCGCCTGCCATACCGCACAATCAGGCCGTGAAGGCACTGCTTCTCAGGCGCTACCCCCTCCGCTGCGTCCAGCGTAGGGACGGTAGTTGGTGCACCCACAATTCCTAACCCCATCAATCTGCACCCCCGGCCCCCACCACGCCGTCACCATTTCCTCCGTGATGCCACAACCAGAGTATCCGTGAGTCGCCCTCCAGAGCCGCCCACCACAGCATCAGGGGCAGGGCCGCCGACGGCGCACCAGGGCACCGTACCCCTTCCACCCGGACGCTCTTCAGGCCATCCTGGATAGTCTTCCAGGCACTTGAGGACATCTGTCCAGAGTGCCGCAGTGCCCACCTCGCCTTAGGCCACCCCCTATCGGCACGCTCCTTATATGTCCCGCACAGCGGGACGGAGGCACACTAATGAACCCAAACGGACACCGTTTCCCCGCACCCGTGGCATCGCTGCGAAAGCACAGACCGCGACGGAACGCAGCTACCATCACAACACTGCGACCACAGGTCCTCCTATACATCGCACCACGCGTCCTGGAGTCGGAGCAAAGCACCTGCCAGCGTGCGTGCTGTGGCACAACTGAGGAGGCTACGCCTCGCTTCCTCCCACGTGGACACCGGGCGGAGTATTGGTCGCCCGTCGGGCATCACCGGCAGGCTCTCAAGCAGCCGGGGCCACCGCGCCACTTTGGGGCTGTGTGTGCCATGCGCCAGGAGCTCCCAACCGTAGTCCCGTAAGACCTCCCCGATGACATCAACCCCGTCCTGCTCCGGGCCGCTGGCGGAAGCCAGAACCAAGCGTTGTCCTCCCGCCCGAGCCTCTATGACCGCCGCGAGGCCCAGGGTGTCAAGGGTGTGACGGGCATCGGCAGCCACGTGGTCGTCCCCCTCTGGCAGAGAGAACATGGCCTCCGTGACGTGGCCCTGCGCGTCGTCGCCCTGTACCCGTGCCAGCTGCTTGGAGCCCACTAACACTACCATGGACCGCTGCTCCGTGACCGCTGGTATGGCTCGTCGCAGCTGCCGGTCATACAGCCACAACGTACCCACGTCAAGTACAACAGCCACCGCCAGGATTGGGAGACTGCACAAAGGTTGCTGAAGGACTGGCAGCACCTCGCGAGGCCAGCCCATGACGTTCCCCACAGCTGGATGGTTGGCGTACACCTGGAGCCAGGGTTCACTCTGGCCGTCAGGGCTTCTCACCTTGGTACCACGCACCTGGGCCCACGATTGCGCCGACACCACGCGGGACCACTCCGTGAATGTCGTGTTGTCCCGCGCCACCCAGGAACTGATCCACAGGTCGAAGGCCTGCGCCACTGCCGCCATCCAGTGAGGGAACAAGGACATGGCCTCTTCAGGCTCGATGCACGACCGTGACACCAGCAGTGCGTGCAGCGGTGCCCTCTGAAAGGTTGCCCGCAGGTCGCCGGGGAGGCCGGCAAACGGGTTCCACGGCGGACGCTGCAGGATCCTCCCTCCCGGCGGGCAGAAGGGCGTGTCACCGCGCAGGAAAGCGTATACCGCCCTCCTTCGATCTTGCATCGGCAGCTGCATGATCTGGGTGAGCCGATGGTTCCTGCGGGCATACACATCTTCCCCAATCTGGACCATGTCCTCCACAAAGAGCCTGGCCTTGGCAGGGCCCCGGGACGACGCCGCTCGCACCGCAGCGAACAGCCGCTTCAGGTCCCCGGGACGACACCCGCCATCAGGGATTCGGTCCACCTGCAGCCGTGCTCCCTCCACGCCACGAAATCCACCGCCCTGTCCGTCAGGGGTAGCTCCGCCGTGAACTCCTCCACACGCCTGCACAGGAGCCCAGCCACCTCCTCGTCCCGAGCACACAGTAGGCGCATGTGGCCAATGTCCTCCTCCGGCCCCCCACAGAAGATACAGGGGTGGGCTGGTATTGCCATACGCGTGAGCTTTTGTCTCCACCGTCGCATGACGTGCATGGTGGACAAGGGACCGTCACGTGCCCGCAGCATATTTCTGTGCGTTGGGCCGTGGTGCACAGCTCCCAGGGGCACCGCCTCGAAGGCGCCAGCCAGTGGCGTGTGCGCCCTGGTGCGAGCCGCTAGCGAACGCCACTCCATCTCCCGGACTTGCTAAAGGGTTTGCATGGATGGCACACGCGGCTCGAGCTCTCCATTATCCCCCGGCACTAAGAGGATGGCGTGCTCCTTTGGCAGGACGAGATGGACAGGCGGGGCCATTGCACGGGCCGCGGCAGAGTCTGGTGCCTCGAGCGGGACCGCCGCCAAGTGCGAGCTCTGCCTCACCACCCAGTGGTGCGGCCCCCCAACTCGGCGTGGCAGCCGCCGCAGCCCCTCCACTATCCAGCTCAGTGCGTGCTGATTGACCAGATGTGATGTCGGCCCCTTGATGCCACGGTAAAGGGCCTCCTGCGCCCTGCGGAGATGCGCTCCTATGACGGACGCATCCACCACGTGCACCGTACATGCTGACGGGGGCGTGTGCAACAAGTACGCCGCCGCACCAACGATCTCTGCCTCTGGGACCGTGCCGTAGATGGCACCCGTCCACGTGGGGATTCCGTGGCTGGCCACCGCCACGTTTGTGGCGTCGTCTCCCTGGGGCGACGCGTCAGACGATGTGACTTTAGTCGCCACCGGCACCGAGCAGTACCGGTGGGGCTCCAGCCACGCCACGTCGGAGTGGGGGCTCTGCACCACCTTTCCCAGGGACGCCGCACTGGAGGCCGTGAGTTCCGGGGACAGGACCACCCTCGGTCGATAAACCGCATGTGGTCTCCAGGCCAGGTCACATCCGCAGACTGACTTTATGGCGTCCAGGGCGGTGGTATACTCCGCTCCCCAAAGTGTTGCGGAGCACGAAGGCTGGTATACCACCACAGACCCCTGCTCCACTGCGCCGCCATCACGCAACGACGTGACGGCGACGTGCGGATCGTGTGGCACGTTGCAGATCCGGACCACTTCCGGGACCGAGTACTCATCCGGATCCGGGATTGGGTCTGCTGGCAGCAGAAGGACAATTGCCCACTCGCAACACCTGTGCACCGCCGCGCACGCCCTAGAAAACGCTGGCCGCCCGTGCACAACCCACAGTGGTGGCGGGCTTATGCCGCCCCCTGCGTGAGGAGTGAGCAGGGGGACGGACGCTGGATCGTCTTGCTGTTGGTAGCCCTCAAAGACGTCCCCCAATAGAAACAGGAGGGCGGCTAGCGGGACGAACGGCATGGACAGCCCCGGGTTGGCTGGGTCCCATCCTTCCTCCCTGTATCCGCCCACCACATACACGTCCCCCGCAGCGGACTGTCTATTGCGTTTGCTGGCCTTCTTTCGGCGCACCGGGTGTATTAGCCGGTGAGTCAACGGACTAGGTAGCTGCGGCCGGAAAACGTCGCGGAGCCCCGTGAGCCACACGTGGTCCAGCTGGTGGGGTCCTACTCCCGCGTGCGGAAGGTGCAGGTGGTCCTCATGGCACTCCTGGAGCTGGACAGCCCAGTGCCCAGGCGCAGGGCAGGGGAGCCGCGCATGCAGGAGGTCATTTGCGGGATCAGTCAGGGACTGTACTGTCGCATCTGTGCGGGGCCCCGAGAGAACGCAGATGTCCCTACCCTTGAAGGTATAGGATTGGGACACCCACTTCCGCCCCGCCCACTGCACTTGCGGCAGATGGGCGTGTACACACGAGTACACCGACGATGGCATGAGAAGTCCTACGCGCAACGTCCCCATCGCCCGGAGTACCCTGTCCACCCACGTATTGCCAGCATGTGTGGCGAATGACGCAAAGGGCACCATGAACTGTCCGCACACTCCGTACTGCACGTGCATGTCCCGGAGCATGGCCCGCAGCTCATCCCGGACTGTCGTCGACCTGTGGTGGGTGAGCTGAGCCATGGTCGCCGCAACGGAGTCGCGGCATATAACCTGGACATCCGCCAACCGTAACCCATGACCCGACCGCACTGCCACGTTGGACAGGTCCTTGGGCAGCTTCTCGAACTGCAGGGCCGCAGCCTTGATGGCAGTATTCAGTTTGATCACCGCCTCCGCCGTGTCGGACAGGTAGGGCGCCGCGTACCGCACGATGCCTCCAACCACAGCCGCCATCACCTCATGAGGCACCGACGCCGGCCCTAACGTGTTCTTGCACCAGCCCAGCAGAGCTTCACACCGGAGCACATGTTTCTCCTTCATGGTCGCCACCCCCCTGGGATCGAGGCGAAGGCCCAAGTATGGTACCGTGCCCTTGGCACGTAAGCATACCCATGGGGCCGCCGTGTTCCCTGGGTTCAGGTACACCAGAATCGAATGGATGCGAGCAGTATTGGCATAGGCGCATTTGCCGACGTTGAGGGACATGCCCATGTCCGTGAGATACCGCGCTATCGCCGCCGCATACTCCAGGAATTGCGGCAGGGAGTGCGCTATCAACAGGAGGTCATCACAGTACGCCTGTACCAGGGGCGGCACCGCATAGCGAGCATCTCCCCGTGCCTTGCAGGCGAAGCTCCGCAGGAGAGGTTCTAAGAGGAGGAGGTAGAGCACAGCGCTCTCCGCACTGCCTTGCCGCACGCCCCTATGGAGCCGTATGCTCGGCGTCAGGCCGTGCGCGGCGACGATGCGCACCAGAGACCCGCAGCTGAGGGTGTGGGAGAGCCTGATGAGCTCTTCCGGGACACCCACGTGGCGCAGGAGGAGCGCCAGCGCTCTGTGCGGCGCCGTGTCAAAAGCTTTTGACACATCGAAGGCCAAGACGTGGTTTTCCTCCTGCCCACGCTGCAGCCTGCGCTGGGCTAGGAACACCGGGGCAGCCGCCGTGGAGCCCGGCATGGTTCCGAACTGCCAGTCCGCGGTTAGTCCCTTGCGTGCCAGGACGGCTGTGAACCTCCGCATGAGGGGAGTCATGAGCATTCGCATGTCTTGCTGCCCCAGCGCTATCGGCCTGTACTCGTCCAGGTTGCCCGTGCCTGTGCCCTTGGGCATCAGCCAGATAATGGCCTCGTGCCAGGACTCCGGGACGTCCGCACCCCGCAGGATTGCCCTGTACGCATGCACCAGGAGCCCCTGCACCGGTTCAGGCAGCTCTGCTATGAGGGCAGCCGTGACCCGGTTGGACCCCGGAGCTTTGTCGTCCGCCACAGCCTGCCTCACGGCGTCTTTAAGGTCCTGCATGGTGTAGTCCTGTACCGACCTCCATTCCTCTGGCACCCCTTTGGGAATGTGGGCTTGGACCAGCCGCTCGAAGGCCGGCAGGTTCACTGGCCGCTTGGCGTACAGCCCCTCCCAATACCTCTGGACCTCGCCAATGACGTCCGAAGCCTTCAAGAGCACCTTCTCCGACTCGCGGACGCGTACGGACCATAGGCCTGACGGGGCATAGTTCACCACGTTGATGGCCCCCCGTATCGCCGTCCATCGGAGCTGCAGATCCGGTACCCTGCCCCGCCAGTAGTCCTTGATGGACCGGCGCCTGTTGCTCCTGAGGACATCCCGCAGCTCCTCCACGCGTGTCTCCAGCTGGTGGAGCTGTTGGTCCAACGCGGCACGTAGGTCCTCTACCGAGGCGGGGGACAGGTCGGGGTCCACTCGCCGGAGGTGCTGCAGCAGGGCAGTCGCTTCCTGGGAGTGAAGTCCGGCCGCCGACGCGTCCCGTTGCCACAGCTGATGGGCGCGCCAGGCCACGGCCTGCTGATCCGAGAGGACCTGGTCCAACGACGCCTCCGTTTCCGCCTGCCCGTACGGGTACTGCGGGTCCACGCCTGAAGGCATGCGCACTCTCGTGACCCTGGACACGTCATCACGGAAGGCGTAGAGCAGGTCAAAGACCGCTTGCACCTCCGACGTGCCCATGGTGGCAGTGTCCTGGTCCGACGAGAGCCACGCCTGTAGCCGCCGATCCCCGCAGGCCTTCTGCAGGACTGCCGCTGCCGCCTAACGAACCCCCGGGGAGTCCGGGCGTATGGCATGCAGCCTGCCTTGGGCGTGCGAGTAGGCCATCCTGGTGACCCTCTCTTTGCCGGCCACCGCTAGCGGGATGTCCAGGACCACTGGGCCATGATCCGACCCCAGTGACGCAAGAGACCGCCCCGGCGCCAAGTGTGGGCACTCACGCGCCGCCCATGGGACCAGAGGCGAGTTTAGAAGGAAGGAGTCCAGTCGGTGCCCTGCCCTCGTGGGCCTCCTGTCCTCCTCCCGTTCCGGGCCTGCCCTGTGGAAACCACACTGTTCCCACAGGGCTTGGAACCTCCTCGTGGTGGGGTGCCACGGGGACTCCAGCCACACGTTGAAGTCCCCTCCGAGGAGCACGGCCCTGGTGCAACCCGCGCTCTTGGCCGCCGCGTACATGGCCACGTCAGCCCAGAAGGACGCCTTTGACCCCCAGGAGTTGCCGCCGCTACCCGGGCCGTGGACGTTGATGACCGTGAGGGTGCCACCTGCGGTCACCACATCGAGGGCCATGGCCTTGCCCGGCACGATGTCCACGATATCTCGAACTTCCTCCGCGGCGAACACGTCCGCCCGAAGGGCAATCAAGAGCCCGCCGCGCACCGCTGCCGCCGACGTTGCCTAAGCATCCATCCCTGGGTACGCATGATACCCGTGGTGACGCCACTGGTTCTCCGAGTGCACCACACCTTGAGGGTCCTGCCGGCCGGTCTCCTGGAATAAGCCCAGGATGGCACCCTCGGCCTTCATGATGCCCGCCGCCACCGCTTCACCGTCGAGCATACCTGGGGCCACTGGTACGCCGTCCCCCCGCATCGAGCCCTGGACGTTCCAGGACACCGCCGCTCGGGTGTTGGAGGCGGGGCCCCTTCATGGCTGCACGTGTGGATCAGGGCCCCCCGCCGGATCCGGATTACCTGACGGAGGGGGGCCACCAGCAGGTTCAGAGGGACCACCCGCACCCGGCGCGGGCGGCCGGCGAGGTGGCTCTTGTCCCCGCGGGCCTCCGCTCGAGGCGGCCGTCGCCTGCTGAGACCCGGCAGATGCGGCGGGCTCCCCCTCTGCCTGTCCGCCGGATGTACTTGCCGCCGTACTCCCCGTAGAAGACACTGCCCCACGCCGTGCTGCAGACCCAATCGCTCCAGATCGTGCCGCCGACGGCAACGCCCCGCGCTCCGCCGCAGGGCGGGCACCCGTGGGCAGCGTGAGCGCTCTGGACCCCGCCTGGGCCGACGCGAAAGGCCCCGCCTGGCCCCCCGGCATAACGCCAGCCAGCATGGCCAACGCTTGGTCCCGTTGCGCCGGATCAGTCGCATGGTCCCGCTGGATGTGGTCCAGCAGGTCCTTGGGGTGGAGGTGGGTAGGCTGGCAGTGCGTGCCAGCTTTCCATGTGCAGTGACCAGCCCCATCCAGCCGAGACCAGGGGCAGACGTTGATCGTCTTTGTCCCACGCTACTCCGTGGCCAAGTCACCACCGAAGTGCTGCAGCATGTACCGAATGTTGGCATAGCCGCCATACTGAGGCGGGGGGCGCCTCTTGGGCGGTGGCTTGGGCGCCGCTTTCGGGGCCTGCCTCCCCGCCGCGGCCGGGGGTGCCGCAGGCCGTACTGGTGGCACACTTGGTGGCTGCGGCAGGTGCAGCATTCCCCCCACGGGAAACTGCTCCTCCACCCAGCGGCGCCACGCGTCGGCGAACTTCTCCCGGTCGCCCTGGACCTTCCACCTGGACGTGGAGAATGCCCGGAGCCACGGCCCCATGTCCTCCGCCATGACCAGGCGGAGGGCATCTCCTCCGCTCTGCCGGCGGAAGCGTGTCGCGGCCGCGCCTGCCACGGTCCCTTGGAGGTACAGCGCTTCGCCCCCATCGCCGCTCAGTGCACTAAGGTGCAGGGCCTCCAGGTCGGCGGGGCGGACCGTGAGCACCGTGCCCTCTCCGCGATCGTAAAGGCGCAGCGCTGAGGAGTGGGGCTCCAACGCCGCCACAACCCAGCACCACGCCTGCGACACGCTATGCAGCAGTGCCAGCGAGGCTGCCGGCCTATTGCTGGAGGACTGCGCTGCCGGGGCCCTGGGGAGGGCCGCCGCGTGACCCTGCAGCGCCCTGCACATGCCAGCTGCATGCTCAGCCTGCCACATGTTGCTCGGGGCTATGGGCTAGACGTCCTGCCCCTGGATCACCGGCGGCCGCGTGACCTCCACGAAGACCGCCGGCGCCGGCAGGATGTCCTCGGCCGTGCACCGGTGCGCCCTGCGCTCCGGCCCCAGCCCACTGAGGCACTCCCGGAACACCCGGTAGCGGGCCGGGCCCCTGGACTGTTGCCTCCTGAGCCGGCACGCGGTGACTACGACCCACTCCAGTCCCCCTGTTTCCACCCGAACACAGGCCCAATACTCCGCCCCCTCCAACACCACCAGCCGCCCCATATCCGTCATGCCCACCGTATGGGTGGAAGGGACGCTCTCCACCCTGAGCCACCGCTTGGCGCTGTCTTCCCACGGCTGGGGGGCATGCATCCGCTGCTGCTGCATCGCGTCCTGCACGTGCTGCAGGGACACCGTCGCCAGCATGGACATCCCCCCGTCCGCCGCCGCCGCCATACACAGCAGGGCATGTTGCATGCGCGCCCCGGGCAGCCCCACGTTGTGCGGGACGTCCGCCAGGTCCAAGGGCGTGCGGGGCGCCGGAAGGGCATCCAACACCGCTGCAGGCAGCTCCCCCAAGGACGGCAGACGCGCGATGGGCCCCATGTCCCTGTTGAGGACCACCGCCGCCACCTACTGCCTGTCGAGCGCGGACAGGAGGTTGCCCGGCCTCGGCACCCTGAGGAGGGTACCGACGGCGGACATGAGGGCGCACACGCCACAGTCCTTGGTGTTGCCGGCCGGCTGCTGCACCTGTGCCGCCCGGGCCTCCGCGAGCAGATGCTCTGCACCCGGCCACCCCGCCCTCTGGCCCCGGGGTGCCATGCGCATCGTCCGGACCGCCATGTCCCACGTGTGCGGCCATTGGGGCGGGGCCCCCAACACCACAGGCTGGCCTAGCGGGTCCACGGCCAACCGCATGTCAGGGGCCACGAGGTGGTGGGCCGTCCAGTGCCGCATGCCCGGCGTCTCCAACCGGTCGAGGTACACCGCCTCTGAGCCCCCCAACTCGACATACCTCGCAATGAGGAGGGCAGCAGGGGTTCGGTCGTGCCGCTGGCCTTCCCACCCCTGCCTCGGGAGCATCATGCCGTGGGGGGCCAGGCACTGCACCACGTCGGCTGCCAGCGCGACCACGTCGTCGCTGAGCTCCACCCCATGGTCTGCGGCCTCCAGGAACTGGTGCCTGGGCTTGGAGTACAGGTGCTCCAGGGCGCCCCGCAGCTCAGCCGGTGGGGGAGAGGCGTCTCCGCAGCCCCGCAGCCATGGGAGTGCACCCGGGAGATGCCGCCCTGCTCCTCCTGACCAGACGGCGGCCTTAAGGACCGGCAGGTCCCGCCAGACAGCCCTAGCGACCTGATCGCGCCAGGGCTGTGGCTTGTTTGCACCCCACTGCAGGACGGCCACCACAGCATGCGTGGTGAGGGGCTCTGCCGTGAGCTGCAACGTTGTCCCCCCGTCGGTCTCGATCACCGTGCCCCGTGGGGCAGTGAAGACGTGGCCATCAGCCCCACAGACCGCCACCCATCCCCACAAGACCGCCATGGTCTCCCAGCTGGGGTGGTTGGTTCTCCTGGGCAGGACCACCACCGGTGGGCACGGGCTGTTGGCGGCCCACACGCGCCATTCCACTCCCACCAGACGCTCGTGACCAGGGGGCCGGTACACCTGGGGCAACGCGTCTGGGAGCTGGCGATGGACAGCGGTCCACACATCAGCTTCGCCAGCCCGCGTGAACTGGAGTCCGTCCAGGATGTCCCCGTCCACAGGGCTGGGGAGGCGGGCGGTGCGAACTTCCAGCCCCTGGCCCAGGCGAAGCCCTGGCCCCTCTCGGTCTCCCAGCAGCGAGACCTCCGGGTCTGTGGCCGCAAGACGAGCCGCCACCGTGGGGAGATGCAGGGAGACAGTCCACGGCTGGACTGAGACGGGCTCGCGCGGGAGGTCAGGGCAGGCCGCCACAGCACTGCCATCCCTCGCCCAGCTGAGCGCCCTGTCCCACCACTGCGCCCACGCACCCGGTGCTGCCGGCAACGACCAGGACAGGTACGTCACGACCGCCTTAGCCTGCCACTCGCGAGGGTCCATGCCGGCGGGGTGTGTGTGCCACGTGCACACCCATCCCAGATTGGCTTCCTGGACGGCGACCACGTCCCTCCACGGGACCACCGGGAACGGAGTGAGCAGGGCCGCCATGCCACATGGCAACGCCACCGCCCACTCGGTCACGCCCCCACTCTCCACCGCATACCCCACCGCTGGGAGCCCTCCCCCTTGCGCCTTTACCACCGCTTCCTGCAGCAACGTTCCGTGGCCCCGGCCGTGGTCCTGGCTGCTGTCCAGGCTGAGGGCCCCCACACGGGCCATGGCCTCGAGGATCAGGAGTAATTCCTGGGGTACTCCCCGCGGCACCGGCGGCTGGGGGTGGGCGAACCGGCAGGCATCCGCCCGCATGCACCACCCCTTGGCCCAGTGCCTGCAGGTTTCCACCTCCCCCGTCTTCGGCCCAGCCCTGTCCGCCACCCCCAGCTCCCGTGGACCCACCTCACGCGCCTCCTTCGCCCCCACAATCACCAGCTCCTCGTCCAGCTCCCCGGCGCCCTGTGCCTCTTCACCCTTGAACTCCGGCTCCTCGTCCCGCTCCATGGCAACTTGTGCCTCCTCACTCCTCCTGCGTTGGTCCTCCTCTTCCAGTGCCTCCGTCGGCGGCGGCGGGCCCGCCGCATCCGTGAACTTCGCTAGGGCCGCCGCCACAATGGCCTGCACGTCCACCTCCTCCCCGGCCACCTCCGGCTGATCCTGCTGCTGCTCCTCCCCCGTGGGTTGCTCCTGCCCCACCTCGTCACCTCCACGACCTGCCTCCTCGTCACCCCCCACCGGGATTGCGTGTTTGGACCCTTGGGGGGCGGCGCTCTCGTCGAGGCGCGTGCCCACCACCACCAGCTTGAGGTCACCGCCTCGGCTCTCAAGGCGGTAGGTGCTGGAGGTGGGGACGAGGACCGCCCCATCCCCGGTCAGCAGCAGGCGGTCCGCGTCGAACACGACCTCTGCACCCTCAGGGTGCACCGCCACCAGGAGCGCATGGGACCCCAGCGCCTGGGGCGTGAGGGGCCGCACGGCCTGCTCGCGACGCCAAGCGTCAGCCCCACCTCGCCACAAGGCCACGTACAGGCCTTCGTCCCGCCGCACGTCCTCCAGCCCTGCCTCGTCCAGCAGGCGCCCCACGGACAGGCGCACCGACAGGGGGAGGCCTTCTTGGGGCTCGGCCGCCCGGACATCACCGGGGTGGTGACCCAGGACCGCCGCGTCCCCCAGTTGGACACAGCGGACCTGGCCGTTGTCCGGGGACGCTGCCGCTAGGGCCATCTCCCGGGCGACCTGCCCTGGGCGCTGGAGCTCATAGCGCTCCAGGGCGCTCGCCAGCATCCCTGCCTCCCGCTACCCCGTGCCCATGAGGCCGTGCCTGTGGGCACCCTCGGCCGCATGGTACCTGCAGTGCCGCCACTCACAGCTCCCAAGGGGAGGGGGCGGCACCGCAGTGGGCATGGGCCGCAGCGGCTCGTTGGCCGGGTCCTCGTCCTTTTTTATATGTATATATATATTTCTATATGTATATATATATTTCTATATATATATATATATATATATATATATATATATATATATATATATATATATATATATATATATATATATATATATATATATATATATATATATATATATATATATATATATATATATATATATATATATAGTCATAGTCATAGTCATAACCACTTATCATGCCGTCTACTGGAGTTACCGGGCATCTCGCGCCGACAGGTGGTTCCTGCCTCGCTCGATCCCGTGGGTCCCAGGGCTGCCTAAGGTGGCCCACAGCATGACGGAGGACCCAGAGGACCGGGGATACCGGTCAACCAGGCTTTGGGGGCAGTGGCAACTGCAAAGCGTTAGCATTAGCAACGGCGACGGACGCTGGCCCGTTTGTTCGCCGGGGGTAAGGGGGCAAGGCAAAGCAGCGCAGCAGCATCGCAACAAGCAGAAAGCAAGGGCATCTCTGTTCGTCGCAAAGCGGCAACAAAGGAACAAAGCAGTACGCATGCGGCGAAGCGAGAGCTGACCCTCCGTCGTTCGCGTACCCCCGCCACCGTGGAGACATCCATCACTCATGACCCCATGGAGTCCATTGCCGTCTGCGTCCTCGAAACTGCCCACCACCCCTGACTCCACGTATCCCACTGCCAGCACGCAATAGCCCGTATGTGCATAGCCACGATTTCTGGGAGGCTCCAGCCTAGCCTGGCCCTCAGCTTTCATTGCCCCCATGTCTCCACAATGTACGCCATTGTCCCACCGCACCAGTCCCCTAGTATAGTACAGAAACACGGTATCAATTCCACGTCCCCGTGGCCCTGAGCTGCCCCCACACCCCAGATATATACCATGCTGGCACCCCATGTCAGGGGCCAGCGCCCAATCTGCATCGAGGTATCCACTTGCCCACATATAATATAACTTGAGGGTCTACAGGGGGGGACGCCGGCCGCTACGCGGCGGGAGTGGCGCAACCCGTGAATATCGCTGGCTGGGATTCGGGCTGGTGGGTGCCGTAGCTTGGTTATCGACCCCCTGTAGGGGTACCCACCAGAGGCTCGCCCCAGGCCGTGGTAACCAGGTGCACCTCATGTGGCCCACATACATTGCCCTGGCGCCTACCCTTGGCCCTTACCTGCACTGATGGGCCAGCTTCCGTGGTTGCGCCTCTTCCGCCACAGCAGCGGCCAGGCCGCAGGTTCGACCCCCACCGACGACGTGGCGAGCCTACTTATAGCATTGGCCCGCGCGTCACCCCCCGGACCACTCAGCATGCCGCTCCTCTGCCCTCCTCGCCTCTAGCCGACCGGACTGGCGCCCCCCAGGGGTAAGCCGTTACAGTGGTGAGGCGACTGCTTACTCTTCGCTACGACGCCGCGCAGTACCGCTGTTGCCACGCCGACGCCACTTGCGAGCCGCCACGACACGCACCACCGCAACCACAAAGCCATGGTCAGAGGTTAGACTATGTACATGCCCGCAGGCACGGTCCCTCTAGTTTGTTAACGGGGCCAGGGGATGCCCCCGCGCTCCCCCTGAGTTGTTAGAGGGGTCAGGGGGACACCCCAGTACCGCCATGCATCCCCGTGCTCCCCCACTGTGCGATTCCCCAGTACCGCCGCGTTCCCCCACCGTACGGACCCCAGTACCGCCGCGTACCCCCACCATACGGTGCCCAGTACCGCCGCGTACACCCCCAAGATGCCAGTACACCGTCACCTGGAACTTCCCCGCTGCTCCCCCACTGTACGGTTCCCCAGTACCGCCGCGTACCCCCACCGTACGGATCCCAGTACCGCCGCGTTTACCCCGGAGACTCCAGTACGCCGCCACCTGGAACTCCACGTGCCCCCCTTGAGTGCTCCTCCCAGGCTGCCACGCCGTCTCCACGACGCCCGCCATACTGTCCCCCTGACGACCCCACTGTCATATCCTTCCACGCACACATCTTCGCCTCGTCGCCGCTCCCGGGGCCTGCAGGCTGGCCCCGCAACCCCGTGTAACACTCCCAGGGGGCGCCGCAACGCTGTAACCCCCAGACAACTCCGTGCACCCCCGGTGTATCCCGAGCAACCACTCCCAATACTGCCGTAGCCGGGCCGCCAGTAGAGACCCCGGTGCCATGGGAATACCCTATAGGGGTTTGGGCCTTAGTACCCTGGTCGGGAGGACCCATGACACCTCACTGTTGTATGCGGCGACCCGGGGCAGGCGGGTGAAGCATCCCTGTCCGACCCTCATGCACGGGGGCAGTACGGCTCACCATCAGGCCGGCACGACCTGTCACATTGCGTTGGCCGTCATACGCCGCCTGCCAGTACCGCACAATCAGGCCGCGAAGGCACTGCTTCTCAGGCGCTACCCCCTCCGCTGCGTCCAGCGTAGGGACGGTAGCTGGTGCACCCACAATTCCCAACCCCATCAATCTGCACCCCCGGCCCCCACCACGCCGTCACCATTTCCTCCGTGATGCCACAACCAGAGTATCCGCGAGTCGCCCTCCAGAGCCGCCCACCACAGCATCAGGGGCAGGGCCGCAGACGGCGCTCCAGGGCACCGTACCCCTTCCACCCGGACGCTCTTCAGGCCATCCTGGATAGTCTTCCAGGCACTTGAGGACATCTGTCCAGAGTGCCGCAGTGCCCACCTCGCCTTAGGCCACCCCCTATCGGCACGCTCCTTACATGTCCCGCACAGCGAGGCGGAGGCACACTGATGAACCAAAACTGACACTGTTTCCCCGCACCCGTGGCATCGCTGCGGAAGCACAGACCGCGATGGAACGCAGCTACCATCACAACACTGCGACCACAGGTCCTGCCATACATCGCAGCACGCGTCCTGGAGCCCGAGCAAAGCCCTCGCCAGCGTGCGTGCTGTGGCACAACTGAGGAGGTTGCGCCTCGCTTCCTCCCACGTGGACACCGGGCGGAGTATCGGTCGCCCGTCGGGCATCATCGGCATGCTCTCAAGCAGCCGGGGCCACCGCGCCACTTTGGGGCTACGCGTGCCATGCGCCAGGAGCTCCCAACCGTAGTCACGCAGGACCTCCCTGATGACATCAACCCCGTCCTGCTCCGGGCCGCTGGCGGAAGCCAGAACCAAGCGTTGTCCTCCCGCCCGAGCCTCAATGACCGCCTCGAGGCCCAGGGTGTCAAGGGTGTGACGGGCATCGGCAGCCACGTGGTCGTCCCCTTCTGACAGGGAGAACATGGCCTCCGTGACGTGGCCCTGCGCGTCGTTGCCCTGTACCCGTGCCAGCTGCTTGGAGCCCACTAACACTGCCATGGACCGCTGCTCCGTGACCGCTGGTACGGCTCGTCGCAGCTGCCGGTCATACAGCCACAACGTACCCACGTCAAGTACGACAGCCACCGCCAGGATTGGGAGACTGCACAGAGGTTGCTGAAGGACCGGCAGCACCTCGCGAGGCCAGCCCATGATGTTCCCCACAGCTGGATGGTTGGCGTACACCTGAAGCCAGGGATCACTCTGGCCGTCAGGGCTTCTCACCTGGTTACCACGCACCTGGGCCCACGACTGCGCCGACACCACGCGGGACCACTCCCTGAATGTGGTGATGTCCCGCGCCACCCAGGAACCGATCCGCAGGTCGAAGGCCTGCGCCACCGCCGCCATCCAGTGAGGGAACAAGGACATGGCCTCTTCGTGCGCGATGCACGACCGCGACACCAGCACTGCGTGCAGCGGTGCCCTCTGAAAGGTTGCCCGCAGGTCGCCGGGGAGGCCGGCAAACGGGTTCCACGGCGGACGCTGCAGGATCCTCCCTGCCGGCGGGCAGAAGGGTGTGTCACCGCGCAGGAACGCGTATACCGCTCTCCTTCGATCTTGCATTGGCAGCTGCATGATCTGGGTGAGCCGATGGTTCCTGCGGGCATACACATCTTCGCCAATCTGGACCATGTCCTCCACAAAGAGCCTGGCCTTGGCAGGGCCCCGGGACGACGCCGCTCGCACCGCAGCGAACAGCCGCTTCAGGTCCCCGGGGACGACACCCGCCATCAGGGATTCAGTCCACCTGCAGCTGTGCTCCCTCCACGCCACGAACTCCACCGCCCTGTCCATCAGGGGTAGCTCCGCCGTGAACTCCTCCACACGCCTGCACAGGAGCCCAGCCACCTCTTCGTCCCGCGCACACAGTAGGCGCATGTGGCCAATGTCCTCCTCCGGCCCCCCACAGAAGATACAGGGGTGGGCTGGTATTGCCATACGCGTGAGCTTCTGTCTCCACCGTCGCATGACCTGCATGGTGGACAAGCGACCGTCACGTGCCCGGAGCATATTCCTGTGCGTTGGGCCGTGGTGTACAGCTCCCAGGGGGATCGCCTCGCAAGCGCCAGCCAGTGGCGTGTGCGCCCTGGTGCGAGCCGCTAGCGAACGCCACTCCATCTCCCGGACTTGCTGAAGGGCTTGCATGGATGGCACACGCGGCTCGAGCTCACCATTATCCCCCGGCACCAAAAGGATGGCGTGCTCCTTTGGCACGACAAGATGGACAGGCGGGGCCATTGCACGGGCCGCGGCAGAGTCCGGTGCCTCGAGCGGGACCGCCGCTAAGTGTGAGCTCTGCCTCACCACCCAGTGGTGCGGCCCCCCAACTCGGCGCGGCAGCCGCCGCAGCCCCTCCACTATCCAGCTCAGTGCGTGCTGATTGACCAGATGTGATGTCGGCCCCTTGATGCCACAGTACAGGGCCTCCTGTGCCCTGCGGAGATGCGCTCCTATGACGGACGCATCCACCACGTGTACCGTGCACGCTGACGGGGGCGTGTGCAACAGGTATGCCGCCGCGCCGATGATCTCTGCCTCCGGGACCGTGCCGTAGATGGCACCCGTCCACGTGGGGATTCCGTGGCTGGCCACCGCCACGTTTGTGGCGTCGTCTCCCTGGGGCGACGCGTCAGACGATGTGACTTTAGTCGCCACCGGCACCCAGCAGTACTGGTGGGGCTCCAGCCATGCCACGTCGGAGTGGGGGCTCTGCACCACCTTTCCCAGGGACGCCGCACTGGAGGCCGTGAGCTCCGGGGACAGGACCACCCTCGGTCGATACACCGCATGCGGTCTCCAGGCCAGGTCACATCCGCAGACTGACTTGATGGCGTCCAGGGCGGTGGTATACTCCGCTCCCCAAAGTGTTGCGGAGCACGAAGGCTGGTATACCACCACAGACCCCTGCTCCACTGCGCCGCCATCACGCAACGACGTGACGGCGACGTGCGGATCGTGTGGCACGTTGGACATCCGGACCACTTCCGGGAGCGAGTACTCATCCGGATCCGGGATTGGGCCCGCCGGTAGCAGAAGAACAATTGCCCACTCGCTGCACTTGTGCACCGCCGCGCACGCCCTGGAAAACGCTGGCTGCCCGTGCACAACCCACAGTGGTGGCGGGCTTATGCCGCCCCCGGCGTGAGGAGTGAGCAGGGGGACGGACGCCGGATCGTCTTGCTGTTGGTAGCCCTCAAAGACGTCCCCCAACAGAAACAGGAGGGCGGCTAGCGGGACGAACGGCATGGACAGCCCCGGGTTGGCCGGGTCCCATCCTTCCTCCCTGTACGCGCCCACCACATACACGTCCCCCGCAGCGGACTGCCTATTGCGTTTGCTGGCCTTCTTTCGGCGCACCGGGTGTATTAGCCGGTGAGTCAACGGACCGGGCAGCTGCGGCCGGAAGACGTCGCGAAGCCCCGTGAGCCACACGTGGTCCAGCTGGAGGGGCCCTACTCCTGCGTGCGGAAGGTGCAGGTGGTCCTCATGGCACTCTTGAAGCTGGACCGCCCATTGCCCGGGCGCAGGGCAGGGGAGCCGCGCATGCAGGAGGTCATTTGCGGGATCAGTCAGGGACTGCACCGCCGCATATGTGCGGGGCCCCGAGAGAATGCAGATGTCCCTACCCTTGAAGGTATAGGATTGGGACACCCACTTCCGCCCCGCCCACTGCACTTGCGGCAGATGGGCTTGTACACACGAGTACACTGACGATGGCATGAGAAGCCCTACGCGCAACGTCCCCATCGCTCTGAGTACCCTGTCCACCCACGTATTGCCAGCGTGTGTGGCGAATGACGCAGAGGGCACCATGAAATGCCCACACACTCCGTACTGCACGTGCATGTCTCGGAGCATGGCCCGCAGCTCATCCCGGACTGTCGTCGACCTGTGGTGGGTGAGCTGAGCCATGGTCGCCACGACGGAGTCGCGGCATATAACCTGGACATCCGCCAACCGTAGCCCATGACCTGACCGCACCGCCACGTTGGACAGGTCCTTGGGCAGCTTCTCGAACTGCAGTGCCGCAGCCTTGATGGCAGTATTCAGCTTGATTACCGCCTCCGCCGTGTCGGACAGGTAGGGCGCCGCGTACCGCACGATGCCTCCAACCACAGCCGCCATCACCTCATGAGGCACCGACGCCGGCCCTAACGTGTTCTTGCACCAGCCCAGCAGAGCTTCACACCGGAGCACATGTTTCTCCTTCATGGTCACCATCCCCGCGGGATCGAGGTGTAGGCCCAAGTATGGTACCGTGCCCTTGGCACGTAAGCATACCCATGGGGCCGCCGTGTCCCCTGGGTTCAGGCATACCAGAATCGAATGGATGCGAGCAGTATTGGCATAGGCGCATTTGCCCACGTTGAGGGACATGCCCATGTCAGTGAGATACCGCGCTATCGCCGCCGCATACTCCAGGAATTGCGGCAGGGAGTGCGCTATCAACAGGAGGTCATCACAGTACGCCTGTACCAGGGGTGGCACCGCATGGCGAGCATCTCCCCGCGCCTTGCAGGCGAGGCTGCGCAGGAGAGGCTCCAAAAGGAGGAGGTAGAGCACAGCGCTCTCCGCACTGCCCTGCCGGAGGCCCCTGTGGAGTCGTATGCTCGGCGTCGGGCCGTGCGTAGTGATGATGCGCACCAGAGACCCGCAGCTGAGGGTGTGGAAGAGCCCGATGAGCTCCTCCGGGACACCCATGTGGCGCAGGAGGAGCGCTAGCGCTCCGTGTGGCGCTGTGTCAAAGGCTTTTGACACATCGAAGGCCAGGACGTGGTTTTCCTCCAGCCCACGCTGCAGCCTGCGCTAGGCCAGGAACACCGGGGCAGCCGCCGTGGAGCCCGGCATGGCCCCGAACTGCCAGTCCGCGGTTAGTCCCTTGCGTGCCAGAACAGCTGTGAACCTCCGCATAAGGGGAGTCATGAGCATTCGCATGTCCTGCTGCCCCAGCGCTATCGGCCTGTACTCGTCCAGGTTGCCCGTGGCTGTGCCCTTGGGCATCAGCCAGATAATGGCCTCGTGCCAGGACTCCAGGACGTCCGCACCCCGCAGGATTGCCCTGTACGCATGCACCAGGAGCCCTTGCACCGGTTCAGGCAGCTCTGCTATGAGGGCAGCCGTGACCCGGTTGGACCCCGGAGCTTTGTCGTCCGCCACGGCCTGCCTCACGGCGTCTTTAAGGTCCTGCATGGTGTAGTCATGTACCGACCTCCATTCTTCTCGCACCCCTTTGGGAATGTGGGCCCGGACCAGCCGCTCGAAGGCCGGCAGGTTCACTGGCCGCTTGGCGTACAGCGCCTCCCAATACCTCTGGACCTCGCCAATGACGTCCGAGGCCTCCAAGAGCACCCTCTCCGACTCGCGGACGCGTACGGACCATAGGCCTGACGGGGCATAGTTCACCACGTTGATGGCCCCCCGTATCGCCGTCCATCGGAGCTGCAGATCCGGTACCCTGCCCCGCCAGTAATCCCCGATGGACCGGCGCCTGTTGCTCCTGAGGACATCCCGCAGCTCCTCCACGCGTGTCTCCAGCTGGTGGAGCTGATGGTCCAATGAGGCACGCAGGTCCTCTACCGAGGCGGGGGACAGGTCGGGGTCCACTCGCCGGAGGTGGTGTAGCAGGGCAGTCGCTTCCTGGGAGTGGAGTCCGGCCGCCGCCGCGTCCCGTTGCCACGGCTGATGGGCGCGCCAGGCCAGGGCCTGCTGATCCGAGAGGACCTGGTCCAACGACGCCTCCGTTTCCGCCTGCCCGTACGGGTACTGCGGGTCCACGCCTGAAGGCATGCGCACTCCCGTGACCCTGGACACGTCATCACAAAAAGCGTAGAGCAGGTCAAAGACCGCTTGCACCTCCGACGTGCCCATGGTGGCAGTGTCCTGGTCCGACGAGAGCCACGCCTGTAGCCGCCGATCTCCGCAGGCCTTCTGCAGTACCGCCGCTGCCGCCTCACGAACCCCCGGGGAGTCCGGGCGTATGGCATGCAGCCTGCCTTGGGCGTGCTAGTAGGCCATCCTGGTGACCCTCTCCTTGCCGGCCACCGGCAGTGGGATGTCCAGGACCACAGGGCCATGATCCGACACCATGATGCAGGAGACCGCCCCGGCGCCAAGTGTGGGCGCTCACGCGCCGCCCACGGGACCAGAGGCGAGTTTAGAAGGAAGGAGTCCAGTCGGTGCCCTGCCCTCGTGGGCCTCCTGTCCTCCTCCCGTTCCGGGCCTGCCCTGTGGAAACCACACTGTTCCCACAGGGCTTGGAACCTCCTCGTGGTAGGGTGCCACGGGGACTCCAGCCACACGTTGAAGTCCCCTCCGAGGAGCACGGCCCTGGTGCCTCCCGCGCTCTTGGCCGCCGCGTACATGGCCACGTCAGCCCAGAAGGCCGCCTTAGACGCCCAGGAGTCGCCGCCGCTGCCCGGGCCGTGGACGTTGATGACCGTGAGGGTGCCACCTGCGGTCACCACATCGAGGGCCATGGCCTTGCCTGGCACGATGTCCAGGATATCTCGAACTTCCTCCGCGGCGAACACGTCCGCCCGAAGGGCAATCAAGAGCCCGCCGCGCACCGCCGCCGCCGACGCCGCCTGGGCATCCACCCCTGGGTACGCATGATACCCGTGGTGACGCCAATGGTTCTCGGAGTGCACCACACCTTGTGGGTTCTGCAGGCCGGTCTCCTATATATAGTCATAGTCATAGTCATAACCACTTATCATGCCGTCTACTGGAGTTACCGGGCATCTCGCGCCAGTAGGTGGTTCCTGCCTCGCTCGATCCCGTGGGTCCCAGGGCTGCCTGAGGTGGCCCACAGCATGAAGGAGGACCCAGAGGACCGGGGATAACGGTCAACCAGGCTTTGGGGGCAGTGGCAACTGCATAGTGTTAGCATTAGCAACGGCGACGGACGCTGGCCCGTTTGTTTGCCGGGGGTAAGGGGGCAAGTCACAACAATGCAGCAGCATCGCAACAAGCAGAAAGCAAAGGCTTCTCTGTCCGGCGCAAAGCGGCAACCAAGGCACAAAGCAACACGCATGCGGCGAAGCAAGTGCGGACTCTCCGTTGTTCGTGTACCCCCGCCACCGTGGAGACGTCCAGTACCCCTGACCCCACGTAATCCACTGTCAGCTGCGTACTTGTAAATACCCACCACCCCTAACTCCTCATATCCCACTGCCAGCACGCAATAGCCGATATGCACAGCCAGGATTTCTGGGAGGCTCCAGCCTAGCCTGGTCCTCAGCCTTCATTGCCCCCGTGTCCCCACAATGTACGCCGCCGACCCACCGCATCAGTCCCCTAGTATAGTACAGAAACACGGTATCAATTCCACGTCCCCGTGGCCCTGAGCTGCCACCACACCCCAGATATATATACTGTGCCGGCACACCTTGTCAGGGGACAGAACCCAATCAGCTTCGAGGCATCCTCTTGCCCACGTATAATATAACTTGAAGGTCTACAGGGGGGGGCGCTGGCCGCTACGCGAGGGGAGTGGCGCAACCCGTGAATATCGCTGGCTGGGATTCGGGCTGGTGGGTGCCGTAGCTTGATTATGGACCCCCTGTAGGGGTACCCACCAGAGGCTCGCCCCGGGCTGTGGTAACCAGGTGCACGTCGTCTGGCCCACATACTTTGCCCTGGCGCCTACCCTTGACCCTTACCTGCACTAATTGGCCAGCTCCCGTGGTTGCGCCTCTTCCGCCACAGCAGCGGCCAGGCCGAGGGTTCAGCCCCCACCGACGACGTGGCGAGCCTACTTATAGCATTGGCCCACGCGTCAACCCCCGGTCCACTCAGCATGCTGCTCCTCCTCTCTCCCCGCCTCTAGCCGAACGGACTGGCGCCCCCCAGGGGTAAGTCGTTACAATGGTGAGGCGTCCGCATACTCTTCGCTACGACGCCGCGCAGTACCGGTGTGGCCACGCCGATGCCACCTGCGAGCCGCCACCACACGCACCACCGCAACCGCAAGGCCATGGTCAGAGGTTAGACTATGTACATACCAGCAGGCACGGTCCCTCTAGTTTGTTAACGGGGCCAGGGGATGCCCCTACGTGCCCCCTGAGTTGTTAGAGGGGTCAGGGGGACACCCCAGTACCGCCATGCATCCCCGCAGCTCCCCAACTGTACGGTTCCCCAGTACCGCCGCGTACCCCCACCGTACGGACCCCAGTACCGCCGCGTATACCCCCAAGACGCCAGTACACCGTCACCTTGAACTCCGCGTGCCCCTCGTGAGTGCTCCTCCCAGGCTGCCACGCCGTCTCAAGTACGCCCGCCATACTGTCCACCTGACGACCTCGCCGTCACATCCCTCTACGCACACATCACCACTTTGTTGCCGCTCCCGGGGCCTGCAGGCTGTCCCCGCAACCCCGTGTAACACTCCCAGGGGGCGCCGCAACGCGTGCACCGTAGCGCCGGCAACGATGTCGCCCGCCCCCAGACAACTCCGTGCACCCCCGGTGTATCCCGAGCAACCACTCCCAAAACTGCCGTAGCCAGGCTGCCAGTAGAGACCCCGGTGCCATGGGAATACCCTATAGGGGTTTGGGCCTTAGTACCCTGGTCGGGAGGACCCATGACACCTCGCTGTTGGATGCGGCGCCCCGGGGCAGGCGGGTGAAGCATCCCTGTCCGACCCTCATGCACGGGGGCAGTACGGCTCACCATCAGGCCGGCACGACCTGTCACATCGCGTTGGCCGTCATACGCCGCCTGCCAGTACCGCACAATCAGGCCATGAGGGCACTGCTTCTCAGGCGCTACCCCCTCCGCTGCGTCCAGCGTAGGGACGGTAGCTGGTGCACCCACAATTCCTAACCCCATCAATCTGCATCACCCCCGGCCCCCACCACGCCGTCACCATTTCCTCCGTTATGCCACAACCATAGTATCCGCGAGTCGCCCTCCAGAGCCGCCCACCACAGCAGCAGGGGCAGGGCTGCCGACGGCGCACCAGGGCACCGTACCCCTTCCACTTGGACGCTCTTCAGGCCACCCTGGATTGTCTTCCAGGCACTTGTTGACATCTGTCCAGAGTGCCGCAGTACCCACCTCGCCTTAGGCCACCCCCTATCGGCACGCTCCTTACATGTCCCGCATAGTGGGACGGAGGCACATTGATGAACCCAAATTGACGCTGTCTCCCCGCACCCGTGGCATCGCTGCGGAAGCACAGACCGCGACGGAACGCAGCTACCATCACAACACTGCGACCACGGGTCCTGCCATACATCGCAGCACGCGTCCTAGAGTCCGAGCAAAGCACCCGCCAGCGTGCGTGCTGTGGCACAACTGAGGAGGCTGCGCCTCGCTTCCTCCCACGTGGACACCGGGCGGAGTATCGGTCGCCCGTCGGGCATCACCGGTAGGCCCGCAATCAGCCGGGGCCACCGCGCAACTTTGGGGCTGTGTGTGCCATGCGCCAGGAGCTCCCAACCGTAGTGCCGTAGGACCTCCCCGATGACATCAACCCCGTCCTGCCCCGGGCCCCTGGCGGATGCTAGAACCAAGCGTTGTCCTCCCGCCCGAGCCTCAATGACCGCCGCGAGGCCTAGGGTGTCAAGGGTGTGACGGGCATCGGCAGCCACGTGGTCGTCCCCCTCTGGCAGAGAGAACATGGCCTCCGTGACGTGGCCTTGCGCGTCGTCGCCCTATACCCGTGCCAGCTGCTTGGAGCCCACTAACACTGCCATGGACCGCCGCTCCGTGACCGCTGGTATGGCTCGTCGCAGCTGCCGGTCATACAGCCACAACGTACCCACGTCAAGTACGACAGCCACCGCCAGGAATGGGAGACTGCACAGAGGTTGCTGAAGGACCGGCAGCACCTCGCGTGGCCAGCCCATGACGTTCCCCACAGCTGGATGGTTGGCGTACACCTGGAGCCACGGATCACTTTGGCCGTCAGGGCTTCTCACCATGGTACCTCGCACCAGGGCCCACGATTGCGCCGACACCACGCGGGACCACTCCCTGAATGCCGTGATGTCCCGTGCCACCCGAGAACGGATCCACTGGCTAAAGGCCTGCGCCACCGCCGCCATCCAGTGAGGGAACAAGGACATGGCCTCTTCGTGCGCGATGCACGACCGTGACACTAGCAGTGCGTGCAGCGGTGCCCTCTGAAAGGTTGCCCGCACGTCGTCGGGGAGGCCTGCAAACGGGTTCCAAGGCGGTCGCCGTTAGATTCTCCCTGCCGGCGAGCACAAGGGTGTGTCACCTCGCAGGAACGCGTATACCGCCCTCCTTCCATCTTGCATCGGCAGCTGCATGATCTGGGTGAGCCGATGGTTCCTGCGGGCATACACATCTTCCCCAATTTGGACCATGTCCTCCACAAAGAGCCTGGCCTTGGCAGGGCCCCGGGACGACGCCGCTCGCACCGCAGCGAACAGCCTCTTCAGGTCCCCGGGGACGACACCCGCCATCAGGGATTCAGTCCACCTGTAGCCGTGCTCCCTCCACGCCACGAACTCCACCGCCCTGTGTGTCAGGGGTAGCTCCGCCGTGAACTCCTCCACACGCCTGCACAGGAGCCCAGCCTCCTCCTCAGGCGCATGTGGCCAATCTCCTCCTCCGGCCCCCCACAGAAGATACAGGGGTGGGCTGGTATTGCCATACACGTGAGCTTCCGTGTCCACCGTCGCATGACCTGCATTGTGGACAATCGACCGTCACGTGCCCGCAACATATTTCTGTGCGTTGGGCCGTGGTGTACAGCTCCCAGGGGCACCGCCTCGCAGGCGCCAGCCAGTGGTGTGTGCGCCCTGGTGCGTGCCGCTAGCGAACGCCACTCCATCTCCCGGACTTGCTGAAGGGTTTGCATGGATGGCACACGCGGCTCGAGCTCTCCATTATCCCCCGGCACCAAGAGGATGGCGTGCTCCTTTGGTAGGACGAGATGGACAGGTGGGGCCATTGCACAGGCCGCGGCAGAGTCCGGCGCTTCAAGCGGGACCGCCGCCAAGTGCGAGCTCTGCCTCACCACCCAGTGGTGCGGCCCCCCAACTCGGCGTGGCAGCCGCCGCAGCCCCTCCACTATCCAGCTCAGTGCGTGCTGGTTGACCAGATGTGATGTCGGCCCCTTGATGCCACGGTACAGGGCCTCCTGCGCCCTGCGGAGATGCGCTCCTATGATGGACGCATCCACCACGTGCACCGTGCACGCTGACGGGGGCGTGTGCAACGAGTATGCCGCCGCGCCGATGATCTCTGCCTCCGGGACCGTGCCGTAGATGGCACCCGTCCACGTGGGGATTCCGTGGCTGGCCACCGCCACGTTTGTGGCGTCGTCTCCTTGGGGCGACGCGTCAGACGATGTGACTTTAGTCGCCACCGGCACCCAGCAGTACCGGTGGGGTTCCAGCCACGCCACGTCGGAGTGGGGGCTCTGCACCACCCTTCCAAGGGACGCCGCACTGGAGGCCGTGAGCTCCGGGGACAGGACTACCTTCGGCCGATACACCGCAAGTGGTCTCCAGGCTAGGTCACATCCACACACTGACTTGATGGCGTCCAGGGCGGTGGTATACTCCGCCCCCCCAACCGTTGCGGAGCAGGAGGGCTGGTACACCACCACAGATCCCTGTTCCACCGCGCCGCCGTCACGCAACGACGTAACGGCGACGTGCGGATCGTGCGGCACGTTGGACATCCGAACCACTTCCGGGACCGAGTACTCATCCGGATCCGGGACAGAGCCTGCTGGTAGCAGAAGGACAAATGCCCACTCGCTGCACCCGTGCACCGCCGCGCATGCCCTGGAAAACGCTGGCCGCCCGTGCACAACCCACAGTGGTGACTGGGTCATGCCGCCCCCGGCGTGTGGAGTGAGTAGGGGGACGGACGCCGGATCGTCTTGCTGCTGGTAACCCTCAAAGACGTCCCCCAACAGAAACAGGAGGGCGGCTAGCGGGACGAACGGCATGGATAGCCCCGGGTTGGCCGGGTCCCATCCTTCCTCCCTGTATCCGCCCACCACATACACGTCCCTTGCAGTGGACTGTTTATTGCGTTTGCTGGCCTTTTTTCGGCGCACCGGGTGTATTAGCCGGTGAGTCAACGGACTAGGCAGCTGCGGCCAGAAGACGTCGCAGAGCCCCGTGAACCACACGTGGTCCAGCTGACGGGGCCCTACTCCTGCGTGCGGAAGGTGCAGGTGGTCCTCATGACTCTCCTGGAGCTGGACAGCCCAGTGCCCAGGCGCAGGACAGGGGAGCCGCGCATGCAGGAGGTCATTTGCGGGATCAGTCAGGGACTGCACCGCCGCATCTGTGCGGGGCCCCGAGAGAACGCATATGTCTCTACCCTTGAAGGAATAGGATTGGGACACCCACTTCCACCCCGCCCACTGCACTTGCGGCAGATGGGCTTGTACACACGAGTACACTGACGATGGCATGAGAAGCCCTACGCGCAACGTCCCCATCGCCCGGAGTACCCTGTCCACCCACGTATTGCCAGCGTGCGTGGCGAATGACGCAGAGGGCACCATGAACTGCCCACACACTCTGTATTGCACGTGCATGTCCCGGAGCATGGCCCGTAGCTCATCCCGGACTGTCGTCGACCTGTGGTGGGTGAGTTGAGCCATGGTCGCCACGACGGAGTCGCGGCAGATAACCTGGACATCCGCCAACCGTAACCCATGACCCGACCGCACCGCTACGTTGGACACGTCCTTGGGCAGCTTCTCGAATTGCAGGGCTGCAGCCTTGATGGCAGTATTCAGCTTGATCAGCGCCTCCGCCGTGTCGGACAGGTAGGGCGCCGCGTACCGCACGATGCCTCCAACCACAGCCGCCATCACCTCATGAGGCACCGACGCCGGCCCCAACGTGTTCTTGCACCGGCCCAGCAGAGCTTCACAGCGGAGTACATGTTTCTCCTTCATGGTCGCCACCCCCCTGGGATCGAGGCGCAGGCCCAAGTATGGTACCGTGCCCTTGGCACGTAAGCAAACCCATGGGGCCGCCGTGTTCCCTGGGCTCAGGCACACCGTGATCGAATGGATGCGAGCAGTATTGGCATAGGCGCATTTGCCGACGTTGAGGGACATGCCCATGTCCGTGAGATACCGCGCTATCGCCACTGCATACTCCAGGAATTGCGGCACGGAGTGCGCTATCAACAGGAGGTCATCACAGTACGCCTGCACCAGGTGTGGCACCGCGTGGCGAGCATCTCCCCGCGCCTTGCAGGCAAGGCTCCGCAGGAGAGGTTCTAAGAGGAGGAGGTAGAGCACAGCGCTCTCCGCACTGCCCTGCCACAGGCCCCTGTGGAGCCGAATGCTCGGCGTCGGGCCGTGCGCGGTGACGATTCGCACCAGAGACCCGTAGCTGAGGGTGTGGAAGAGCCTGATGAGCTCTTCCGGGACTCCCATGTGGCGCAGGAGGAGCGCTAGCGCTCCGTGTGGCGCTGTGTCAAAGGCTTTTGACACATCGAAGGCCACGACGTGGTTTTCCTCCTGCCCACGCTGCAGCCTGCGCTAGGCCAGGAACACCGGGGCAGCCGCCGTGGAGCCCGGCATGGCCCCGAACTGCCAGTCCGCAGCCAGTCCCTTGCGTGCCAGGACGGCTGTGAACCTCCGCATGAGGGGAGTCATGAGCATTCGCATGTCTTGCTGCCCCAGCGCTATCGGCCTGTACTCGTCCACGTTGCCCGTGGCTGTGCCCTTGGGCATCAGCCAGATAATGGCCTCGTGCCAAGACTCCAAGACGTCCGCACCCCGCAGGATAGCCCTGTACACGTGCACCAGGAGCCCCTGCACCGGTTCAGGCAGCTCTGCTATGAGGGCAGCCGTGACCCGGTTGGACCCCGGAGCTTTGTCGTCCGCCACGGCCTGCCTCACGGCGTCTTTAAGGTCCTGCAGGGTGTAGTCCTGTACCGACCTCCATTCCTCAGGCACCCCCCTGGGAATGTGGGCCCGGACCAGCCGCTCAAAAGGCCGGCAGGTTCACTGGCCGCTTGGCGTACAGCGCCTCCCAATACCACTGGACCTCGCCAATGACGTCCGAGGCCTCCAAGAGCACCTTCTCCGACTCGCGGACGCGTACAGACCATAGGCCCCATGGGGCATAGTTCACCACGTTGATGGCCCCCCGTATCGCCGTCCATCGGAGCTGCAGATCCGGCACCCTGCCCCGCCAATAGTCCTTGATGGACCGGCGCCTATTGCTCCTGAGGACACCCCGCAGCTCCTCCACGCGTGTCTCTAGCTGGCGGAGCTGTTGGTCCAACGCGGCACGTAGGTCCTCCACCGAAGGGTGGGATAGGTCGGGGTCCACCCGCCGGAGGTGCTGTAGCAAGGCAGTCGCTTCCTGGGAGTGAAGTCCGGCCGCCGACGCGTCCCGTTGCCACGGCTGATGGGCGCGCCAGGCCACGGCTTGCTGATCGGAGAGGACCTGGGCCAGAGACGCCTCCGTCTCCGCCTGCCCGTACGGGTACTGCGGGTCCACGCCCGATGGCATGCGCACTCCCGTGACCCTGGACACGTCATCACGGAAGGCGTAGAGCAGTTCAAAGACCGCTTGCACCTCCGACGTGCCCATGGTGGCAGTGTCCTGGTCCGACGAGAGCCACGCTTGCAGCTGCCGATCCCCGCAGGCTTTCTGCAGTACTGCCGCCGCCGCCTCACGAACCCCCGTGGAGTCCGGGCGTATGGCATGCAGCCTGCCTTGGGCGTGCGAGTAGGCCATCCTGGTGACCCTCTCTTTGCCGGCCACCGCCAGCGGGAAGTCAAGGACCACTGGGCCATGATCCGACCCTAGCGACGCTGGAGACCGCCCCGGCGCCAAGTGTGGGCACTCACGCGCCGCCCATGGGACCACAGGCGAGTTTAGAAAGAAGGAGTCCAGTCGGTGCCCAGCCCTCGTGGGCCTCCTCTCCTCCTCCCGTTCCGGGTCTGCCCTGCGGAAACCACACTGTTCCCACAGGGCTTGGAACCTCCTCGTGGTCGGGTGCCACGGGGACTCCAGCCACACGTTGAAGTCCCCTCCGAGGAGCACGGCCCTGGTGCCGACCGCGCTCTTGGCCGCCGCGTACATGGCCACGTCAGCCCCGAAGGACGCCTTAGACACCCAGGAGTCGCCGCCGCTGCCCGGGCCGTGGACGTTGATGACCGTGAGGGTGCCACCTGCGGTCACCACATCGAGGGCCATGGCCTTGCCCGGCACGTTGTCCACGACGTCTCGAACTTCCTCCGCGGCGAACACGTCCGCCCGAAAGGCAATCAAGAGCCCGCCGCGCACCGCTGCCGCCGACGCTGCCTGGGCATTCACCCCTGGCTACGCATGATACCCGTGGTAACGCCACTGATTCTCCGAGTGCACCACACCCTGAGGGTCCTGCATGCCGGTCTCCTGGAAGAGGCCCAGGATGGCACCCTCGGCCTTCATGACGCTCGCCACCACCGCCTCACCGTCGAGCATACCTGGGGCCACTGGTACGCCGTCCCCCCGCATCGAGCCCTGGACGTTCCAGGACACCGCCGCTCGGGTGTCGGAGGCAGGGCCCCTTCATGGCTGCACGTGTGGACCGGGGCCCCCCGCCAGATCCAAATCACTGGACGGAGGGGGGCCACGAGCAGGTCGAGGGGGACCACCCGCACCCGGCGCGGGTGGCTGGCGAGGTGGCCCCTGTCCCCATGGGCCTCCGCCCGAGGCGGCCGGTGTCCGCTGAAACCCGGCAGATGCGGCGGGCTCCCCCTCTACCTGTCCGCCGGACGTACTTGCCGCCGTACTCCCCGTAGAAGTCACCGCCCCACGCCGTGCTGCAGACCCAATCGCTCCAGATCGCGCCGCCGACGACGACGCCCCGCGCTCCGCCGCAGGGCGGGCACCCGTGGGCAGCGTGAGCGCTCTGGACCTCACCTGGGCCAACGCGAAAGGCCCCGCCTGGCCCCCCGGCATAACGCCAGCCAGCATGGCCAGCGCCCGGTCCCATGGCGCCGGATCAGCCGCATGGTCCCGCTGGATGTGGTCCAGCAGGTCCTTGGGGTGGAGGTGGGTGGGCCGGCAGTGCTTGCCAACTCTCCATGTGCAGTGACCAGCCCCATCCAGCCGAGACCGGGGGCAGACGTTGATCGTCTTCGACCCACGCTGCTCCGTGGCCAAGTCACCGCCGAAGTGCCGCAGCACGTACCGAATGTTGGCATAGGCGCCATACTGAGGCGGGGGGCGCCTCTTGGGCGGCGGCTTGGGCGCTGCTTTCGGGGCCGGCCTCGCCGCCGCGGCCGGGGGTGCCGCAGGCCGTACCGGTGGCACGCTTGGTGGCTGCGGCAGGTGCAGCATTCCCCCTACGGGAAACTGCTCCTCCACCCAGCGGCGCCACGCGTCGGCGAACTTCTCCCGGTCGCCCTCGACCTTCCACCTGGAAGTGGAGAACGCCCGGAGCCACGGCCCCATGTTCTCCGCCATGACCAGGCGGAGGGCATCTCCTCCGCTGCGCCGGCGGAAGCGTGTCGCGGCCGCGCCTGCCACGGTCCCTTGGAGGTACAGCGCCTCGCCCCCGTCGCCGCTCAGTGCACTAAGGTGCAGGGCCTGCAGGTCGGCGGGGCAGACCGTGAGCACCGTGCCCTCTCAACGATCGTACAGGCGCAGTGCCGAGGAGTGGGGCTCCAATGCCGCCACAACCCAGCACCACGCCCGCGACACGCTATGCAGCAGTGCCAGCGAGGCTGCCCGCCTGTTGCTGGAGGACTGCGCTGTCGGGGCCCTGGGGAGGGCGGCTGCGTGACCCTGCAGCGCCCTGCACATGCCAGCTGCATGCTCAGCCTGCCACATGTTGCTCGGGGCTATGGGCCAGACGTCCTGCCCCTGGATCGCCGGCGGTCGCGTGACCTCCACGAAGACCGCCGGCGCCGGCGGGACGTCCTCGGCCGTGCACCTGTGTGCCCTGCGCATCGGCCCCAGCTCCTTGAGGCACTCCTGGAACACCCTGTAGCAGGCTGGGCCCCTGAACTGCTGCCTCCTGAGCCGGCACACGGTGACGACGACCCACTCCAGTCCCCCTGTTTCCACCCGAACACAGGCCCAATACTCCGCCCCTTCCAACACCACCAGCCGCCCCATATCCGCCACGCCCACCGTATGGGTGGGAGGCACGCTCTCCACCCGCAGCCACCGCTTGGTGCTTTCTTCCCACGGCTGGGAGGCATGCATCCGCTGCTGCTGCATCGCGTCCTGCATGTGCTGCAGGGACACCGTCATCAGCATGGACATCCCCCCGTCCGCTGCCGCCGCCATACACAGCAGGGCATGGTGCATGCGCGCCCCGGGCAACCCCACGCTGTGCTGGACGTCCGCCACGTCCAAGGGTGTGCGGGGCGCCGGCAGGGCATCCAACACCGCTGCAGGCAGCTCCCCCAAGGACGGCAGACGCACGATGGGCCCCATGTCCCTGTTGAGGACCACCGCCGCCACCCACCGCCTGTCCAGCGCGGACAGGAGGTTGCCCGCTCTTGGCACCCGAACAAGGGTGCCGACGGTGGACATGAGGGCGCACACGCCACAGTCCTTGTTGTTGCCGGCTGGCTGCTGCACCTGTGCCGCCCTGGCCGTCGCCAGCACATGCTCCGCGCCCGGCCACTCCGCCCTTTGACCCCTGGGCGCCATGCGCATCGTCCGGACTGCCATGTCCCATGTGTGTGGCCACTGGGGCTGGGCTCCAGACACCGCAGGCTGGCCTAGCGGGTCCACCGTCAACCGCGTGGCAGGGGCCAAGAGGTGATGAGACGTCCAGTGCCGCATGCTCGGCGTCTCCGACCGGTCCAGGTACACCTCCTCTGAGCCCCCCAGCTCGACGTACCTCGCAATGAGGAGGGCAGCCGGGGTTTGGTCGTGCCGCTGGCCCTCCCACCCCTCCCTCGGGAGCATCATGGCGTGGCGGGCCAAGCACTGCACCACGTCGGCTGCCAGCGCGACCACGTCGTCGCTGAGCTCCACCCCATGGTCTGCGGCCACCAGGAACTGGTGCCTGGGCTTGGAGTACAGGTGCTCCAGGGCGCCCCGCAACTCAGCTGGCGGGGGAGAGGCGTTTCCGCAGTCCCGCAGCCAGGGGAGTGCGCCCGGGAGATGCCGCCCTGCTCCTCCTAGCCAGACGGCGGCCCTAAGGACCGGCAGGTCGCGCCAGACAGCTCCAGCGACCGGATCGCGCCAGGGCTGTGGCCTGTCGGCTCCCCATTGGAGGACAGCCATCACCACATGCGTGGTCAGGGGCTCTGCCGCAAGCTGCAACGCCGTCCCCCCGTCGGTCTCGATCACCGTGCCCCGTGGGGCAGTGAAGACGTGGCCACCGGTCCCACGGACCGCCACCCATCCCCACAAGACCGCCACTGTCTCCCAGCTGCGGTGGCTCGTTCTCCTGGGCAGGACCACTACCAGCGGGCACGGGCTGTTGGTGGCCCACACGCGTCATTCCACTCCCACCAAACGCTCGTGACCAGGGGGCCGGAACACCCGGGGCCATGCGTCTGGGAGCCGGCGATGGACGGCGGTCCACACATCTGCCCCGTCAGCCCGCATGAACTGGAGTCCGTCCAAGATGTCCCTGTCCACAGGGCTGGGGAGGCGGGCAGTGCGAACCTCCAGCCCCCGGCCCAGGTGAAACCCTGGCCCCTCTCGGTCTCCCAGCAGCAAGACCTCCGGGTCCGCGGCCGCAAGGCGAGCCGCCACCGTGGGGAGATGCAGGGAGATAGTCCACGGCTGGACTGAGACGGGCTCACGCGGGAGGTCAGGGCAGGCCGCCACAGCACTGCCATCCCTCGCCCAGCTGAGCGCTCTGTCCCACCACTGCGCCCACGCACCCGGCGCTGCCGGCAACGAGCAGGACAGGTACGTCATGACCGCCTTAGCCTGCCACTCGCGAGGGTCCATGCCGGCAGGATGTGTGTGCCACGTGCACACCCACCCCAGGTTGGCCTCCTGGACGGTGACCATGTCCCTCCACGGAACCACCGGGAACAGCCCGAGCAGGGCCGCCATGCCACATGGCAACGCCACCGCCCACTCGGTCATGCCCCCACTCTCCACCGCATACCCCACCGCTGGGAGTCCTCCTCCTTGCGCCTTTACCACCACTTCTTGCAGCAACGTTCCGTGGCCCCGGCCGTGGCCTTGGCTGCGGTCAAGGCTGAGGGCCCCCACACGGGCCATGGCCTGGAGGATCAGGAGCAATTCCTGGGGTACTCCCCGCGGCACCGGCGGCTGGGGGTGGGCGAACCGGCAGGCATCTGCCCGCATGCACCACCCCTTGGCCCAGTGCCTGCAGGTTTCCACCTCCCCCGTCTTCGGCCCAGCCTTGTCCGCCACTCCCAGCTCCCGTGGACCCACCTCACGCGCCTCCTTCGCCCCCACGATCTCCAGCTCCTCGTCCTGCTCCATGGCGCTCTGTGCCTCTTCACTCCTCCTGCGTTGGTCCTCCTCCTCCAGTGCCTCCGTCGTCGGCGGCGGGCCCGCCGCATCCGTGAACCTCGCCAGGGCCGCCGCCACATTGGCTTGCACGTCCACCTCCTCCCCGGCCACCTCCGGCTGATCCTGCTGCTGCTCCTCCCCCGTGGGTTGCTCCCGCCCCACCTTGTCACCGTCACGGCCTACCTCCTCATCACTCCCCACCGGGACCGCGTGTTCGGACCCCTGGGGGGAGGCGCTCTCGTCGAGGCGCGTGCCCACCACCACCAGCAGCTTGAGGTCACCGCCGCGGCTCTCAAGGCGGTAGCTGCTGGAGGTGGGGACGAGGACCACCCCATCCCCGGTTTGCAGCAGGCGGTCCGCGTCGAACACGACCTCTGCACCCTCGGGGTGCACCGCCACCAGGAGCGCATGGGATCCCAGCGCCTGGGGCGTGAGGGGCCGCACGGCCTGCTCGCGACGCCAAGCGTCAGCCCCACCTCGCCACAAGGCCACGTACAGGCCTTCGTCCCGCCGCACGTCCTCCAGCCCTGCCTCGTCCAGCAGGCGCCCCACGGACAGGCGCACCGACAGGGGGAGGCCTTCTTGGGGCTCGGCCGCCCGGACATCACCGGGGTGGTGACCCAGGACCGCCGCGTCCCCCAGCAGGACACAGCGGACCTGGCTGTCCGGGGACTCGGCCACTAGGGCCACCTCCCGGGCGACCTGCCCTCGGCGCTAGAGCTCGTAGCGCTCCAGGGCGCTCGCCAGCATCCCTGCCTCCCGCCGCCCCGTACCCATGAGGCGGTGCCTGTGGGCACCCTCGGCCGCATGGTACTTGCAGTGCCGCTACTCACAGCTCCCCAGGGGAGGGGGCGGCACCGCAGTGGGCATGGGCCGCAGCAGCGCCTGGGCCGGGTCCACGTCCATGCCGGCGTAGACGTCGGGCCCGGCGTCGTCCTCATACATGAGGGCCAGCGCCGACTCACCGGGCCCGTACGCCTCTTCGTCCTCCACTTCCTCCGCCTCCTGCTCTTCCTCCGCCCCTTCCCCAGCCGCAACCATCGCCGGTGGCGTGTCCGGCCGCGGCGGGAAGGGCGCCAGAGGCCGCTCGTCAGCGCCTCCGCCCCTTGCCGCCTCCGCCGCGTCCAGCCGTGCCCGCAGGTTGTCGGGCAGCCGGGCCCAGCTGGTGCCCGCATGGAGGTCCATGCTGTACGCCAGCCCCGCCGGACACGGCTCACCGGGTGCCACCTGGCGCCACTCCCGCCACTCCCACATCCAGTCCTCCACTCCTTACCCCTTGGCACGCCTCCCACTAGGCTCCACGACCCCGCCGCCCTCCGCCTGTGCTTGCGCCTCCGGCACACCCCGCCCCGCGTCCTGTCCCCCCGAAGCAACCACCTCCGACGGCTTCTCCTTGGCCCCTTCCGCCCTCGGGGCGACAGCCGCGAGCGCCTGCGCAATCAGCTCGCCGGCATCAACCCCCCTCCCCGGCCCTTCCAGCGCGGCTCCATCGCCCCCCGCGGCTTTCCGCCGGTACGCCTCCAAGGCCTGCGCGAGCAGCTCCTTGATGTCTCGCGGGCCGGCCGCAGCCGCCTCCTGCGCCGCATCCCCCGCCTGTTCCCCCGCCGTAGGCCTCCCCATGGGGGCTGCGCCCTGCATCCCACGCGTCGGGGGTGGACCGCCACCCGGCACCACCGGCTCAGGCCCCGTCGGCACCACGGGCGGGGCCTCGCGCGGCACGGCTGGATCCGGCACCGGGACCGTCCGCGGTGGAGACCCCGCCGCGGTATACCCCGGCTGGGGCACCGCCAGGGGTGGCGCAGCCGCAGGCGCCCCCATTCTCCCCGCCTCGCCCGGGGGCACGCCACGTGCCTCCCCCTGCGACACCCCCAGCTGCTGGGCGCCCCGCCCCGGCGCAGGCACCGAGACCGGTACCGGCACCGGTACCGTGTGCTAAGGCGGCCGTGGGTGCTGCTGGGGCAGGGGATGCGGGCACACCACATGCTGGTGCGGACGGTGATGGTGATGGTGATGGTGAAGGTGGACGGGGTGCTGTGGCACAGCCGCCGGGTGATGGTGATGGTGAAGGTGGACGGGGAGCTGTGGAACAGCCGCCAAGTGTACGTGTTGGTGTGGGAAGTGATGCTGCATCATGGGGAACCCGACGGGGTGATGGAGTAGGTGATGGAGATGGAGTTGGTGGTGGTGTTGAGCCCCAAAAGGCGGGAAGGGCAGGGGCCCGAGGCCCGGGGGCGGCGGCATCGGAAACACACCCGGCGCCGCATACCCCGGCCGCCCCGCCGGTCCCACTGGGGGGCACCCGCGCTGCGTGTCCTCGAGCTGCCTGAGATCTTGTAGACATCGGAGTAGTCGGTTGAGCAGGTGCACCCCGAACGGCACCGTGCCCGCTGCGAACCGCGCCTGAACGTCAGGCGCGTTGTACGGGTGGGGATCGCGGGCCAACATCTGCCGCAAGCAGACGTCGACGAAGTGGTCCCATCCGTTGTCCCTGGCCGGACGGTCCGCGTCCACGCGCGCCTGGAACGCCGCATACGTGTGCGGCCCGTGTCTGACGAGATCAGACACCGTGTCTACCAGGCGCTGGGCACGTCGCCGGAAGGCTGACAACTCCGCGGGATTGGTGGGGACAGATAGCGACATTTAGCTAACGAAGGCTGTGTGAGCTATGGACATGGCAGTACGGGCGGACTCTGTGGCCCGTCCCACTCGCTGCAGGCCTTATGTTGCACGACACATTGCACGATACAGTTATCCCCCCCTCTTGCGCGTCCCCCCCCCCCTCCCTTTCGTGCTCCTTTGCCCCCGGTGTCGCCCCCTTGGTGTGCTCCTTGGTTCTACCCGGTTGTTGGTGGGTGTGTTGCCAGGCAGGGTTGGGGGGGGAGGGGGGGCGCCCGACGCTGGCTCTGGTCCTTCCCTCCGGGAGTTTCCCCACGGCGGGGCCGATGCATGCACTCCCCGTCAGGGTGTAACTCTGTTGTACGGGCCGTCCATTTGTACCCGCTCCGTACAAATGGACCTGCGCCGTAACCAGGTACGTCGGCCCTTCCCCACACCGGGGTCGGGTACACTTTGGGTCTCTGGGGAGTCCTTGCGGGATAGGCGCGTCTCTTGCCTACCCCGATGGACGGTGTGCCCTACCCGCAGCCCCTCACAGGACACGAACCGCAGTACGTGCCGTGGGGAGTGCTCTTGGTCAGGCCCATTGGCCACCCCCCCAGGCCGGTGCCACCTCGGGCCGCTGGCCAACGGTCCCGGGCGTAACCCACCTTATTGCCTGCGCTCAGGTGGGGCCGATACGGACACCGGGGGGGCCCCAAAACCCCTGAGGTCGGGTACCTCACCAGCGTCTTTTGCGGGCTCTTGTCCCCCGCCCCCCCCCCCCCGTTCGCTGCGGTGTTGGTCCCTGCCTCCCAGCGTTCTTCCCCAGGGGTGTCCCCCTGTCCCGCGCCCCTTGCCGTGCTTCCTGGCTCCTGCCGTGTCCCGTCTGCCCCTGCTGTCTGCCACTGCTCTGGCGCGTTGGTGTCCTTTTTTTTTTTTTTTTGCACCTCCACCGCTCTCCACTCGTCTCTCCCCCCGGCGTTTCGGTCTGTCCTCTGCCCCCCCCCCATGTCCCCTCGTTGTCTCCTCGCTGTCCTTGCCCCTTTCTTGGGTGGGTGGAGGAGAAGGGGGTGGGGGGGGGGGGGCTTCCTCGCTGCCTGTCCTCTGGCGTAAGCACGTTGCGAGCACGGTGCAGGCACGAGGCGCGGCACTTGTCCCTCTGCTGGTGGTGGGGGGGCTTGCCGTGTGGCTCCCGTCGTCGCCCTACCTACCCTGCGGTCGCACCCCCGGTGGCCCCCCCGTTGGGGCTTGCACGGCGCGTGCTCCCTTTGGGCACGGTCGTGTGGCCCGTCCCGCACCCTCTCTCCGCTGCCTCCCCACCCTGCCGCTTTGTCCTCGGGGGGGGGGGTCCGCGTTCCGCTACCGTCATCCCCCACCCTCGGGGGGCGGTGGTGTGGGGGGGGGGGGGGGGGCTTGTCGTCTTCACTATGTAGCACGCATGTCGCAGGCACGACGCAAGCACGACGCAAGTACGGGGCGAGGCACTTGGCTGCAGTGGGGGGGGGGGGTTTCTCCTTTGAGGCCCCCATACCCCCGAGGTCGGGTACCTCACCGGCGTCTCTTGCGGGCCCATGTCGCCCCGGCCTCCCCCCGTACATCGCGGTATTGGTCCCTGCCTCCTCGCTTTCTTCCCCTGGCGCGTTGGTTTGCTTTGTTCTTTTTTTTTTTTTGCGTCTCCACCGCTCGCCACTCGTCTCTCCCCCCGGCGTTTTGGTCTGTCCTCTGCCCCCCCCCATGTCCCCTCGCTGTCTCCTCGCTGTCCTCGCCCCTTTCTTGGGTGGGTGGAGGAGAAGGGGGTGGGGGTGGGGGGGGCTTCCTCGCTGCCTGTCCTCTGGCGTAAGCACGACGCGAGCACGGTGCAGGCACGAGGCGCGGCACTTGTCCCTCTGCTGGTGGGGGGGGGGCTTGCCGTGTGGCTCCCGTCGTCGCCCTACCTACCCTGCGGTCGCACCCCCGGTGGTCCCCCCGTTGGGGCTTGCACGGCGCGTGCTCCCTTTGGGCACGGTCGTGTGGCCCGTCCCGCACCCTCTCTCCGCTGCCTCCCCACCCTGCCGCTTTGTCCTCGGGGGGGGGGGTCCGCGTTCCGCTATCGTCATCCCCCAACCTCGGGGGGCGGTGGTGTGTGTGGGGGGGGGGGGGGCGCCCTTGTCGTCTTCCCTATGTAGCACGCATGTCGCAGGCACGACGCAAGCACGACGCAAGTACGGGGCGAGGCACTTGGCTGCAGTGGGGGGGGGGGGTTTCTCCTTTGGGGCCCCCATACCCCCGAGGTCGGGTACCTCACCAGCGTCTCTTGCGGGCCCATGTCGCCCCGGCCTCCCCCCGTACATTGCAGTATTGGTCCCTGCCTCCTCGCTTTCTTCCCCTTGCGCGTTGGTTTGCTTTGTTCTTTGTTTTTTTTTTTGCGTCTCCACCGCCCGCCGCCCGTCTCTCCCCCTGGCGCGTCGGTCTGTCCTCTGCCCCCCCCCATGTCCCCTCGCCGTCTCCTCGCTGTCCTCGCCCCTTTCCTGGGTGCGTGGGGGAGAAGGGGGTGGGGGGGGGGGGGGCGACCTCGCTATCCGTCCTCTGGCGTAAGCACGTCGCAAGCACGGCGCAGGCACGAGGCGCGGCACTTGTCCCTCTGCTGGTGGGGGGGGGGGGGGGGGGTGCCGTGTGGCTCCCGTCGTCGCCCTTCCTACCCTGCGTTCGCACCCCCGGTGCCCCCCCCGTTGGGGCTTGCACGGCGCGTGCTTCCTACGGGCACGGTCGTGTGGTCCGTCCCGCACCCTCTCTCCGCTGCCTCCCCACCTTGCCGCTTTGTCCTCGGGGGGGGGGGGGGGCGCTGTCCGCCCCTCCCTACCTTCATCCCCCACCCTTGGGGGGGCGGAGGTGTGTGGGGGGGGGGGGGGGGCTTGTCGTCTTCCCTTCGTTGCACGCATGTCGCAGGCACGACGCAAGCACGGCGCAGGCACGAGGCGCGGCACCTGTCCCTTTGCAGGGGGGGGGGGGGCATGCCTTGTGGCTCCCGTCGTCGCCCTTTCTACCCTGCGTTCGCACCCCCGGTGGTCCCCCCGCTGGGGCTTGCACGGCGCGTGCTCTCTACGGGCACGGTCGTGTGGTCCGTCCCGCACCCTCTCGCCGCTGCCTCCCCACCCTGCCGCTTTGTCCTCGGGGGGGGGGGGGCGCTTTTCGCCCCCCCCTACCTGCATCCCCCACCCTTGGGGGGGCGGGGGTTTGTGGGGGGGGGGGGGTGCCCTTGTCGTCTTCCCTTCGTATATTACTACACCCCTCTCCCCTTAAATCTAGCTAACAAGCAAGCAAGCAACAAGCAAGCAAGCAACAAGCAAGCAACAAGCAAGCAACAAGCACTTCTCCTTTCCGTTTTGGCCATTGCTCTCATCGCTCCGGGCTCTACTCTACTCTAGCCACCCTAGAGCCTAGGTGGTGCCCTCGCCAAATCCAAGTTTTGAGCCAAAAACTCACCGGTGGCGCCCCGGAGCACGGGCGCCAAGTCGGGAGGTGCCCTTCCAAAACTGCGCATTTTGTGCCCCAAAACAGCCGTTTTTTGGCCAAAAACGGCCCCAAAACCCAGTCATAACGGCAAAACGAAGGCAAACGGGCCCTACACTCCACGTGCGCCACGATTGCCCCGTGAACAAGAGCTCTTTCTTTCCCTCTAGCTCCACGATATGTCCCAGAAACAGCCCAAAAATGGCCAAAAATGGCCTAACTACGCGTTATTTGTGTCCAACACGGCCAAACCAAGAACGGGCCATATCTTGGGCTACGTGGCTCAAAACCAAGTTCTGAGGGCACCTAGTCCACCCGCAACCCCCCACTTTTTGTGCTTTCCAAGCCTCAAAATCGCCCAACAAAACCCCTGCACCCTCGTACTAGTGGTCATATATATATATATATATATATATATATATATATATATTACTACACCCCTCTCCCCTTAAATTTAGCTGACAACAAGCAACAAGCAACAACAAGCAACAACAACAACCACACCCTCCCAAATCTGCGCAGTTGTGGGCCAAAAACAGCCACTTTTCGCCCAAAACAGCCCTAATAAGGGTTCAAAACAGCCAAATGAAGGCAAACGGCTGCTACACTCCACGTGCGGCTTGACTCTCTCGTGACCAAGGGACCTTTGGTGCCCTCTAACTCCATGATATGTCCAAGAAACGGCCCAAAAAGGCGCCAAAAAGCCCCAAAAACTGCGCGATGTGCACCAGCACCCCGAAACCAAGAAGGGGCCGTATCTTGGGCTACGTGGCTCAAAAACGAATTCCGAGGGCACCTAGTCCACCCGCAACCCCCCACTTTTTATGGTTTGAAAGCCTTCGAATCGCCCAACGAGACGCCTAGACCCCCGTACTAGTGGTCACTTGGTGGAGCCGGAGGGCCGGCCAGCCCACGCACAGTGGGGGCCAACGGTGGGTCCACCAGGGTCCCCGGGGCGAAAAAAATCATTTTTTCCAAAGTTGTTCCTAGAACACTTGGGATGCTCAAACAAGTGGTTTTAGGCCGTTTTGAGCCTGTGGTGCCGCGTTTTGGGCCATGGAAAATCCCAAAATGCCTTGAAAATGGGCCATTTTGGGACCAAAAATGGGTCAAAAATGGGTCAAAAACGCGTTTTTCCAAAAGTGATCCCGGACCGTTTGGGATGCTCAAACAAGTGAAAACTCGTAGCACAAAATGTGGCGTTCTCGTGGGCGTTCATTTTATTAGGCATCCGCTTTGCCCAGCGCCACCCCTTCTTCCTTTCCTCGGATCCCAAACAAAGGGGGACAAAATCACAATTGGTTGCCTCAGCCCTGCATTCTCGGAAGCCCAAAGGAGGGCGGCAATGCTACCTCACCCCTGCCTTCTCGGGTATCTAAAAAAAAAGAGGGACAAAATTGGAAGTTGCTCCCTCACCCCTGCCTTCTCGGGGGCCCCAAAAGGGGCACAAATGCTGCCTCACCCGTGCATTCTTAGGGATCACCAAACAAAGGGGGACAAAATCAGAATTGGCTGACTCACCCATGCCTTCTCGGGGGCCCAAAAAAGGGCAGAAATGCTACCTCACCCCTGCATTCTCGGGGATGCCCAAACAAAGAGGGACAAAATCGGAAGTGGCTGCCTCACCCCTGCCATTTTGGGGGCCCAAAATAGGTCGGAAATGCTATGTAACCCCGCATTCTCGGGGATACCCAAACAAAGGGGGACAAAATCACAAGTGGCTGCGTCACCCCTGCATTCTCCGGGGCTCACCAAACAAGGGGGGGACAAAATCAAAATTGGCTGCCTCACCCCTGCCTTCTCGGGAGCGCAAAAGCGGGCAGAAATGCTACCTCACCCCTGCATTCTTGAGCATCCTCAAGCAAAAGGGGATAAAATCAAAATTGGTTGCCTCACCCCTGCCTTCTTTGGGGCCCCAATGAGAGCAGAACTGCTACCTCACCCCTGCATTCTCATGGACCCCCAAACTAAGAGGGAGAAAATCAGAATTGGCCGCCTCACCCATACCTTCCGGGGCCCAATAAGTGGCAAAAATGCTACCTCACCTCTGCATTCTTAGGGATCCCCAAACAAAGGGGGATAAAATCAAAAGTGGCTACCTCACCCCTGCCATATTGGGGGCCCAAAAAACGGCGGAAATGCTACCTCACCCTTGCATTCTCGGGTATCCCCAAACAAAGAGGGACAAAATCGGATGTGGATGCCTCACCCGTGCCCTCTCGGGGGCGGAAATGCTGCATCACCCTTGCATTCTTGGGCATACCCAAACAAAAGGGAACCAAATCAGAATTGGCCGCCTCACTCATGCCTTCTCGGGGGCCCAAAAAAGGGCACAAATGATACCTCACCCCTGCATTCTTAGGGATCCCCCAACAAAGAGGGACAAAATTGGAAGTGGCTGCCTCACCCCTGCCATAGTGGGGGCCCAAAAGAGGGCGGAAATGCTATCTCATCCCTGCGTTCTCGGGTATCCCCAAACAACGGGAGGCAAAATCACAAGTGGCTGTGTCAATCCTGCCCTCTCAGGCTCACCCGTGCCATAGTGGGGGCCCTAAAGAGGGCGGAAATGCTATCTCATCCCTGCATTCTCGGGTATCCCCAAACAACGGGGGACAAAATCAAAAGTGGCCGCCTCACCCATGCCTTCTCGGGGGCCCAAAAGAGGGCAAAAATGCTATGTCACCCTCGCATTCTTAGGGATCCCCAAACAAAGGGGGATAAAATCAAAAGAGGCTACCTCACCCCCGCCATATTGGGGGCCAATAAGAGGGCGGAAATGCTACCTCACCTGTGCGTTCTCGGGTATCCCCAAACAAAGAGGGACAAAATCAGAAGTGGGTGCCTCACCCGTGCCTTCTCGGGGGCCCAAAAAAGGGCAAAAAATGCTATGTCACCCCTGCATTCTCGGGCATTCCCAAAATCAGGACTGGGTACCTCACCCCTGCCTGCTCAAGGGTCTAGAAGAGGGCGGAAATGCTATTTCACCCCTGCATTCTCGGGAGTCCCCAAACAAAGGGGTCAAAATCAAAAGTGGATGCATTGGGGACAAGGACAAATTTGTGGGTATGCAGCCCAAAAGAACATCAACAAAACTTCGCACAAATGGTGTGCTTGCAACGAAAAAGAGCCTTAACCCCCCCCCCCCCCTGGGACCATTTTAAAAGGGGGGGGGATTCCGAAACCCCTCATGGTGCCGGATTTTGGAGAAACAACCCCCCCTGGACATGCTTGCCCAATGGCGAAACTCGGGTAGGTAGCAACGAGCATGTTGCATGTTGTGGGCTGTATGTCAAGAGCGCCGTTCTGCATGCAACATGTGTGCAAAAAAAGAGCCCGGATCTGCGTGTGTGTTCATGTATGATGCACACCCCCATGAACTTGTGACATGTCTGCATGTCAAGGCGTTGGGTCCAGTGGAGTGCATGGTGGTATATTTGCTGTGTATACCCCAACCATCTGTTTTGGTATATTTGTGAATGGTGCAGTTGTTTTCGGTATCGTGGGTGCAGCCCCACCACTGTTGTGCTGTCCATGTATGAGGTAAGGGCATCTTGCTTGGCTGCGTGGTAGATTTCTTGTGTGTGGGCAACATAATGCTGCCATCTCTGGTGGATGCGTGTGATGCTAATTGCGGCCCGCAGGCACGCATCCACCACCGCGTGAGAGGCCCGCTTGGCTCTGATAGCGCTTTCGTACATCGACCATAGGTCGCGCAAGTGTTTCATGGCGTGAGCACACGTTGAGCGCCCGACGTTTCTCAGAATGTTTCAAATTGGTAACATTGCTTGGTATGCTTCTGCGAGGATTTGGGTTTCATCCACATAATCACAACTTGGGTAGTGCAACCCTTTTTCAAAAGCTTTGTCCAACGTGTCGACGTTGCTGTAGCACTTTCACACAACCCCCTGGCCATTCCATGATAGGGCGCAACTACAGCACCCATCACAACAACCACCACCGTTGGATTGTGTCATCCCTTCAATTTGGGTTTGGATCATGGAGCTCCGATGGGCCCCTTGATCATGGAGCTCCAATGGGTCCCTGGCTTTGCTGTTAGCCTCATCTACCCCGCTAACCACTTTCCCAGTTTGAGTGCATATGCTCTCTGTGTGTGGACACACACCAAAGGGATTATTCCATTAATGCTCAAAGTTCAACGTTCGCGTCCTCGATTCGTATCATCCACAAGAACCATGAATCTAGTCTTCAAGGGTGCGCTTGCAAGAACTAGCGCACTGTTTCACTGCTTCTTGTCAAGAGGCAGTAGTGTGCCATCCCTCTGCGAAAGTTCACTATGTTGTGTGATGCATTAGATGGCCTGCATGCAGGTCATCGGGGCCTTAGATTGCAACATGGAGGCTCCAGAAACAACTCACCCACCCCTTGCAAGTTGGCAAAGGCACAACACCTTGTATGTGACAAACCATTGTGTGATAGAGCACACACATGTCGTGGGCATAAAAATCATGCCAGTTGCCAAAACAACCCACAAGCAACACAGTGCACCGGCAACGCCGGTCCCCTTGACACACTTGAGTGGTCATGTGCAAAATTGGATAGTGTGAAGTGTGTTGAGTATTGGGAGTTCGAAGGGTGATGCGCCTCCACCTTAAGTCTGGCTAGGGTTGCTCATGTTGGCACTGTAAGAAGATGGTGCCAACAATGGCCTCTTTCCCTCGTATTACATGAATGACCCACTAACTAAACCCAAAAACTAAATATGTGGCTCCCAGGATTCCTAAGTTGTTATCAGCTCCTAGACCTAGCTGCAGGGCAAATGGGAGTGCCTTTATGGTGTAGGGAGTGGGGACCACGGTGAAAAATGTAACTCGTGTACAAAAACAACCGTCAAGTCATGTGATTGTTTGTTGCGGCAAATGCGTGCAATTTTTCTTATGTGGCAAGTCCTAAAAATGATTTAAAAAATTGATTTTTTTTTGCGGTAAATCCGTGTATTTTTTTTTGCCATAAGGCGTGTAAATTATTAAAAAAAAAGAAAAATTCAAAGAAATGCAACTTTTGCAATCCATGCACAATGTGTACTTTTGCCAGTTCCGTACGGCACCCCATACCGACCTTAACAATGGGACGCCAAGTCCGAAATGCACCTAGTACTCTATGTGGCCACCAATTAGTTGGGACCCGGCCAATGCAACGTATCACATGGTGTCATTGGCACTAGAAACAAAATCAGGCCCAAGAAAAAGTCATGACAGGGCCATGGCCAACATCCAGTGAATCCACTAGTGGGAACAAAATTAGGCTCAAGAAAAGAGTCCTGACAAGGCCATGGCCAACGTTAGTGCCACCATTATAAGCCACCAAGGTACTGGGATGGGGCTAACATAATAGCGTGCTTGTACGCTCCACCATTGATACACCAAACAGGTAGAGGAAAATATAGCCCATGAGTGGGCCGAGTGGCTTCATAACCCCTGCCGCCCAGGGGGTCCTCAACCCAAAAGTGGGCCGGGTGGCTACATAACCCCTGTCACCTTGTCACTTGAGGGGTCCTCAACGCTTCAGAGCGGGGGACAAAATCAGCAGTGGCCCACAGGTGGGTGGGCACAGTGGCTACATGCATGCATTCTCAGTAAAATTGGTAATTTTTTCCTTTCCTGTAATGTTGTGTAAATTTTTTTTGTAGTAAGCGCATGAAAAAAAAAAGTCCCATGGTGTAATTTTTTTTGGGGGGGGGGGGCAAACGCGTGTAAAAAAAAAAGGTCAAAGTGTGTAATTCCTTATTGCAGGACACGCTTGTAAAAGAAAATTGTCAAACCGTGTAATTCTTTTGATGCGGTAATGCGAGTACGGGTTTACACAACTTACCGAAAAAACAAATTGCACGACGTGACGATTCCTTTGTTACGCGCATTGCATGTATTAGAACACACACCCGGCCAGGCCCCCATATGCACGTGACACAGTACTCGAGTGAGCTAAGGTGTGTGGACACACCAGAGCTCTTCTGTTTGTAATCAGAGCACCCCAACCTGAGCAAACATCACTGTAGTAGTGGTTCTGTTGGTGGCAGGACCTATGTGTGGGCCAAGCCCAGTGGAGGACATGAAGGACACCTGCCTCCAATCCTGCCCCACTTGCACATAAGCTCCCACTTAAACAAAGAAATCACAAAGCAGCATCCAGCACATTCCGGTATGCATGCCACCAAAACCTGACATCACACAACCTTTCCTGCACCCGCAATTCACAACAAACCCGAGCCAGCATATCTTCAGCAGCCTTTTGAGTACAAGTCAGAGCAGCCGGGCCAACAGCACTCTTTCCACCACGCGTCAATTTTAAAATACCCCTGCTTATTGTGGGCCCAAGTATCTGCAAGATGCCAAGCCGAAACAAAAGAGGCACAGCACTATTTGAGTGTGTTGCACACAGCAGTGCAGGATGCCATCACTGCGGCTGCACAAAAACATTTCATCAGTTTAATGGGAACCATAGCACATTATCTGCATTTGGTTCACCAGTAGCTTCCCCCACAGTCTATTGCCTCACCCAAGGGGCAAGAAACAATCGAACCACAAAGAAAAGGAAGTAAAACAACTTTGGATTTTTCTGTGAAGAGCTGGTGCCATGCAATCCCTGTGCCGAGGCGTCAGAAGTATGCAAGTACTTTGGATGGACACACCTGACCTTATCTTATTGTGGAAATGCACAATAATTGGTGGGCTTTTAACTCAAAGTTCATTTTTTCTGAAACTAGGCTTCGCTGGACGTTGTGAAAATACTTTATCGTTCACAGTATTGGGTTTCAATACAGGTTCAATACATGCAGCATTTATATCAAAAAAGGTCACACAGAACCTGCCATTTTTCAGCCAGCCCATGCCGGCCTAATAAATGCTAAGTCCTCACCGGTGGGGCCCTTTCGGGGGCCCAACCTCAATGCATCAATTTCGACCTTGGTCCCATTCCACTTTTGCTCTTCTTTATGGACCGACTAACAAATGAAGGGGGTCCCAGGTGCTATCTCCAAGTTTCACAATGGCGGCTATAGGCCAACCTTGTGCCCACTGTAGTGCAAACAAGCCCAAAACGGTGCTTTTGAGGGCCAACAAGGTCAGGGAGAAGCCCGGCCTGCCCACCCATGACAAGACCCGGCGGTAGAGCGAAGAAAGATAGTAAGAAAAAGTGCATTGGGCGCAATGGAAAGGGTAGGCTAAAAATTGGGAGAACGAGGGGTGCACCTACCCAGTGGTGTGGATGACCACCGGTGGAAGCCCATAGGTCTGTGGGTGGGCCAATCTTGGGAAGTTGGGGATAGCACCCAAGACCCCCATTCATTGGGTAGGGGATATAGACGGAAAAAATGGAATGGAACTTGGGTGTAAATCGACGCACCTTGGCAGCTACAGGCCAACCAAGTGTTGCCCCCCCATCCCGCCCTAAAAGCACTCGGGTGCAATTTTGGAAAAGACACTGGAGGTTGCCCCATTACGGGGCAATGGCGGGGGCAAGAAGGACGCAGTCTAGAACCCCTTTCCCCTCAAGAGACAGCAACAAATAAAAACCAAGAACATACGAAGAAAACATCCCAAAACTTAACTAAAGGGGCAGAAGTATCATCCGGGACACAAAATGTACCATTACATCACACCATCAAGAGACCTAGCAAACACACATGTATAACCTAGGCAGGGCGGTCCTTAAGTGAAAAAAAAAAAGTGTTCTGAAATAGTAGTTTTGCAAAAAGACCGCGTGTAGCTCATATGTTCAACAATGGTTGGTGGCAATTGGCGATTGGCGGTTGATGGCGGCTGGCGGTTTGCGGTTGGTGGTTGGTGGCGGTTGGTGGCGGTTGGTGGTGGTTGGTGGTTGGTGATTGGTGATTTGTGGTGGTTGGCAGTGGTTGGCGTTTGGTCGACGCTGGCAGTTGGCGGTTGGCGGTTGGTGGCGGTTGGTGGTTGGTGGAGGTTGGTGGTTGGCGGTTGGTGGTCTCTGGGGGGTGGTCCTTAAGGGCGGTCCTTAGCCAAATACGGTCCTTAAGGACCGCCCTGAACGTAGGTGTGTGGTAATACAAGAGAACAGTGCAAATCTGCTAAACTTGTGTCCAGAGAGTGTTCTCTGCTCTCCGACAAAAAGTACATCTCATCGATGTGTGAATCGTGACATAAAATGAGACAGAATGGCACATTCACACTTTGTAGATGCAAAGTTCAAGCACGAGTTCAAGCTCGTGTAAATGGTCATCAGTAACTGCAACGCAATGCAACATGCATCGCGGGAAATGGATGAGATTGACCCTTCAACCTTCATTTTCTCGACAGCATGCTTCAAGATGTTAGACCATTTGTTTAACACAGATTTTCTATATTCGCGTTGATATTCGTCAAATCCCACACACAAGGTGACCTACAAGCTACTCATAGGTCAGTTGCTAATACATGTAAATTGTGCTTCCCATGGCTTTCAAAAAGGTTCACGAAGACGTATGCAATGCATTAGGATGGATCCACGCGGCTGGCAAGGTCACACATAGTTCATCAATCAATATTGTGTTTAGTCCATATGGGATACTATTCATAGCATCAGCTATTAGCAGACATGCACCGGAAAGGAGAGGATGTCTTGAGAACATGTGCCCGTCTCTTTGATCAAGTCCCTGTACAGCCCTTTTGTGTGCCTTTGCTTACTCACTGTTTTGTACAGGACCGGGTGTCACTTCGTTCCAGTTTCGTCCCGGTTGGCAGTTTCCTTTAGAAGTCTCCATTGAAGTACAGGATAGTGCAGGGACAACTAGTGATGGTGAATCCGAGGAACATTCAGGTCTCTCTTGCGTCTACAAACCGTCTACAAAAGATGCTTTGGCCTTGTTTTCACATGGGGTTGGGCCACCCCCCCCCCCCATGATTGGAGCATAGCATATCAGACCAGCTGGCCCCCACCCAGCGGCCACCTGCATAGGAAGGGTGAAAATGGATCACTTTTGACCATTGCCATGGAGGACTAAAAAATGTCCGTGTAACAATCCAAAATACAGTTTCTAGTTGGGGGGGGGGGGGTCTAACCAATTTTCATGTTGAGGGAATGGTGGATGGCCAAAATAGGGGGGTTCTGGTTACTTGGGGGTGGTCATTTGTGAGACAGGCATTTGTTAGCCGCGTGGTGTGGCTATGTATGGATCAAGACGGATGCAAACATCCCTCCCCCGCCGTGACATGTAGCACAAAATTCAGTGTGGAAGGCACCACACACCATACACACCATAATTTTGTCTTGTTGTTCGTGGAAGAGGCAGCAAATGGCGGAAAAAAGAGGCAAACACCTACATGGGCTCAAATTGTAGGTGCGTCAACACACACAGAAACAAAAAAGCACATTAGAAAAAATTTTCAGAAGCAGCTAGGCTAGCTGCTATATGCAAAAAAACGAAATAAATCAGTGCGATGTGGGAGTGCAGTTGGGACCAGATGATGACAAAGAATTTAGTGTGAACGAAACAATGTTACAAAGAATTTAGTGTGAACACAAAAAGACCAACAAGATAATCTTACGAGGACACAAACACGCAGAAGCCTAGCAATTCTACTTCTGAGGAGGTCTTGTTCGATGCGTCGTAGTACATTGGCCGTTCTTCGGCAATACCCAAAAAAAGCCAATAACCTCCACCGAAAGAACGCAACTGCTTGGGAAACCCATCATGACAATGTGTGAACTTGTTGTCCAAGCACCCCCACCCATGAAAGGTGTGTTAATGAGCTTGGGGGCTGAAGCACCTGGTACAAGCTTCTCATAATGTGGGAATGCCGAAGACATGTAGTGAAATAGTGAATCGTCCTACTCGCACCTGGGTCCAACGACTTTTGCGATGCACCTACCCAATGTGGCTTGCTTGTCAGGTAACTAGGTAGTCACCTCAGCTGTGCCCATGGTGTATTGGTCCATCATCTTCTTGATGCCCCTAGTGACCTAGATTAAAGCCCATATAATTAAATGCCGGTGAAAAATTAATGAGATTAATGCAAAGTTTTGTGTTTTTGCATGATGGGGGGTACCTAGGGGAAAATTCTACCCCTAATGGGTGCCTTGCGTGTTCGGTGGTTGTTTCCATCCGAGGTTTGGGGGGGCGGTCAAAATTTGCATAAACGTTAAAACGGTACTCGGTATTAATATTTCAAATTAATGTTTGGCATTAATCTCTGAGATATTAAAAATTAATGTGTCACCGGCATTAATATCAACCTCCACATATTAATTGAAATACTAACCTATCCAATGAAAGCACAAACACACACAACAACACATACAAGATACTTTGAAACCGTTTTTTTGTTTTGTTTATGCCATCTTGGCCGGATGGGTCCGTTTCCGGGCCCTTACCTTTCGTTGGACCCCTTTGCGGGGTTGATCCCGTTTTGTTCTTGGGCTGGGAATTAGTGGGGTTGGTGGGGTTCGGTTCATGTTCGGGGTTGTTTGCAGGGTTACTTTTGGGGGTTAGGCTCGGGGTTAGAGGGGTTAGCGGAGAGGCTTAGCCTTCTTCTTCCCCCCCACCACTTGTTGCCGATGCTTTTCGCCATCCTCGGCGTAAGGGAAGAGGAGGCAACGGGGCACCTCCCAAAGGGTGGTGTTGTTTGGGTATTCAACCCAAACAACACCACTATCAGACCGATGGACACCGCGAACGGTGCCCATCTCCACCCCTGAGGTATAGGGGATGTGCGCAACGGTCCTGATAATTGGGTCGTCGGGACCGTCGCTTAGTTGGGGGGGGGGGGGGGCTTGGCTGGGGGGTGGTGTTCGGGGCGGAGCTAGCTTTAGTGGTCTTGGTGGTGGTGGTTGGTTGGGGGGTTGCCCGGGGCTTCTTGGCGTGGGGGATTGCACCATTGAGGGAGTAGGAATCCGACTCCAAATGAAAACGCCTTCCCCGGGCTTCCGGGGCTGGGGTTGGGTTGGGGTTTGCATGTCATTGGGCTGGCTAGGGGGAGGGGGGGGCCGGGGGCTAGCGCGGGTCGTGGTGTAGGACACCCCCACCCCTCCTCCCCACTGCTTGCCCCTCCATCACCCATTGCCATCCATAGGCCCCTATCCTACACCCCCGTGAACCCTACCTTTACCAGCTTGGCCCGGTTGCCACCTGGCCTGCTTCCCAGTCTCGCAGGCCATGTAGCAGGGAAAGGCCCTTGGTCGGGTCCTGGGCCAAGAGGCGATGGAGGCTCCCTAGGGGTATTTCGTGGGAGCCTTCTGGGTCCCTCCATGGTATACGGACGGGACGGCTATTGGTCGCATTGACCGTTACGTCCGCGACCTGAAAAACAAAAAAAAAAGCAGGGGAAGTGGGGTTTTTATAGCAACTTTACCAATATCTACCGGTTGATATATTTTTATATTTATATATAATTTTTAATATTTGAAGTGCTGGCGCAAAAATTAAACATTAACCTGCACATCTTAATGTTGACGTTCGAAATATTAATCTACATCCTACGGGGAAAATACCTCACGCATTGATGTAGTTCCCATTGCCTGCACCGCCGCCATGGCCTGTTTGAAATGTGTGGCCACCAAGGGCGCCCCCGCAAGCTTATTAACCACTTTAGCGGCCCCGGCTGCACCTTGTGTTGCCCCCGTCGCCGCAATCTTGGTGGGGGCCTTGGGATGGGCGACAAAGAGGCCAGTACCCCGCGTCCCGGTGTCACCCTCGTACACTAGCACCAGAAGCGCAAGAATGAACCCAAGTGTAAAATGGAGGGGACTACACAACCTTTGTTCAAAGGCGTCCAGCAAGCAGGCAACTGCCTCATCTCGAGTAGAAAGTAACGATACTTCCACTGGCAATTGTTCTCCAGTTTTTTCATCTTTATATTCTGAGTCACATTCGTCCGAAGAGGAAGGACAACACTGTCGGGAATTGTCACAACCATAACCACAACATTGGCAGTCACGGTCCTCGCAACCTCTACAGTAAGGTTCTGACGTGTCCTCTTCCTCTTCGTTTAAATGGATCCGTACAACATTTTGACTCCTCTACACTACTTGGTGAGTCTTGTTGTTCACAAATGATTTCTCAAACGTCTAGACAAAAACATGTATTGCCTTGTAATTGCACCTACGGTGCACCAGGTGTTCCCAAGGGGGGCTCTAAGGACCCGGCGGCACATGTAAGGAACAAGTACACTGACCAGGAGAAAAAAAAAAGGCAGGCCTTCCCTGGGTGCCACACTTGCACCCATCCCAAACGGGAACAGTGTTGCAGTAGCACCATGTACTGGTCCATCTCAAAACGGACATCCCGCGCGTTGCCCAGCTAACCTTCTGCCAGCTAGCCCATTGTCGGGGCCCGTTCATGGGCCCGCTGCAAATTGCCAGTTTGGCGCGGCAAGCCGCCCCTGCATACATCTTGCCGCGCAACGTGGTCGCCAAGGAGGTGCCATGCTCCTCTACGGAGCGTTGGTATGGGACCGTCTGTGTGGAGGGGGTGTTGGGGCGGCAGGCGCTGTGCAAGAATGGAATGCACTTCCCCTGTTGGCTCCAACTGACCGATTCGGGGTTCTTCACTTTGGAGGGGGGGGGAATACCTGATCGCGCGCTTCACCTACAGGTTGGGGTCGAAGCACTGGTGCCGCGACGTTGCGGTGGCGGGGAGAGGGGGACACCCTTCTGCGCGCAGGGGCCGCCAGTTTTCGGCTGGTGCAGTTCTAGGGGGAGCAGGAGGAAGAACTTTTTTCAAAGGTGCGGACTGCCATGGGCGCCCACGTCTCCAAATTCCCTACTGGGGATGGGGAGGGATTCAACGTGGACACTACGGACGGTGACGACGACTACCGCAGTGATAAGTGCGACGCCAGTGAGCCTGGCGGCAAGCGTCGCAGGCGCAACGATAGTGCGCACTAATCAGCCCCCCCTTCCAAGAAGGGGTCCTGCCAGGGAGACACGTCAGGAAAGAGGCCGGGGAAGGGGTCGGATTATGGTGTGGTGGCTGAGGTTTCAACTGACGTTGCGCCCGCTAGTAGTCCCTCCTGTGACTCACCTGGGACAGTCCCCATATCGGTTTACCGGAAGGTGTGTCAGGAGAGGAATCTGGCTGTGTGCAAGACTGGGATGCTGCACGTGTGGCAGCACGTGCAGCCCCCCAAGCTATCGAGCCTCATTTTCAAGGAGACTGGTTGAACAACCGCTTAAAATCCTGCTATCTCTTCGAAACTGGCATGAGCGGAGCAAAAAAAAGGAGATTTTCCGAGTCTTCTCATCGAGCCGGTTCATTTGAGGGGCATATGTGTAGGAATGATGAAACTGAAACCTCAACATCAAGGTGTTCCCTATCATAGGGGGTTGAACGTGGCCTGTTACTTGTGCGGAGGGGGCCCCTCCCCCTCTCCGCGCGCGTGGCAAGGCGGGCCAGGGGGGCCAAATTGAACAAGGGGATGAAGGCGGTGGTCTAGAGTGCGGGAAACTACAACAAGTAGTAGCGTCGTAGAGCATGTGATTGATGGCACAAATGCATGATATAAAATAACCCCCCAAAAATACGCCCCAAATGTACAAAAAACTCATGTGGCTCTTCAGCCACATGCTAGGCTTGGTTGATAAGGGGCACACCCTTCATCAACCAAGCCAAGCAAGCCCCCTTTGATGTCTTTAGTCGCAGGTAGATTCTGATTTTGTGTCAGTGTATTCATCTTGGTAATTAGCAAGTTAGTTAAAAAACAGTAGCAAAAAACGCCCCAAAAAACCACAAAAATGGCTGTAAGTCCGCAAAATGGCATCAAATTCAACAAACAAAGGAAATTTTTGGGGGCTTCATTTCTATCAATTTAAGGGGCTACAACATGAGTCAAATGGACGTGTCGCCACCTGTGCAAATTCCAACCTCATTTTCATGCAGACTGGTTGAAACACTGCTTCAAACCTTGCATGTTCTTCGAAACGGGCATACGCAGAGCAAACAAGGGTGATTTTCTGAGTTTTCTCATCGAGCCGGTTCATTTGAGGGGCCTATGTGTAGGGGTGATGGAACTGAAAACTTGACGTCAGGGTGTTCCGCATCATAAGGGGTTGGACGTGGCCTGTTACTTGTGCGGAGCCCCCCCCCCCCCCCGTCTCCGCGCCCCTGGCAAGGAGGGCCCGGGGGCCCTAATAGAACAAGAGCAGATAACGGATAATTAGGGGCCGCTCTTTTTTTGGGGTATGCATACCATACGGTACTTCTGCCACCATTGTGCAGTGCCGTACAATTTATACAAATGGGCTTTTGAGCAAAAAAAAACAACATATGAAACTAGTTTCACGCCGGCTAGTCTCGGTTTTTGTGGGGCAAGCCCCACAGAAACCGAGCCTAGCCTTGCAAACTATGCATCGAGATGCAGCAATACCCTCAAACGGGTTGAACGGATGCTTTTAGTAACAATTACACCCCATTTCGCTACAAAACAGCCCGGAAAAAGCTCAAAACTGCGACGCAACAACAAAACGGTACCAAATTTGGCAAACAAAAATGACTTCCCAGCGTTTTGGCACGAGCCGATCATTTGAAGGGGTAACAACAACAAAGGGCAAATCCACGCTTAGCAGCCGGAACAAAATTCAGCCCCTGTTCGGCGGACACTGGTTGAAAAGCTGCTTAAAGCGGTGCTATTTCACCAAAACAACTAGCCGTGGCCCAAAAATTGAAAAGTCGCGTTTTTTATTTTTCATTGCCATCATTTTAAGGGGCATATGTACGCACTTCTGCGGGGCCGCCAGAAAATTTTGACACGGTGACGATAACCTTGTCAGTCGTGAATTGTCTCGAATGGGGCTTTAGCGGACACCCTCCCCGCCTCAGCAAATCACTCCGTCCCCGACGGCCCAAATTGAACAAGGGGATGAAGGCGGTGATCTAGAGTGTGGGAACCTACAACAAATAGAATCCCCGTAAAGCATGCCGTTGACGGCGTAATTGCAGTGCATGAAATGTCACCAAAAAATACGCGCAAAACATACATAAAACGCATTTGGCCGTTCGGCCACATTCTAGGCTTGGTTGATGAGGGGCACACCCCTCATCAACCAAGCCTAGCAAGCCGTGTTTCATCTCCTTAGTAGCCGGGGGATTCTCATTTTGTGTCGATGTATCAATCTGGGTGATTTACAAATCGGTCAAAGAAATAGCCAAAAACTGCTCCAAAAACTATGAAAATGGCCGTAAATCCCCAAAACGGCCCCAAATTCAACAAACAAAGTGTATTTCCTAAGGTTTCGTTGCGAGCCGGTCCTTGTAAGGGGCTGCAACATTGGTCAAATCCGCTCGTAGCAACGCGTGCAAAATTCAGCCCCGTTTTCATGGAGACTGGTTGAAAAACTGCTTAAAACCCTGCTAACTCTTCAAAACGGGCATAAACGGAGCAAACGAAGGTGATTTTCTCAGTTTCCTCATCGAGGCGGTCATCTTGAGGGGCAAGTATGTAGGGTTGTTAGAACCGGAATCTTGAACACATGCGGTTCCCTATCATAGGGGGTTGGAGGTGGTCTGTGACTTGTGCAGAGGGGGCCCCTCCCCCTCTCCGCGCACGTGGCGGGGCGGGCCGGGGGGCCGAAATTGAACAAGAGCGGATCACGGAGAATTAGCTTCGGGTTAGGGTTAGGGTACACAGAACCCACGCCGTGTTGTTTCTACGGCAACATGTGAAACCTGCAACCTATCACAGTGCATGGTGCGCTGCGGCTTGATGGCAGTGCAACACAACGACATTACGTATGGTAACAACAACATTGCACTCTGGATCCTCCTCCGATAGTCACTACGAAGTTGCATCTCGGATTCATGGCATGCTATACATTCTGGTCTGTCTAGAAGCTGGTGGTGGTCTTGATTGGTGGCTAAACAATTGTTTGCTCACCCTGAAACCTCATTCATTTTTTAGTGCGTTCTTGGGCGAATACTCCTTCAAGCTGCCAAGATGATGTGATTGCATGCAAACAAATCCCTTGTAAAAGGCAATTGATACCACCAAACCATGAGATACATCGCATCAACACTGCTCATCACATGGTTTAGGAAAGCTTGCAATATATGCAAAAATCGAGAACCATAAAACACTTTCAAAGGACTCTTGGGCTGCTTGCTTTTTGCAAGGCTTGGTGGGATTTCGCTACGCTCCATCCCACCAAGCCTACTAAGCGGGCAGAGGCAGACATTCACATCTATAAGACGATAAAAATACAGTATCTTTATCGGAGGTCCTTGTGTAACATATCGTATTTGTATTATGCAACATGGACCTATAACTACCATTTTCAACAAAACGGGAAAACCCCCGGCGCAAAGAGGTCTGGCTCAATGAGGACTCAACGGGTAAAATATTGAGCTTTTACCCCCTTCTTGGTCTAAACCACCCCAATATCCTTGGTGGACCACCCGGTAACATGTGGGCCTTTTAGCCGAGTATGGGCAAATAGGTACACATTTTGACATAAAAAGGTATCAAAAATACAGGTCTGACTTTATACAAAAATGACCACCAAAGAAGGCATTTTGGTGAAAAATGGCTGTGAAAAAGCCCTTTGACAAATCGTATCATCCTTTTAGCACTTGTCTTCAGCTTTCAAACGAGCTCAACACTTTGTTTTAACTCGACAGTACTCTAGTGTCCATAATAGAAGTCCCTGGTCGCTTACTTATTTTTGGGGTTTTGAGCCGGCCGTGGTCTCTTATTGTGAACCTGGTCGCGGATCCGAGGCCTCGTCGGTTCGATTACCGCTGGCCCCAAACCTTGATGCGCTGCCTGTGCTGCGCTCAGCGATCGCCAGATCGATCTGGCGATCGCCAGCGATCGTAGGTTTGCCAGATCGATCTGGCGCCTGATGCTGCGCTACAAGCAATTTGCGCTGCGAGTTGCGTTGCGGAAGAACTTTGTAAAAGGAAATTCTCTGTTCTCTTCTTGAATTGTGGAAAACTAATTACATCATCCAAATAAGCGAATTATTCTTTGTCCATCGATGCGTATCATGCCTACTGTTGTGCTCGATTTCTGGTGGTGAACTGATGAAATTTCGAGCTCCACAAGCCAAAATGATGACCTCCGGGGAGTGCGCATGAGGCATTGGAATTGTGGAATGAATTGTCTCGCTTTGCAATCCAAACGAGGCATAAATTGCCTTACTATATGGTTGGATGCGCTCACAAATTGGAACAAGTGTTGCGCGACGGCTATGTCAAGCTTATAAAGTATGAGCGCGCCATGGAGGAGGCGTCCACTCTAGTGAATGCACAAGCATCACAAGATGTTGCTTCCTCAAGCCCAAGTGACCTTGCCCGACCCCCCGCCAATGCGGCCCCAAAGCCAAAATCAAAGCCAAGTCCTAGACTTGGTAGAGGCAAGCCCAAGCCCCGGGCTATGGGTTCCATGGCAGCTATCAATCACCACTTCTCTCCCTTGCCGGAGGTGCCTCCGCTTCCTCCCAGATTCATATTGCCTCCGGATGTGTTTGCTCTCTTCTCCCAAGGACCCATGAAAGAGGAGAACTCCGCCAAGTGGCCGAGGTTGATGTAGTTTCACGAATCGTTATTTCTTGTGTTGTTGCTCATGCATTGCATGCTTGGTTGCTCGTCTCTCCTTCGGTGACAACCCGGTCTCTTATTACGAACCCGGTTAACAACATGAGGTGCGCGTGCAAGGCCTCCGAAAACCCACCCCGGTCTCTTATTAGGGACCGGTCTTCTATTGTGGACACTAGAGTATGTCGGAGAACGAGCTCCGACGAATGCACGCAGAAACTCAAAACTGCCTTTTCTTTTTGCAAAACTGCAAAACCCCACTACATAGAACTCTTCACCAATGTGGCTCCAAGGGCACACTAGTGGTCAATCCCCTTCCTCTAGGTCCAAACTACCCAAATATACTTGATATACGACCCCGTAACATGTGGACCTCTTACCCGACTACGCGCGGATAGGTACGTGTTTTGGTATAGAAGGATATGCAAAACACAGGTCTGATTCTACAAAAAAGATGACGAAACAACATGGCATAGTTGCGGGGAACGCCTGTGACGGTTCCTTTTTTTTCTTATAGCATTTGTCCTCAGCTTTCACACGAGCCCAACACTTTGATCTAACTCCACGGTATGTCGGAGAACAACCTCCGGCGAATGGACCCGCGAACGCAAAATGGCCATTTTTGACCAAAATGCCAAACCCCCGGTTCGTGTATCTAGGGGCCTTTGGGGGTAGAGTTGGCAATCTAGTGGCCATTCCTCTACTTCAAGGTCCAAATGAATCAGATGTACTTGGTTGAAGCCCCAATGATGCATAGCGCTGCAACCAGAAGACCGGGGGGGAGACCCATGATTTTGGTAGGCTGCTGGCGTGACATTATCCATAAACACAGTTTAAAAAGCCTATATCTTTGAGTTTTCGCCCCGGTGTGCCCTCCCTAGAGGTCATAGGGACGTACCATTGCTTATCCCCGTTCCATGCGACCCATACCGAACTAGCGCACACAAACGCGCTCCCTAAGCCGGGATATAGCGCTTCGATAAGGCTGTACAATGGCGACATGTGAACTTAGCTGGGTACTATTTTTCCTCCTTTTGTACGCCCATTATAAGCATCAAGGCGAGGCTAGAGGGGTTAACCTTCATGCTTTTAACATCATTTGGGTCCATATGGACTTGGTTTGTCACTTGGTTCAATGCTAGAGCCTCGTGGTTTCCCTACAACAAGCCTACGAAACAGGCAAAAATGGCCAAGCTCAGCCAACTGTATCAAAACCCAAAAAAATCATATCTTTGGCCTACCGGGTCGAATTTCGATGAACCGAAAGCTAAATCTAGGTAGTTTTTGACGCTGAACACGAATATAAACTCAAACCCTCGGCGTTAAACAGCCACATCTCGGAAATGTGTGATTGGTGTCCCAGAAGTGTATTTTACGCTATTTGACAGAAATCCAATTCTACAGCATTATAAGGGTTCAAAAACTCTTTATATTTCTGGTCCCAAATCGAATTTTCGTCAATCGTAGCTAGTTTTAGCTGTGGACTGTCAAAATGAAAGATCGCAATGTCGGTGCCTCTGGCACAACACGCGTGCCGATCCAATAATTAATCTGGCACTAAGATTTCTTAGGATTTGGTGCCTGAGGCGCATACATGTGGTTATTGGGCATATAAAACTTTAGGTGTGCACCTGTAGATCCCGTCTGTAGCATTGCTGGCGGTGGATATTGAGCAAAGTCCCTCAAAATTACTTAAAACCGTGCTATTTCACCAAAACGACTATCACTGGCCCAAAAATCAAAAATACGCGTTTTTTATTTTTGGTTGCGACCATTTTGAGGGGCATATGTCATACATTTTGAGAACGGCGAAAAATAATTACCGCGATCTGCAAGTAATACCCTTGTCAATCGTGAATTGCGCATCGGCGGGTACCCTCCCCGCCGAAGCCGAATCACTACGGCCCCTGTGGGGGAAATTGAACAAGCTGGGGAAAATTGCACGAGGTGGGGTTGCGCGGCAACAGTTTGAATAACAACGGGGAGGACAAGGAACACAAAGTCGAAAAGACCATTCAGAGGCGGAGAAGGAGAAAACCATGAAAACACGGGATCAACGGCGCAAGCGCCGGCCGCTAGGCGCCGTTTTTGTGGACCAAGCCCAACAAAAACGGAGCCTAGCGGATTCCGCCTAATGCCTCTTGCCCACTATGGTTGCCCCATGGGCAAAAAAGCCCTATCAGATGGGCAGCAAGTATACATCCCACATACGGCAAGAAATATGGCCAAAAACTGCCCAAAAAATGCACAAAAATTGGCCGTAAATCATCAAAATAGCACCCATTTCGGCAAACGCGATTATTTTTCTGACGTTTGACCCCGAGCCGGTCATTTTAAGGGGCTATAAGATAGCCCAAGCAGCAGCCAATACAAAATTCAGCCCCAAATGTCCGAAGACTGCCCGAAAAACCGCTTAAAACACTGCTAACTCACCATCATCGAAACGACGATCGTCGGCGAAAAAAGGGGAAAGTCGCGTTCTTAGAATTTGATTTCCATCATTTTAAATGGTAACATGGTATGTTTTTGGAAGCCTATGGATTTACCCCGGGGGTGGCATAACGTACGGTATGGACCTTGTTTTCGATGGGGCGTCAAGGGCCCCACAACCCGACGCCCACCAGAAAACAACCCAGAAAGGGGGGGTTTTTAACAAGCTGGGGAAAGTTGCACGAGGCGGGGTCGCACGGCAACAGTTTGGATGACAATAGGGAGGACAAGGAACACAAAGGCAAAAAGACCATCCACAGGCGGAGAAGGCGAAAACCATGAAAACGTGGGATCAACGGCGCAAGCGCCGGCCGCTAGGCACCGTTTTTGGGGGCCACACCCACAAAAACGGAGCAGAGCGGATTCTGCCTGATGCCTCTTACCCACTATGGTTGCCCCATGGGCGAACAAGCCTTGTCAGATGGGCAGCAAGTATACATGCCAAATATGGCAAAAAATATAACGAAAACCTGCCAAAAAACACACAAAATTGACCGTAAATCATCAAAACGGCACCAATTTCGGCAAACGGGATTGTTTTTCGGACGTTTTGGCCCGAGCCAGACATTTTAAGAGACTGTAACATAGTCCAATTTGGCAAGCAGCAGCCAATACAAAATTCAGCCCCAAATGTCCGGAGCTTCCCTGAAAAACCGCTTAAAATGCCGCTAACTCACCAAAACGACCAACGTCGGCGAAAAAAGGGGGAAATCGTGTTCTTAGAATTCGATTTGGATCATTTTAAGGGGTAATGTGGCAGGTCTTTGGAGGTCCCTGGATTCACCCCGGGGGTTGCGTAACGTACGGTATGGACCTTGTTTTCGATAGGGCGTCCGGGGCCCCACACCCCGATGCCCGCCAGAAAAACAACCCCATAGGGGGAACTTGAACAAGCTGGGGAAAGTTGCACAAGGTGGGGTTGCACGGCAACGGTTCGGATGACAACGGGGAGGACAAAGAACACAAGGACAAGAAGACCATTCAGAGGCGGAGAAAGAGAAAAGCATGAAAACATGCGAACAACGGCGCCAACGCCGTCCGCTAGGCTCCGTTTTTGTGGGCCAAGCCCCACAAAAACGGAGCCTAGCGGATTCTGCCTAATGCTTGTTGCCCAATATGGTTGCCCCATTGGCGAAAAAGTCTTGTCAGGTGGGCAGCAAGTATACATGCCAAATGTGGCAAAAAATATGGCAAAAAACTGCCAAAAAATGCACCAAATTGGCCGGAAATCATCAAAACAGCACGAATTTTGGCCAACGGGGTTGTTTTTGTGACGTTTTGGCCCGAGCCCGTCATTTTAAGGGGCTGTGACATAGCCCCACTCGGCAAGCAGCAGCCAAAACAAAATTCAGCCCCAAATGTCCGGAGAATGCCCGAAAAAACGCTTAAAAGGCCGCTAACTCACCAAAACGACCATCATCGGCGAAAAAAGGGAACAGCCGCGTTCTTGGAATTCGATTTCGATCATTTTAAAGGCGGGGGGCATTTGAACAAGAGCTCATCACGGAGAATCGGCTTAGGGTTAGGGTTAGAGTACACAGAACCCACGCCGTGTTGCATTCACGGCAACATGTGCACACCTTCAACCTATCACAACGCATGGTGGGCTGCGGCTTGATGGCAGTGCAACACAACAATATTATGTATGGTATGGACATCATTGTAGTCTTGATCCTCGTCTTATAGTTACTATAAAGTTCGGGACTCAGATTCATGTCATGTTATACTTTTCAGTCTGTCTAGAACATGGTGATGGTGGTGATTGGTGGCTAAACAATTATTTGTTCATCCTTAAACCTCATTCATTTTCAGTGCGTTCTTGGGCGAATACTCCTTCAAGCTGCCAAGATGATGTAATTGCATGCTAACGAATCCCTTTTAAAAGGCAATTGATACCACCAAACCACGAGATACATCGCATCAATACTACTCATCACATGGTTTAGGAAAGCTTGCAATATATGCAAATATCTAGAACCATCAAACACCTTCAAAGGACTCTTTGGTTGCTTGCTTTTTCAAAGGCTTGGTGGGATTTCGCTACGCTCTATCCCACCAAGCCTACGAAGTGGGCAGAGGCAGACAGTCACATCTATAAAACGATACAAATGTAGCATCCCTGTCGGAGGTGCTTGTGTAACATATCGTATTTGTATTATGCAACATGGAACCTATAACTACCATTTTCAACAAAACTGCAAAACCCCCGGCGTAGAGAGGTCTGGCTCAATGAGGCCTCAACGGGTAAAGTATTGACCTTTTGCCCCCTTCTAGGTCAAAAGTACCCCAATATACTTGGTGGACAACCCGGTAACATATGGCCTTCTTACCCGACTATGCGCCCATAGGTACACATTTTGACATAAAAAGGTATCCAAAATACAGGTCTGATTTTGCACAAAAATGACCACCAAAGACGGAATTTTTGCGGAAAATGGCCGCGGAAAAACCCTTGACAGGTCTGATTATTCTTTACGCACTTGTTTTCGGCTTTCAAACGAGCCCAACACTTTGTTATAACTCAACAGTATGTCGGAGAACGAGCTCCGACGAATGCACGCAGAAACTCAAAGCTGCCTCTTTTATTCAAAATTGCAAAACCCCCACTACATAGAACTCGTCTTCAAAGTGGCTCCAAGGAGCACACCAGCGGTCATTCCCCTCCCTCCAGGTCCAAACTACAGAAATATACTTGGCAAACGGCCTGGTAACATGTGGACCTCTTACTGGACTACGTGCGGATAGGTATATGTTTTGGTATAGAAGGGTATGCAAAATACATGTGTGATTTTACACAAAAATGACCAAACAAGATGGCATTTTTGCGAGAAATCGGTGTGAGACGGCCTATGACGGGTCCTATTATCCTTTTAGGACTTGTTCTCAGCTTTCAAACGAGCCCAACACTTTGGTCTAACACCACGATGTGTCGGAGAACGACCTCCGACGAAAGAACACGCAAACCAAAATGGCCATTTTTGACCAAAATGCCAAAAAGCCTACATCTTTGAGTTTTCGCCCCGGTGTGCCCTCCCTAGAGGCCATAGGGACGTACCATTGCTTATCCCCGTTCCATGCGACCCATACCGGACTAGCGCACACAAACGTGCTCCCTAAGCCGGGATGTAGCGCTTCGATAAGGCTGTACAATGGCGACATGTGAACTTAGGTCAGTACTCCTTTTGTACGCCCCTTATAAGCATCAAGACGAAGCTAGAGGGGTCCTTCATGCTTTTCACCTCATTTGGGTCCACATGGACTTGAATTGTCACTTGGTTCGATGCTAGAGCCTTGTGGTTTCCGTACAACAAGGCTACGAAACAGGCAACCATGGCCAAACTAAGCCAATTGTATCAAAACCCAAAAAAATCATATCTTTGGCCTACCGGCTCAAATTTTGATGAACCCAGACATAAATCTGGGTAGTTTTTGACGTTGAACATGAATATAAACTCAAAACCTCGGCGTTCTGCATCCAAATCTCAGAAATCTCAGATCGCCCTTGCAAAACACTGTTTTGCGCTGTTTGACACAAAAGGGATTTTAGAGCATTGTCAGGCTTCAAAAACCATTTGTATTTTTGGTCTCAAATTAATTTTTCGTCAATCGTAGCTAGTTTTAGCTTTGCACAGTCAAAGTGAAAAATCGCAATGTCGGCGGCTACGGCACAACACGCGTGCCGATCCAATAACTAATTTGGCAATAAGATTTCATAGCATTTGAGGCCTGCCCTAGTGACCTAAATTAAAGTCAATATGTTGAATATTTGGCCAAAAACTAACACGTTAATGTGAAATTTCAATTTTTTTAGGGGGGGTTAGGGGGTTTGCCATGAAAATTATGACCCCCATGGGTAGCCTTACGGGCTTGGGTGTCATTTTCCCCCGGGGGTTGGTGGGGGGGTCCTACCCATGTGGTTGTTTCAAAACGTTAAAATGGCTCTCGGCTTTAATTTTTTTTTAAAATTTTCCATTAATATTTGAAAAGTTAAAAATTAAAGGGTCGCCGGCATTAATATTACTCTCACAAATATTAACTCCTTTCCCCAAATATTAACCCTCCTAACACTGGCACCACGCAAGATGGAATGCATCATGTGTGTCTTTATGTTTCTTGTCCGTGGCCATTGTGGCCCCTTGGGTCCCTATCCGGGCCCTCATACCTCGTGGGACCCCGTAGTGGGGTCCCACATCTTTGCGGGTCCGGATGGGGGGTTAGTGGGGTTAGTGGGGTTAGTTGGGTTAGTGGGTTCGGTGGTAGGGTTTGCGTTCGGGGGGTTAGGCGTTTCGTTTGTGGGGGTGGGGGGTTTGGTCTTCTTTGGGCCCTCCGCCCAGGCCTCTTCCCGGTGCCGCTTGGCCTCCTCAAGGGGGCGAAAGAGGAGGGAGTGGTTCACCTCGTAGAGGGTGGTGCCGCCGGGGTATTCCACCCAAACGGCACCGTACTTCCGCCCGTGGATGCATCCCCCCTTCTCCAAGCTACGGCCGGTCTCCTTGTAGTGGCGGCGGGCCGCCTCCTCACGGTCCAAGGTGCGCCGGCTTGCCACGTTGACCCATGCCGCCGCAACCTTGTCCCACACCCCCCTATTGTAAATTGAGCCCACCAAGGGCGAGGTGGACACACCAATAAGGCGCCGCACGAACGGTTGGTCACCCCCGATGACCAAACTATTTGGCACCCAACGCGACACCCAATGAAACTTCTCGCAGTCTTGTATGGACTGCAATACCTACAAAAGTGACATGGATTAATATTTACATTAATTTCTCGAGATTAATATTAAGTTAAGTTTTTACTCGGCGTTAATATTCACCGAAAACAAGACATTAATCTCGAGAAATTAACGCAAAAACGCAAAAATTAACAAACAACAAATGGGCCACAAACCTTCAAGTTCTCGGCCCATATCGTTGCAAGTGCCGCCATGTCCTTGTCCCCGCATACGGTCATCCCTATCACCCACAAATACGCGGGTGTGCGGCCCCGTGCGCCCCGGTTGAGGAGCCCAATGGAGAGTTGGGTCCAACTACCACCGGCGCACGGGTACGCATCCCCACGCACAATGAAGGTGAGCGGCCTTGCCCAATCGATGGTCTCCACTAGCGATGGGCGTGATTGGACGTACCGGGCCCATGAGGGTAGCGGCCAAGAGCGCCCACTCGCGGGGCGATTGGGGACGGACACGGGTGGTTGTAGGTCAAGGGGGGTGACCAACTCTTTCCACGTGTCCGTGAACGTATCCCGAGTGGGGATGGGGCGGGGGAACGGGAGGCCCGTTGCGGCCGAGTAGGCCGACCCCCATCGGCCCATGTACTCCGACACGTGCCGGAAGCCGAGTTTGGGGACGTTCAAGTCCATGAGGAGGCCGATGAGGTCCGGGGCCGGGAAAAGGTGGGATGCATATTGCCTCACCGCCTCCACTTGCTTAGTACGAATAAGGGAAGGGTACCCAACCTCCTTGGCCTCGGACCATCGCGCCCGGGCCAAAGGGGATGAGGCCACCCACTCACCAAGGAGTTGGGAGACCAAAGGGTCCCGCAAACTCTTGGCCCCACTCAAACGCACGAGCGTCATGTTAAGCTCGGTAAGGGTGTCCCGAGAGAAAGGCACAACAAGGGCTATACAAGGGAACATGGTGGTGTGGAGGGGGGGGGAATGCGGGCAACCGGAGGGGGGGTGTCCAAGACACCCACCAACACAACATTGGAACCCTTCTACTATACCATTGTGCAACAATATACCACGTAACACCCCTTATAGGTCCGCATATGTGCATGGAAAAATGGGTTCAAATGGCCCAATCGCAAAAATTTGACTTTAACCTCTTAATATTTGCGAGATTACTATATTAACGCCTTCATATATTAAACATTAAAAATTAACATATTGACTTTAATCTAGGTCACCGGGGTGAGGCTCATACATGTCGTTATTGGGCATATATACTTCAACTCTGCACCTTGAGATCCCGTCCCTACCGTGCTTGGCTGCGGATATTGAGAAAACTACTTCAAAAACCCTTAAAGCGGTGCTATTTCACCAAAACGACCATCACCGGGCCAAAAGTCCAGAAGTCGCACTTTTTATTTTCCGTTGCGATCATTTTGAGGGCAATATGTGATAACATTTGCGGGGGTGCCAAAAAAAAAGTCGCTGGTTGACAATTGGTAACCTAGTGGTCCGGAAATGGCGCTCCGCCGGGTACCCTCCCCGCCTCAGCCAATGTCTTCGGCCCCGGCGGGGGAGAATGAACAACAGCGGATCACGGAGAATTACGGCCCGCTCCTCTTCGGGGTATGCATACCATACGGTACTTCTGCCACCATTGTGCAGCAATGTACAATCCATACAGACGGGTTTATAAGCACAAAAAACCCTAGGAAAACCAGCTTCACGCCTGCCAGTCTCCGTTTCTGTGGGGCAAGCCTCACAGAAACCGAGCCTAGCCACTGCTCCTTCTTGCAAACTGTGCATCGAGGGGCACCAATACCCTCAAACGGGTTGAACCTGTGCTTTTAGTAACAATTTGACCCTATTTTGTTACAAATCTGTACCAAAAACGCTCAAAATTGCTGCAAAACCACTAAACAGGTGCAGACGTGGCAAACAAAGTTGATTTCCCGACGTTTTGTCACGAGCCGATCATTTTAAGGGGTAATAACATGGGTCAAATCCGCACATGGCAGCCAATACAAAATTCAGCCCCTATTTGGCGCAGACTGGTTGAAAAACCGCTTAAAACGGTGCTATTTCACCAAAACGACTACCAGTGGCCCAAAACTGGAAAAGTCGCGTAGTTGTATTTTCGCTGCCATCATTTTGAGGGGCATATGTACCACATTTTGAGAACGGCGGAAAAAAAAACGCGCGATCTGCCATTAATACCCTTGTCGGTCGTGAATTGCGCTTCGGCGGGTACCCTCCCCGCCGAAGCCGAATCACTACGGCCCCTGCGGGGGAGATTGAACAAGCTAGGGGCGAGGTCGGAGGGAAACGGTTTGGATGACAATGGGGAGGACAAGGAACACAAAGGCAAAAGGATTAAGCACAAAGGGAGAAGGAAAAAACCTTGAAAACACGGGATCGACGGCGCCAACGCCGGCCGCTAGGCTCCATTTTTGGGAGCCAAGCCCCATAAAAAAAAGAAGCCTAGCAAAAGCTGTTTCATGCCTCTTATCCACTATGGTTCCCCCATTGGCGAAAAAGGCTTGTCACACGGGCAGCAAATATACATGCCAAATTCGCAAAAAAGTGGAAAGAGGTGCCAAAAAATGCACAAAATTGGCGGTAAATCATCAAAACAGCAGCAATTTCCGCAAACGGGGTTGATTTTTTGACGGTTTGGTCTGGGGCAGTCATTTTCATGGGCTGTAAAATAGCCCAATTTCGCAAGTAGCAGCCAATCCAAATTCAGCCCCAAACGCCCAGAGACTGCCCGAAAAACCGCTTAAAACGCCGCTAACTCACCAAAACGACTATCTTCCGTGAGAAAAGGGAAAGGGCGCGTTCTTAAGATTCCATTGCGATCATTCTAAGGGGCTGCATCGTAGGGTTTTGACAAAAGGCTGTCTTCCAGGGGGGGAGGGGTAGCGTAACATACAGTATGGACACTGCCTTTGGCGCGGGGTCTTGGGCCCAACACACCCTCCCCCACAGAAGCCAACCCCCTGCGGGGGGGATACGAACAAGCTGGGTAAAGTTGCACGAGAGGGGGTCGCACGGCAACGGATCGGATGACAACGGGGGGGGACAAGAAACACAAAGGCAAAAAGACTATTCAGCGGCGGAGAAGGAGAAAACCATGAAAACACGGGATCAACGGCGCAAGCGCCGGCCGCTAGGCTCCGTTTTTGTGGGCCAAGCCCCACAAAAACGGAGCCTAGCGGATTCCGCCTAATGCCTCTTGCCCACTATGGTTGCCCCATGCGCGACAAAGGGTTGTCACATGGGCAGCAAGTATACATGCTCAACTTGCCACAAATATGACCAAAAATTGCCAAAAAATGCACAAAATTGGCCGTAAATCATCAAAGCAGCACCAAATTTGGCCAACGCGATTGTTTTTCTGACGTTTTGGCCCGAGTCGGTCATTTTAAGGGGCTGTAAGATAGCCCAATTTCGCAAGTAGTAGGCAACACAAAGTTCAGCCCCAAATTTTTGGAGGCTGCCCGAAAAACTGCTTAAAACGTCGCTAACTCACCAAAACGACCATCGTCCGCGAAAAAAGTGAAAAATCGCGTTCTTAGAATTCGATTGCGACCATTTTAAAATGGTAGCATGGGAGGTTTTTGAGGGGGCTTTTTTTTTTGGGGGGGGGTGGCGCAACGTAAAGCATGGACACTGCTTCGGGCGCGGGATCAGGGAGCCCAGAGCCCGACCCCCAATAGAAGCCAGCCCCCTCCGGGGGGGATATGAACTAGGGGATGAAGGCAGTAATCTAGAGTGCAGGAAACTACAACAAATGGCATCGCCGTAAAGCATGCCCTTGACGGCACAAATGCAATGCGTGAAATGTCCACAAAAAAAAACGCGCAAAGCATACATCAAACTCATGTGGCCGTTCGGCCACATGCTAGGCTTGGTTGATGAGGGGCACACCCCTCATCAACCAAGCCTAGCAAGCCGTGTTTGATGTCCTTAGTAGACGGGAAGTTCTCTTTTTGGGGCAATGTATCCATCCGGGCAATTCCCAAATCGGCAAAAAAATGCAGCCAAAAACTGCTCCAAAAACCAGAAAAATGCCCGTAAATCCGCAAAACGGCACCAAATTCAACAAACAAACTTTATTTCCTAAGGTTTCGTTGCGAGCCGGTCATTTTAAGGGGCTATAACATGGGTCAAATGAGCGCGTAGCAACCTGTGCAAAATTCAGCCCCATTTTCATGGAGACTGGTTGAAAAAATGCTTAAAACCCTGCTAACTCTTGAAAACGGGCATAAACGGAGCACACGAAGGTGATTTTCTGAGTTTTCTCATCGAGGCGGTCATTTTGAGGGGCAAGGGTGTAGGGGTGATAGAACCGGAATTTTGATGTCAAGGTGTTCACTATTCTTAGGCGTCACAAGTTGCCCGCCCCCCACGTGGCGCTATGGCCCACGGAAGTCCATGTTGTAGTGAGGAGAAAAGTATGTGAAAAGGGGTGTTATTTTGGGGGTATCTATCCCCCCCCGGTGGCAATAGGCGAAATGAAGGTATGTATGTGAAATATATGCCGTTATTTCTATTTCTAGCTACACACAAATTTTTCGAAATAAAGATACCAAATCACAAAAATGTGGTGGTATTTTACATTTAGACCATTGCATTCCTTTAGTAGGGGGGGGGGGGTCTATCTATTATTACTTTTACCCCTTGGTTCCAGGGTTACCACAAAACCCACGTATACAGCACAAGTAAAAGAACAGCAAAAATATGGGTCATTGAAAAACAAATAAAACTACCCCCAAAGCATATACGTGTATTTCCTTTTTTTATGAACCTGGCCGAAATTTCGGCCAGTTTGTGCCAAAACAATCAAAACACATGGTGTTATTCACCAGACAGGCCCAAGCGGGCCGAAATTTCGGCCAGTTCCTTCAAAACTTGAAATAACGCCATAGAAATGGATACCTTTGAGCTTTTTTGGAAGCTGGCCGAAATTGAGGCCAGCTTTTCCATTGGTTCCATTGGAAACATGCATGTGTATATACACCTTTTAACGCTTCTGGCCGAAATTTCGGCCAGCTTTTTGGTTTAACGTTGAATGACTATACTCATTTTCAATTTTTTAAGGGCTGGCCGAAATTTCTCCTAGCTCTGTGGTCTAATCAGCTTTCATACGCTCATATTCGGCTTTTTTGCCAGTCGGGTCCAAAAACATCAAAACACATGGTGTTATTCACCAGACAGGCCCAAGCTGGCCGAAATTTCGGCCACGTCCTTCAAAACTTGAAATAACGTCACAGAAATGGATACCTTTGAGGTTTTTTGCAAGCTGGCCGAAATTGAGGCCAGCTTTTCCATTGGTTCCATTGGAAACATGCATGTGTATATACACCTTTTAACGCTTCTGGCCGAAATTTCGGCCAGCTTTTTGGTTTAGTGTTGAATGACTATACTCATTTTCACTTTTTTAAGGGCTGGCCGAAATTTCTCCCAGCTCTCTGCTCTAATCACCATTCATACACTCATATTCGGCTCTTTTTGTTGGTGTGGCCGAAATTTCGGCCAGCATTTCCTCTTTCTGCGCACATCAGCAATTGTTTTCCCATCCAACACATTCTTCTTGGTTCCAAGGTTTCCACAAAAGCCACCTATGCACCACAAGTAAAAGAGCAGCAAAGATACGGTTCATTGAACAGCAAACAAAACTACCCCCAAAGGATATACGTGTATTTCCTATTTTTATTAACGTGGCCGAAATTTCGGCCCGCTTTTCCAAGAACAGCAAAACACATGGTCTTATTCACCGGACAGGCCCAAGTTGGCCGAAATTTCGGCCAGGTCCTTCAAAAGTTGAAGTAACGTCACCGAAATAAATACCTATGACGGTAGACATGCGCAAAGAACACAGGTGCACTGACAGCTGAAGATGGTGTACAATGTACCACACTCAATGACAAGCAAATACTTGTCAACTGACAAATCCACACAGGCTATGGGAAAAAACAATAGCAGTACACCAAAAACACTTAGGGACGCAGATGCTGGCCGAAATTTCGGCCAACCTTCGTACCGGCAAACAATATAACCCGTTGGGAATGGCAGTAGGCAACAAGAGACATACGAATGACTTTATAAAAAAGAAGATCTTGGATGTAATCCACAGGCGGTGCGGCCTTGAGATCGTCATAGCGCCGCTGCACACGATCCTCGGATAATTTATGGACGTGGCCAATGCTTCGGTCGTGGTCTATTACAATTTGGTTACAGAAAACTTTTGTTTTGGTTGTTGACGTGACCGAGTCGGATAACGTGATGGTGGTTGATGAATTTTCATTGGTGGTGCCTTAGGCTTCCCTTGAAGTCCCTGTGTGCTTGCCTTATCCCCGTCCGGTTGATGGGCAGGTTGGGATTGCCCATTTTCGGACGCAGCTTCAGTTGGAGGGGAAATAAGCACCTCCTGTGAATCCAGTGCAGGCTCGGTCATAAAAAAGGATGCTACAGCAGGGGATTTCATGGAAGGAGAAATAACAAAAGTGGCAATAACAAGCGCAATTCAAAACAAAATGGCCCAAAATCGACGTCTTGACACGAATGATGGAATACCATAGCCGAAATTTCGGCCAGCCATGCACTGGATGTGAAACCACTGTTCAAAATTGGGTTGCCGAGAAGCTGGCCGAAATTTCGGTCAGAAACGTGTGTCATTTGGAATCAGGGGTCCACATAAGGCAACTTTGGCCGAGATTTCGGCCGGCAAAATGCAAAACAGAGAATGTACACACAAAACAGTGGCAATGCGTGGCACACACCCCATACGAGCATGACAGTTGTAGTAATACCAGAAGACATTAACGCTGTGAGAAGAAAGCAGCTTTATAGGAGTGTACGGTGTAATATTTATGCACAGCAAGAATTGCAAGTTGGCAGAAATTTCGGCCAGATGTTTTGGATGGGAAAACAATTGCTAATATGCGCAGAAATGGGACACACTGGCCGAAATTTCGGCCACACCGGCAAAAAAGCGGGATATGAGTGTATGAAAGGTGATTGGACCAAAGAGCTGGGAGAAATTTCGGCCAGCCCTTAAAAAAATGAAAATGAGTATAGTCATTCAACACTAAACCAACAAGCTGGCCAAAATTTCGGCCAGAAGCGCTAAAAGGTGTATATACACATGCATGTTTCCAATGGAACCAATGGAAAAGCTGGCCTCAATTTCGGCCAACTTCCAAAAAAGTTCAAAGGTATCCATTTCCGTGACGTTATTTCAAGTTTTGAAAGACCTGGCCGAAATTTCGGCCAGCTTGGGCCTGTCTGGTGTCTACCATGTGTTTTGATTTTTTTGGCACACACTGGCAAAAAAGCCGAATATGAGCGTATGAAAGGTGATTAGACCAGAGAACTGGGAGAAATTTCGGCCAGCCCTTAAAACAATGAAAATGAGTATAGTCATTCAATGTTATAACAAAAAGCTGGCCGAAATTTCGGCCAGAAGCGTTAAAAAGTGGATATACACATGCATGTTTCCAATGGAACCAATGGAAAAGCTGGCCTCAATTTCGGCCAAATTCCAAAAAACCTCAAAGGTATCCATTTCTGTGACGTTATTTAAAGTTTTGAAGGACGTGGCCGAAATTTCGGCCAGCTTGGGCCTGTCTGGTGAATAAGACCATGTGTTTTGATGTTCTTGGAAAAGCTGGCCGAAATTTCGGCCAGTTTAATAAAAATAGGAAATACACGTATATCCTTTGGGGGTAGTTTTGTTTGCTGTTCAATGAACCGTATCTTTGCTGTTCTTTCACTTGTGCTGTATAGGTCGGTTCTGTGGAAACCCTGGAACCAAGAAGAATGTGTTCGATGGGAAAACAATTGCTGATATGCGCAGAAAGAGGAAATGCTGGCCGAAATTTCGGCCACACCAACAAAAAAAAGCCCAGTATAAGTGTATGAATGGTGATTAGAGCAGAGAGCTGGGAGAAAGTTCGGCCAGCCCTTAAAAAAATGAAAATGAGTATAGTCATTCAACATTAAACCAAAAAGCTGGCCGAAATTTCGGCCAGAAACGCTAAAAGGTGTATATACACATGGATGTTTCCAATTGAGCCCAAAAGGTGGCCTCCATTTCGGCCAGCTTGCAAAAAACCTCAAACATGAGACACTAGATGAAGCGGATACCTAAGGCTAACACATCACCACCCATTTCAATGGATGTCACACAACGCTGGTACCAACATTGCTCACATATGTCAAATAGCATACTCAAACTAGAAATGTAGAATATTCTCACATCGTGCGTATATGGGGTCCTAGAGGGCGGGCAACTTGTAACGCCTAAGCTATTATAGGGGGTTGGAGGTGGTCTGTGACTTGTGCGGAGGGGGCCCCTCCCCCTCTCCGCGCACGTGGCAAGGCGGGCCGGGGGGCCCAAATTGAACAAGGGGATGAAGGCGGTGATCTAGAGTGTGGGAACCCACCACAAATGGCATCCCCACAAAGCACGCCGTTGACGGCACCAATGCAGTGCGTGAAATGTGACCCAAAAATACGCGCAAAACATACATAAAACTCATGTGGCCGTTCGGCCACATGCTAGGTTTGGTTGATGAGGGGCACACCCCTCATCAACCAAGCCTAGCAAGATGTCCTTTGTAGCTGGGAGATTCTCATTTTCTGTCAGTGTATCCATCCGGGTAATTCCCAAATTGGTCAAAAAAATAGGCAACAACTGCTCCAAAAACCATAAAAATGGCTGTAAATCCGCAAAACGGCACCAAATTTGGCAAACAAAGTATATTTTCCAACGTTTCGTTGCAAGCCGATCATTTTAAGGGGCCATAACATCAGTCAAATTAGCGCGTAGCAACCTATCCAAAATTCAGCCGCATTTTGAGGGAGACTGGTTGAAAAACTGCTTAAAACCCTGCTAACTCTTCAAAACGGGCATAAACGGAGCAAACGAAGGTGATTTTCCGAGTTTTCTCATCGAGGCGGTCATTTTGAGGGGTAAGGGTGTAGGGGTGATAGAACCACTTTAATCGACACATGGGGTTCCCTATCATAGGGGGTTGAGAGGTGGCCAGTGGCTTGTGCGGAGGGGGCCCCTCCCCCTTTCCGCGCGCGTGGCAAGGCGGGCTGGGGGCCCAATTTGAACAAGAGCGGATCATGGAGAATTAGCTTTGGTTGTTCCTGATTAGTACACAGGGCCCAAACGGTATCGCTTCAAGGCCAGCATGCGCAAAGCTGCGGCGTATCACACAGCATGGGGTTTGCGGCATGAGTGCAACGCGGCACAACAACAATATGTATGGTATGGATCACATGATTGTTTCGGTTCGGATCGGTAACATTGCAGTCTTGATCCTCCACCATATAGTTCGCATACAGTTTGGTACTCCGATTCATTGCATGTCATACATCTAAGCTTGTCCAGAGGCTGGAGATGGTCCTGAATGGTGGCAAAAGAATCGTTTGTTCACACCGAAACCTCATTCAATTTTAGTGCGTTGTTGGGTAAATACTACTTCAAGCTGGCAGAATCATGCGATTGCATGCAAAAGAATCGCTTGTAAAACTCAATAGATACCACCAAACCATAAAATACATAGCATTGATACTACTCTTCAAATGGTCTTGGAAACCTTGCACTATACACCAATATCTAAAACCGGAAAGAGTTTCAAAAGGTTCTCTGGGTGCTTGCTTTTTGAAAGGCTTGGTGGGATTCCACTATGCTCCATCCCACCAAGCCTACTACGTGGAGTGAGGTACACATTCACGTCTATAAGATGGTACAAGTACAGCATCTTCATCGGTTGTCGTTTTGTAACATATCATGGGGTCATCAGGCAAGAACGTGATCATTTGAAAGCCCATGCAATGCACTAAAAGAAGGATAGGACTGGTCATTGGCTTTGAAAGAGGTGTTTCTAGCAAGAATTCTGCTTTTGTTGCATGTTTTTGTATTATTCACCAAGGAGCCCATAGCTGCTATTTTCAACAAAACTGCGAAACCCCCCCCACAAAGAAATCTAGCCCAATGTGGCTTCAACGGGCAAACTATTGGACTGTTGCACCCTTCTAGGACCAAACTACCCAAAGATGCTTGGTAGACATCCCGGTATCATATGTACTTCTTACCCAACTATCGGCCGATATGTACGCGTTCTGATATAGAAGGGTATGCAAAACACCAGTTTCATTTTACACAAAAATGACTACATTAGACGGTAGTTTTGCGAAAAATAGATGTCACACAGCCTATGATGGGTGATATTATCCTTTTAGCACTTTTGCAGAACTTTGAAAGGAGCCCAACACTTTGTTCTAACTCCGTGGTGTGTCCGAGAATGACCTCCGACGAATAGACACAGAAACTCAAAACTGCGATTTCTGCCAAAACAGCAAAACCTCCACCGCATAAAACTGTTGACCAATGGGGCTCCAAGGGGCACACTAGTGGCCATTCCCCTTCCTCTAGGTCCAAACTACCCAAATATACTTGGTAGACAACTTGGTAACATGTGGGCTTCGTACCCGACTACGTGCCGATAGGTACATGTTTTGATATAGAAGGGTCAGCAAAACATAGGTCTGATTTTGCACAAAAATGACCACCAAAGATGGCATGTTTGCGAGAAATGGGTGTAAGATGGCCTGTGACGGGTCCTACAGTCCTATTATCCTTTTAGCACATGTCCTCAGGTTTTCAGCGAGCCCAACACTTTGTTCTATCTCCACGGTATGTCGGAGAACGATCTCCCACGAATGGACCCGCAAGCCCAAAATGTCCATTTTCGACCAAAAAGCAAAACCCCCGGCTAATATTTCTCGGGGCCTTTGAGGGGAAACTGGGCAAACTAGTGGCCATTCCCCTCCCTCTAGGTCCAAAGTAACCGAATATACTTGGTCCAAGCCCCAATGATGGGTAGGGATGCAACCGGAAGACTGAGAGGGAGACCCATGATTTGGGTAGGCTGGTGTTGTGACAGCACCAAAAAAGCACGGTTCAAAAAGCGTGTGTCTTCGAGTTTTCTCCCCGGTGTGCTCTCTGTAGAGGCCGTAGGGACGTACCATTGCTTGTCCCCGTTCCATGCCGGACTAGCACACACAAAGGTGCAACCCCTAGGCCGGGATATAGCGCTTGACACGGCTGTACAATGGAGACATGTGAACTTAGCGGAGTACTAGTTTTTCCACCTGTTCTACACTCATTATAAGCATCAACACAAGGTTAGAGGGGTCAAGCTTAATGCTTTTCACATCTATTGCAACCTAATTGACTTGGATTGTCACTTCGTTCGTTGGGAGAGCCTCGTGTCTTCCCTGAAACAACAACGCCTACGAAATGTGTTAAAATGGCCAAGCTGACCTAACTGCATAAAACTCAGAGAATCGATATCTGTGGCCTACCGGCTTGAATTTTGATGAACCGAAAGCTAAATCTGGGTAGTTTTTGACGCTGAACAAGAATGTAAGCGTCAAACCTCGGCGTCTCGCAGCCAAATATCAGAAATATGCCATCGGCGTTGTACAACGGTGATTTACGCCGTTTTGCAAAAAAAAAAAGCGATGTTACGGCCTTATCAAGCTTCAAAAACGATTTTACATTTTTGGTCTCAAATCAACTTTTCGTTAGCTGTAGCTAGTTTTAGCGTTGGACAGTCGAAAGGAAAGATTGCAATGTCGGCGCCTGTGGCACAGCACGCGTGCTGATCCAATCATTAATATCTCAATAAGATTTCTTAGGATTTGAGGCCTACAGCTCATACATGTCGTTATTGGACATATAAACTTTAATTGTGCACCTTTGAATCCCATTCCTAGCATTGCTGGTGGTAGATATTGAGAAAGCTGCTTCAAAATCACTTAAAACGGTGCTATTTCACCAAAACTACTATCACGGGCCCAAAAGTGGAAAAGTCACATTTTTTATTTTGCTTTGCGGTCGTTTTGAGAAGCACATGTCACACGTTTTGGGGACAGCCAAAAAAAAGAATGCCATCTGCCATTAACACCCTTGTCGGTCGCCAATTGCGCTCCGCCGGGTACCCTCCCCGCCGAAGCCGAATTACTTCGGCCTGTGCACGGGAGATTGAACTAGGGGATGAAGGCGGTGATCTAGAGTGTGGGAACTACAACAATAGCATCCCCGTAAAGCATGTCGTTGACGGCACAAATGCAATGCGTGAAAATGTCACCAAAAAATACGCGCAAAACATACCTAAAATTCATGTGGCCGTTCGGCCACATGCTAGGCTTGGTTGATGAGGGGCACACCCCTCATCAACCAAGCCTAGCAAACCGTGTTTGATGTCCTCAGTAGCCGGGAGATTGTCATTTTGTGTCAATGTATCCATTTGCGTACGTCCCAAAATGATAAAAAAAATGGCCAAAAAATGCTCCAAAAACCATAAAAATGACCGTAAATCCGCAAAACGGCCCCAAATTGAACAAACAAAGTCTATTTCTTGAGGTTTCGTTGCGAGCCGGTCATTTTAAGGGGCTACAACATGGCTCAAATCAGCAAGTACCAGCGTGTGCAAAATTCAGCCCCGTTTTCATGGAGATTGGTTGAAAAATTGCCGAAAACTATGCTAACTCTTCACATCGGGCATAAACGGAGCACACGAAGGTGATTTTCTAAGGTTTCTCATCGAGGCGGTCAGTTTCAGGGGCAATAATGTAGGGTTGTTAGAACCGAAATCTCGAACACATGGGGTTCCCTATTATAGGGGTTTGGAGGTGGCCTGTGACTTTTGCGGAGGGGGCCCCTCCCCCTCTCCGCGCACGTGGCAAGGCGGGCCGGGGGGCCCGAATTGAACAAGCTGGGGAAAGTTGCACGAGGCGGCGTCGCACAGCAACAGTTTGGATGACCACGGGGAGGACAAAGAACACAAAGGCAAAAAGACCATTCAGAGGCGGAGAAGGCGAAAACCATGAAAACACGGGATCAACGGCGCATGCGCTGGCCGCTAGGCTCCGTTTTTGTGGGCCAAGCCCCACAAAGACGGAGCCTACCTGGTGCCGCCTGAGCCCTATCCCACTATGGTTGCACCATTGGCGAAAAAGCCTTGTGAGATGGGCAGTAAGTATACATGCCAAATATGGCAAAAATATGGCGAAAAAAATGCCAAAAATGCACCAAATTGGCAGTAAATGATCAAAGCAGCACCAATTTCGGCAAACGGGATTGTTTTTCTGATGTTTTGGCCCGAGCCGGTCATTTTAAGGGGTTGTGACATTGCCCAATTTGGCAAGCAGAAGCCAATAACAAAATTCAGCCTCAAATGTCCGGAGACTGCCCGAAAACCGCTTCAACTCCGCTAACCCACCAAAACGACTATCATTAGCGAAAAAAGGGAAAAGTCGCCGTCTTAGAATTCGATTTCCATCATTTTAAATGGTAACATGGTAGGTTTTTGGAGGCCTCTGGATTTACCCCGGGGGTGGCGTAACGTACGGTATGGACCTTGTTTTCGATGGGGGGTCAAGGGCCCCACATCCCGAGGCCCACCAGAAAACAACCCCCAGGAGGGGGAATTGAACAATGGGGAGAACGTGGCACGAGGCGGTGTCGAGAGGCAACGGTTGGGGGATGAAGGCGGTGATCTAGAGTGTGGGAAACTGCAATAAATAGCATCCCTGTAAAGCATGTCGTTGACGGCACAAAGGCAACACGTGAAAATGATACAAAAAATACGCGCAAAACATACATAAAATTCATGTGGCCGTTGGGCCAGATGCTAGGCTTGGTTGATGAGGGGCACACCCCTCATCAACCAAGCCTAGCAAGCCGTGTTTGATGTCCTTAGTAGCCGGGACATTCTCATTTTGTGTCAATGTATCCATCCAGGTAATTCCGAAATCGGTGCCAAAAAAATAGCCAAAAGCTGCTCCAAAAACCATAAAAATAGCCGTAAAACCGCAAAACAGCACCAAATTTAACAAACAAAGTTTATTTCGTAACGTTTCATTGCGAGCCGGTCATTGTAAGGGGCTATAACTAGCGTCAAATCAGCGCGTAGCAACGTGTGCAAAATTCAGCCCCGTTGTCATGGAGACTGGTTGAAAAACTGCTTAAAACCCCGCTAACTCTTCAAAACGAGCATAAACGGAGCAAACGAAGGTGAGTTTTGAGTTTTCTCATCGAGACGGTCATTTTGAGAGGCAAGGGTGTGGGGTGATAGAACCGGAATTTGGACGTCAGGGTGTTCCCCATTATAGGGGGTCCGAGGTGGCCTGTGACTTGTGCGGGTGGGGCCCCTCCCCCTCTCCGCGCACGTGGCAAGGCGGGCCGGGGGGCCCAAATTGAACAAGAGCTTATCACGGAGAATTAGCTTCGGGTTATGGGGAGAGTACACAGAACCCACGCCGTGTTGCATCTACGGCAACATGCGAAACCCGCAACTCATCACAGCACATGGTGGGCCGCGGCTTGATGGCAGTGCAACACAACAACAATGCATATGGTATGGACAACATTGCACTCTTGATCCTCCTCCTATATTCACTCTAAACTTCGGGACTCAGATTCATGGCACGTTATACATTTCAGTTTGTCTAGAATCTGGTGATGGTCTTGATTCGTGGCTAAATAATTGTTTGTTCACCCTGAAACGTCATTCATTTTCAGTGCGTTCTTGGGCGAATGCTCCTTCAAGCTCCCACGATGATGTAATTGCATCCAAACAAATCCCTTGTAAAAGGCAATTGATACCAGCAAACCATGAGATACATCGCATCAACACTACTCATCACATGGTTTCGGAAAGTTTGCAATATATGCAAAAATCTAGAACCATAAAATACTTTAAAAGGACTCTTTGGCTGCTTGCTTTTTGACATGCTTGGCTACTAACCGGGCAGAGGCAGACATTCACGTCTATATGACCATAAAAATACCGCATCTTTATCGCACATCCTGGTGTAAATTATCGTATTTGTATGGTGCAACATGGAACCTACAACTGCCATTTTCAACAAAACTGCAAAACCTCCGGCGGGGCGAGGTCTTGCTCAATGGGGCCTCAACGGGTAAATTATTGACCTTTTGCCCCCTTCTAGGTCAAAAAGACCCCAATATTGTTGGTGGACCACCCGGTAACATGTGGGCTTCATACCCTACTATGGGCCCATACGTATACATTCTGACATAAAAAGGTATCCACAATACAGGTCTGATTTTACACAAAAATGACCACCAAAGACGGCCTTTTTGCGCAGAATAGCTTTGAAATAGCCCTTGATGGGTCCTATTATCCTCCTAGCACTTGTCTTCAGCTTTCAAACCAGCCCGATACTTTGTTCTAACTGAAGGGTATGTCGGAGAACCAGCTCAGACGAATGCACGCAGAAACTCAAAACTGCCTTTTTGGGTCAAAATTGCAGAACCCCCACCGCATAGAACTCTTGACCAATGTGGCTCCAAGGGGCACACCAGTGGTCACCCCCCTCCCTCTAGGTGCAAATTATCCAAATATACTTGGTAGACACCCCGGTAACACGTGGGCTTCGTTCCCGAATACGTGCCGATAGTACATGTTTTGGTACAGCAGGGTATGCAAAACACAGATCTGATTTTACACAAAAATGACCCAAAAAGATGGCAATTTTGAGAGGAATGGGTGTCACATGGCCTGTGACGGGTCCTGTTATTCTTTCAGGACTTGATCTCAGCTTTCAAACGAGCCCAACACTTTGTCCAACTCGACGATATGTCGGAGAGCGACCTCCGACGAATGGACCCGCAAACCCAAAATAGGCATTTTTGACCAAAATGCCAAACCCCCGGCTCGTGTATCTAGGGGCCTTTGGGGGTAGAGTTGGCAAACTAGTGGCCATTCCCATCCTTCAAAGTCCAAATGAATCAAATATACTTGGTTGAAGCCCTGATTAGGCAGAGCGATGCAACCGGAAGACCGGGGGGGAGACCCATGATTTTGGTAGGCGGGTGTCGTGACAGCATGCATACACACAATTTAAAAAGCCTACATCTTTGAGTTTTCGCCCCGGTATGCCCTCCCTAGAGGCCATAGGGACGTACCATTGCTTATCTCCGTTCCATGCGACCCATACGGGACTAGCGCACACAAAGGTTCAATCCCGAGGCCGGGATATAGCGCCTTGACAAGGCTATGCAACGGAGACATATGAACTTAGCTCAGTACTATTTTTCCTCCTTTTGTACGCCCATTATAAGCATCAAGACGAGGCTAGAGGGGTTAACCTTCATGCTTTTAACATCATTTGGGTCCATATGGACTTGGATTGTCACTTGGTTCGATGATAGAGCCTCGTGGTTTCCCTACAACAAGGCTACGAAACAGGCAAAAATGGCCAAACTGAGGTAACTGTATCAAAACCCAAAAAAGTCATATCTTTGGCCTACCGGCTCGAATTTTGATGAACCAAAAGCTAAATCGGGGTAGTTTTTGATGCTGAACATGAATATGAGCTCAAAACCTCGGCGTCCTTTAGCGCAGATTCGGAAATTTGTAATCGGCGTTGCAGAACAGTGTTTTACGCTGTTTGCTGAAAAATTGATTGAACAGCATTATTAGGCTTCAAAAATGCTGTATATTTCTTGTCTCAAATCTAATTTTCGTCAATCGTAGCTAGTTTTAGCTTTGGACAGTCAAAATGAAAGATCGCAATGTCGGCCGCTCTGGCAAAGCACGCGTGCCGATCCAAGAATTAATCTGGCAATAAGATTTCTTTAGATTTGAGGCCTGAAGCTCATACATGTTGTTGTTGGGAATAGAAACTTCAGCTGTGCACCTTCAGAGCCCGTCCCTACCGTGCTTGGCTGCTGATATGAGGAAAACTGTCTCAAAAACCCTTAAAACGGTGCTATTTCACCAAAACGAGCATCACCGGGCAAAAAATGGAAAAGTCGCATTTTTGATTTTCTGTTGCGGCCCGTTTGAGGGGCATAAGTCATACATTTTGAGAAGGGCGAAAAAAAATTACGGGGATGTGCCATTAATAACCTTGTCTGTCGTGAATTGCGCTTCGGCGGGTACCCTCCCCGCCGAAGCCCAATCACTACGGCCCCGGCAGGGGAGATTGAACAAGCTAGGGAAAGTTGCACGAGAGGGGGTCACACGGCAACGGTTTGGATGACCACGGGGAGGACAAAGAACACAAAGGCAAAAAGACCATTCAAAGGCGGAGAAAGAGAAAACCATGAAAACACAGGATCAACGGCGCATGCGCCGGCCGCTAGGCTCCGTTTTTGTGGGCCAAGCCCCACAAAAACGGAGTCTAGCGGATTCTGCCTGATGCCTCTTGCCCACTATGGTTGCCCCATGGGCGAACAAGCCTTGTCAAATGGGCAGCAAGTATATATGCCAAATCTGGCAAAAAAAAATGCCAAAAACTGCCGAAAAACGCACAAAATTGGCCGTAACTCATCAAAGCGGCACCAATTTTGGCAAACGGGATTGTTTTTGTGATGTTTTGGCCCGAGCCGGTCATGTTAAGGGATGTAACATAACCCAATTTTGCAAGCAGCAGCCAATACAAAATTCAGCCCCAAATGTCCGGAGATTGCCCGAAAAACCACTTAAAACGCCGCTAATTCACCAAAACCACCATCATCGGCAAAAAGGGGAAAATCGCATTCTTAGAATTCCATTTCGATCATTTTAAAGGGCAACATGGTAGGACTTTGGATGCCTCTGGATTTTACCCCGGGGGTCGCGCAACGTACGGTATGGACCTTGTTTTCGATGGGGCGTCCGGGGCCCCACACCCCGACGCCCACCAGAAAACAACCCCCAGCAGGGGGACTTGAACAAGCGGGGGGAAATTGCACGAGGTGGGGTCGCACGGGTGCTCAGATGAGAACGGGGAGGACAAGGAGCACAAAGGCAAAAAGACCATTCAAAGGCGGAGAACGAGAAAACCATGAAAACACGGGAGCAACGGCGCCAGCGCCGGCCGCTAGGCTACGTTTTTGTGGGCCAAGCCCCACAAAAACGTAGCCTAGCGGGAGCTGCCTCCTGCCTTTTGCACAACATGGTTGCCCTATTGGCAGAAAAGGCTTGCCAGATGGGCAGCAAGTATACATGCCAAATATGGCGAAAAAAATGGCACAAAACTGCCAAAAAACGCGTAAAATTGATTGTAAATCATGAAAACAGCACCAGATTTGGCCAATGAGGTTGCTTTTCTGACGTTTTGGCCCGAGCCGGTCATTTTAAGGGGCTATAACATGATGTAACTTCGCAAGCAAGAGCCAGTACGGAATTCAGCCCCAAATTTTCGGAGACTGCCCGAAAAACCGCTTCAAACGGTCCTAATTCACCAAAACGACCATCGTGGGCCGAAAAGAAGAAAAGTCGCGTTCTTAGAATTCGATTGCGATCATTTTAAGGGGCTGCATGGAAGGGGTTTGAGAAGGGCTGTCTTCCAGGGGGGGGGGGGGGGTCGCGTAACGTAGTAGTTGGGCACTGCTTCTGGCGCGGGGTCAGGGGCCCCCAACACCCCGACCCCCACAGAAGCCAGCCCCCTGCGGGGGGGATTTGAACAAGCTGGGAAAAGTTGCTCGAGGCGGGGTCGCCCGGCAACGGTTCGGATGGCAACAACAAGGACAAAAAACACAAAGTCGAAAAGACCATCCACACGCGGAGAAGGTGAAAGCCATGAAAACGAGGGATCAACGGCGCAAGCGCCGGCCGCTAGGCTCCGTTTTTGTGGGCCAAGCCCCACAAAAACGGAGCCTAGCAGATTCTGCCTAATGCCTCTTGCCCACTATGGTTGCCCCATGGGCGAAAAAAAACCTTGTCAAATGGCCAGCAAGTATACATGCCAAACATGGCAAAAAATATGGCAAAAAAATGCCGAAACATGCCCCAAATTGGCCGTAAATCATCAAAATGCTACCAATTTTGGCCAACGGGATTGTTTTTCGGACGTTTTGGCCCGAGCCGGTCATTTTAAAGGGCTGTAACAAAGCCCAATTTGGCAAGCAACAGCCAATACAAAATTCAGCCCCAAATGTCCGAAGACTGCCCAAAAAAACGCTTAAAACGCCGCTGACTTACCAAAACGACCATCGTCGGCGAAAAAAGGGAAAAGTCGCGTTCTTAGAATTCGATTTCGAACATTTTAAGGTGCAACATGATAGGTCTTTGGAGGCCTCTGGATTTTACCCCGGGGGTCGCGTAACGTACGGTATGGACCTTGTTTTCGTTGGGGCGTTAGGGGCCCCACACCCCAACGCCCACCAGAAAACAACCCCCACGGGGGGGGAATTAAAGAAGTGGGGGAAATTTGCACGAGGCGGGGTCACACGGCAACGGTTCAGATGACAACGGGGACGACAAAGAGCACAAAGGCAAAAAGACCATCCAGAGGCGGAGAAGCCAAGCCCCACAAAAACGGAGCCTAGCCGATTGTGCCTAATGCCCCTTGCCCACTATGATTGCCCCATTGGCGAAAAAGCCTTGTCAAATGACCAGCAAGTATACATGCCAAATGGGGCAAAAATATGGCAAAAAATTGCCAAAAAAGTGCACGAATTGGCCGTAAATCATCAAAAAGGCACCAATTTTGGCAAACGGGATTGTTTTTTTGACGTTTTGGCCTGAGCCGGTCATTTTAAGGGGCTGTAACATAACCCATTTTTGCCAGCAGCAGCCAATACAAAATTCAGCCCCAAATGTCCGGAGACTGCCCGAAAAAACTGCTTAAAACGCTACTAACTCACCAAAAAGACCGTCGTCGGCGAAAAAATGGAAAAGTCGCGGTCTTAGAATTCAATCTGGAACATTTTAAGGGGTAACATGGTAGGTTTTTGGAGACCTCTGGATTTACCCCAGGGGTGGCGTAACGTACGGTATGGACCTTGTTTTCGATGGGGGGTCAAGGGCCCCACACCCGAACCCCAACAGAAAACAACCCCCAAGAAGGAGGAATGAAAAAGCTGGGGACAGTTGCACGAGGCGGGGTCGCACGGCAACGGTTTGGATGACAACGGGCAAGACAAAGAACACAAAGGCAAAAAGACCATCCACAGGCGGAGAAGGTGAAAACCATGAAAACACGGGATCAACGGCGCAAGCGCCGGCCGCTAGGCTCCGTTTTTGTGGGCCAAGCCCCACAAAAACGGAGCCTAGCAGATTCTGCCTAATGCCTCTTGCCCACTATGGTTGCCCCATGGGCGAAAAAACCTTGTCAAATGGCCAGCAAGTATACATGCCAAATATGGCAAAAAATATGGCAAAAAAATGCCGAAACATGCCCCAAATTGGCCGTAAATCATCAAAATGGCACCAATTTTGGCCAACGGGATTGTTTTTCGGACGTTTTGGGCCGAGCCGGTCATTTTAAGGGGCTGTAACAAAGCCCAATTTGGCAAGCAACAGCCAATACAAAATTCAGCCCCAAATGTCCGAAGACTGCCCAAAAAAACGCTTAAAACGCCGCTGACTCACCAAAACGACCATCGTCGGCGAAAAAAGGGAAAAGTCGCGTTCTTAGAATTCGATTTCGAACATTTTAAGGTGCAACATGATAGGTCTTTGGAGGCCTCTGGATTTTACCCCGGGGGTCGCGTAACGTACGGTATGGACCTTGTTTTCGTTGGGGCGTTAGGGGCCCCACACCCCAACGCCCACCAGAAAACAACCCCCACGGGGGGGGAATTAAAGAAGTGGGGGAAATTTGCACGAGGCGGGGTCACACGGCAACGGTTCGGATGACAACGGGGACGACAAAGAGCACAAAGGCAAAAAGACCATCCAGAGGCGGAGAAGCCAAGCCCCACAAAAACGGAGCCTAGCCGATTGTGCCTAATGCCCCTTGCCCACTATGATTGCCCCATTGGCGAAAAAGCCTTGTCAAATGACCAGCAAGTATACATGCCAAATGGGGCAAAAATATGGCAAAAAAATGCCAAAAAAATGCACGAATTGGCCGTAAATCATCAAAACGGCACCAATTTTAGCATGGGATTTTTTTTTGACGTTTTGGCCTGAGCCGGTCATTTTAAGGGGCTGTAACATAACCCATTTTTGCCAGCAGCAGCCAATACAAAATTCAGCCCCAAATGTCCGGAGACTGCCCGAAAAAACTGCTTAAAACGCTACTAACTCACCAAAGAAGCTGTCGTCGGCGAAAAAATGGAAAAGTCGCGGTCTTAGAATTCAATTTGGAACATTTTAAGGGGTAACATGGTAGGTTTTTGGAGACCTCTGGATTTACCCCTGGGGTGGCGTAGCGTACGGTATGGACCTTGTTTTCGATGGGGGGTCAAGGGCCCCACACCCGAACCCCAACAGAAAACAACCCCCAAGCAGGGGGAATGAAAAAGCTGGGGACAGTTGCACGAGGCGGGGTCGCACGGCAACGGTTTGGATGACAACGGGCAAGACAAAGAACACAAAGGCAAAAAGACCATCCACACGCGGAGAAGGTGAAAACCATGAAAACACGGGATCAACGGCGCAAGCGCCGGCCGCTAGGCTCCGTTTTTGTGGGCCAAGCCCCACAAAAACGGAGCCTAGCGGGTGCTGCCTCGTGCCTCTTGCCCACTATGGTTGCCCAATTGGCGAAAAGACCTTGTGAGATGGGCAGTAAGGATACATTCCAAATAGGGCAAAAATATGGCAAAAAAGTGCCAAAAAATGCACCAAACTGGCGGTGAATCATCAAAATGGCACCAAGTTTGGCCAAAGGGGATTGTTTTTCTCATGTTTTGGCCTGAGCCGGTCATTTTAAGGGGCCGCAACACAGCGCAATTTCGAAAGCAGCAACCAGTACAAAATTCAGCCCCAAATGTCCGGAGACTGCCCGAAAAACCGCTTAAAACGCCGCAAACTCACAAAAACGACCATCGTCACCGAAAAGAGGGAAAAGTCGCGTTCTTAGAATTGGATTTCCATCATCTTAAGGGCCAACATGGTAGGTTTTTGGAGGCCTCTGGATTTACCCCGGGGGGTGGCGTAACGTACAGTATGGACCTTGTTTTCGATGGGGCGTCCGGGGCCCCAGAGCCCGACGCCCACCAGAAAACAACCCTCAGGGGGCGGACTTGAACAAGCTTGGGAAAGTTGCACGAGGCGGGCTCGCACGGCAACGGTTCGGATGACAACGGGGAGGACAAAGAACACAAAGGCAAAAAGGCCATTCCGAAGGAGAAAGAGAAAATCATGAAAACACGGGATCAACGGCGCAAGCGGCAGCCGCTTGGCTCCGTTTTTGTGGGCCAAGCCCCACAAAAACGGAGCCCAGCGGATGCTGCCTAACGCCTCTTGCCCACTATCTGACTATGGTTGCCCAATTCACGAAAAGACCTTGTCAGATGGGCAGCAAGTATACATGCCAAATGTGGCAAAAATATCGCAAAAAACTACGAAAAAATGCACAAAATTGGCCGTAAATCATCAAAACAGCACCAATTTCGGCAAACGGGGTGGATTTTGTGACGTTTTGGCCCGAGCCCGTCATTTTGAGGGGCTGTAACATAGACCAGCAAGCAGCGACCAATGCAAAATTCAGCCAGAAATTTCTGGAGACTGCCCGAAAAACCGCTTAAAACGCCGCTAACCCACCAAAACGACTACCGTCAGCGAAAAAAGGGAAAAGTCGCATTCTTAGAATTCGATTTCCGTCATTTTCACAGTTAACATGGTAGGTTTTTGGAGGCCTCTGGATTTACCCGGGGGGGTCGCGTAACGTACCGTATGGACCATGTCTTCAGTGGGGCGTCAAGGGCCCCACACCCCGACCCCGTCAGAACACAGCCCCCAGGGGGTGGGGGGGATTGAACAAGCTGGGCAAAGTTGCACGAGGCGGGGTCGGAGGGCAACGGTTTGGATGACAACGGGGAGGACAAGGAACACAAAGGCAAAAAGGCTATTTAGAAGCAGCAAAGGAGAAAACCATGAAAAAACGGGATCAACGGCTTAAGCGCCAGCCGCTAGGCTCTGTTTTGGGGGCCAAGCCCCACAAAAACGGAGCCTAGCTTGTGCTGCCCCATGCCTATTGCCCACTATGGTTGACCAGTTGGCGGGAAAGGTTTGTTAGATGGGTAGGAAGCATACATGCCAAATATGACAAAAATATGGCAAAAAGCTGCCGAAAAATATACAAAATTGGCCGTAACTCATCAGAACAGCACCAATTTCGGCAAACGGGATTGTTTTTTTGACGTTTTGGCCTGAGCCGGTCATTTTAAGGGGCCATAACCCATTTTTGCCAGCAGCTGCCAATACAAAATTCAGCCCCAAATGTCCGGAGACTGCCCGAAAAAACTGCTTGAAACGCTACTAACTCACCAAAAAGACTATCGTCGGCGAAAAAAAGAAAAACCTGCGTTCTTAGAATTCGATTTCCATCATTTTCAGGGGCAACATGGTAGGACTTTGGAGGCCTCTAGATTTTACCCCGGGGGGTGGCGTAGTGTACGGTATGGACCTTGTTTTCGATTGGGTGTCCGGGGCCCCACACCCCGACGTCCACCAAAAAAGAACCCCCAGGGGGGGGACTTGAACTAGGGGATGAAGGCGGTGATCTAGAGTGTGGCAAACTACAACAAATAGCATCCGTGTAAAGCGTGCCGTTGACGGCACAAATGCGTGAAATCTCACAAAAAAATACGCGCAAAACACACTTAAAATTCATGTGGCCGTTCGGCCACATGCTAGGCTTGTTTGATGAGGGGCAAACCCCTCATCAACCAAGCCTAGCAACCCGTGTTTGATGTCCTTAGCAGCCGGGAGATTGTCATTTTGTGCCAATGCATCCCTCCGGGTAATTCCCAAATCGGTCCAAAAAAATAGCCAAAAACTGCTCCAAAAAGCATAAAAATGGCGCTACAACCGCAAAACAGCACCAAATGGAATAGAGAAACTTTATTTCCTAACGCTTCGTTGCGAGCCGGTCATTTCAAAGGGCTATAACATTGGTCAAATCAGCAAGTAGCAACGTGTACAAAATTGAGCCCCGTTTTCATGGAGACTGGTTGAAAAACTGCTTAAAACCCTGCTAACTGTTCAAAAAGGGCATAAACGGAGCAAACAAAGGTGATTTTCTCAGTTTTTTCATCGAGGCGGTCATTTTTAGGGTCGGGGGTGTAGGGGTGATAGAACCGGAATTGGGACGTAAGGGTGTTCCCTATTATAGGGGTTTGGAGGTGGCCTGTGACTTGTGCGGAGGGGGCCCCTCCCCCTGTTCCGCGCACGTGGCAAGGCGGGCCGGGGGGCCCAAATTGAACAAGAAGGCATCACGGAGAATTACCGCGCGGGGTTTCTTTGCGTACACACACCACATAGCATTGCTTCAGCCAACATGCATTGTTGTAGGATCCATGCATGTCCCTTTTTAAGCCAAACATGCTAAAAAAACCAGTCTCACGGCAGCTAGCCTCACAAACCCAGCCCAGTCAGTCTTCCTCTCTGCAAAAATGGTATCCCGGCACATGGATACCATCAAATAGGTTAAAATTGTCCTCTTGATACCAATTTGACCCAATTTTGGTGCACAATTTCCCCAAAAACAGGCAACCCAACTGAAAAGCTGCAAAATAGTACCGATTTTGGCGAACAAAGATGATTTCCCAACATTTTGGCACCAGCCTATCATTTTAAGGGGTAACAAGAACGGTGACAAGCGCTCGTAGCAGCTATGACAAGATTCCGTCACTGTTTGGCGGAGATTAGTTGAAAAACTACTGAAAACGGTGTTATTTCACAAAAACGACCATCAACGACCAAAAAATTCGAAAAATCTCATTTTTTTATTTTATGAGACGATCGTTGGGAGGGGCGACAAGCTAAGATTTGGTACGAAATGAAAAAATTTGCTGCATATCGTCATCAGGAGAGGTCATGGACTCTGGACCGGGGGCGGCCGGGCCCCTCACCCAACCGCCCGAGCGTCCTTTGCCCCCTACGGGGTGATTGAACAAGAAGGCCCAGGGAGAATGGGCGGACGACCTTTCTTTGGGTGTAACCACCGCATAGTAGTGCGTCAGGGAACACACATAGGCGTGCGATCAATCTATCCAGGTTCCGCAGCAAAAAACACCAAAAACAGCTATTCGTAACCCGCTAGTCTCGGGTTTTTTGGAGCAGGTCCCACCAAAACCAAGCCCACCGGGTGTTGTTGATTGCAAACTCTGCATCGAGGCCCACAGATACCCTCACAGAGGTTCCCATCTAGCTTTTATTAGCCAATTTCCTTGGTTTCGGTGCAAAACTGCTATGAAAATGCATCAAATGACCGAAAACCCGCAAAATGGTATCAATTTCGACAAACAAAGGTGATTTTTTAATGTTTTGGCACGAGCCGATCATTTTAAGGGGCTAGAACACCGGTCTAATCGTCGCGTGGCTAAAGATACAAAGTTCAGCTTGCGTTGGACAGAGACCGTTTAAATGGCTACGTAAACGGTGTTATTTCAACAAAACAACCATCAACGAGCAGAAATTCCAAAAGTCGCTTTTTTTATTTTTCGAGATACTCGTTTCAAGAAACGACACACAAGGCATTTGAGACAAAATGAAAAAAAATGCTGCATATGGTTATTAGCAGAGGTCGTGGATTGTGGACTGGGGGCGGCCGGGCCCCTCCCCCGGCCGCCCGAGCATCCTTAGCTCCCTACGGGGATGATTGAACATGAGCTGATCACGGAGAATCAACTTCAAACCAGCTTCTAGACAGACTAAAATGTATAACATGCCATGAATCCGAGTCCCGAGTTTTATAGTTCCTATTAGAGGAGGATCAAGAGTGCAATGTTGTCCATTCCATACATACTGTTATTGTGTTGCATTGGCATCAAGCCGTAGCCCACCATGCGCTTTGATAGGTTGAAGGCTTGCGCAAGTTGCCGTGGATGCAAATCGGTGTGGGTTCTGTGTACTCTAACCCTGATGGTCTTGATTGGTGGCGAAAAGATTTTTTGTTCACCCTGAGACCTCATTCATTTCAGCGCGTTCTTGGGCGAATGCTCCTTCAAGCTGCTAGGATGATGTAATTGCATGCGAGACTCTAATGTAAAAGGCAATTGATACCACCAAACCATGAGATACATCGCATCGATACTACTCATCACATGGTTTAGGAGAGCTTGCAATATATGCAAATATCTAGAACCATAAAACACTTTCGAAGGACTCTTTGGCTCCTTGCTTTTTGAAAAGGCTTGGTGGGATTTCGCTACGCTCCATCCCACCAAGCCTACTAAATGGGCAGAGGCAGACAGCCACATCTATGAGATGATAAAAATACAGCATCTTTATCGCAGGTCCTTGTGTAACATATCGTATTTGTATTATGCAACATGGAACCTACCACTGCCATTTTAAACAAAATTGCAAAACCCCCGGCGCAGGAAGGTCTAGCTCAATGAGGCCTCAACGGGTAAACTATTGACCTTTTGCCCCCTTCTAGGTCGAAAGTACCCCAATATCCTTGGTGGACAACCTGGTAACATGTGGGCTTCTTACCCGACTATGGGCTGATAGGTGCAGGTTTTGATATAGAAGTGTGTGTGAAATATATGTCAGATTTTACACAAAAATGACCACCAAAGACGGCATTTTTGCGAAAAATGGCCGTGGAACATTCCATGACAGATCCTATCATCCATTTAGCACCTGTCTTCAGCTTTCAAACGAGCTCAACACTTTGTTCTAACTCAACGGTATGTCGGAGAACGAGCTTCGACGAATGCATGCATAAACTCAAAACTGCGTTTTTGGTCAACACTGTAAAACCCCCACCGCTTGGAACTCTTGACCAAGGCGGCTCCAAGGGTCACACTAGTGATCATTCCCCTTCCTCTAGGTCCAAACTACCCAAATGTACTTGGTAGAGGAAACGGTAACATTTGCACCTCTCACCCACTTACGTTTGGAAAGGTACATGTTTTGGTATACAAGGGTATGCAAAACATAGGTCTGATTTTATACAAATTTGACCACCAAAGATGGCATTTTTGCGAGAAATGGCTGTAGACGTCCTGTAACCGGTCCGAAAGTTCTTTGTGGACATGTTCTCAGCTTTGAATCGAGCCCAACACTTTGTTCTAACTCCACGATATGCCGGAGAACGACCTCCGACGAATGGACCCGCGAACCCCAAATGGCCACTTTTGACCGAAATGCAAAACCCCCAGCCCAAATATCTAGGGGGCTTTGAGGGTACACTTGGCAAACTGGTGGCCATTCCCCTCCCTTTAGGTCCAAACTAACCAAATATAGTTGTTTGAAGCTCTGGGGATGCATAGCCATGCAACCCGAAGACCGGGGGGGGGGGGACCCATAATTTTGGTAGGCTGGTGTTGTAACAGCATCTAAAAACACAGTTTAAAAAGCCTATATCTTTGAGTTTTCGCCCCGGTGTGCTCTCTCTAGAGGCCATAGGGACGTACCATTGCTTATCCCCGTTCCATGGGACCCATACCAGACTAGCGCACACAAAGGTGCGATCCTTAGGCCGGATCTAGCGCTTCTATAAGGTTGTACAATGGCGGCATGTGAACTCAGCTGAGTACTATTTTTCCTCCTTGTGTATGCTCATTATCAGCATCAAGACGAGTCTAGAGGGGTCAACCTTCATGGTTTTCACATCATTAGTGTCCAAATGGACTTGGATTGTCACTTCGTTCGATGCTAGAGCCTCGTGGTTTCCCTACAGCAAGCCTACCAAACAGGCAAAAATGGCCAAACTGAGCTAATTGTATCAAAACCCAAAAAAGTCATATCTTTGGCCTACCGGCTCGAATTTTGATGAACCAAAGGCTAAATCTGGTTAGTTTTCGAAGCTGAACACCAATATGACCTCAAAACCTCAGCGTGTGGCAGCCAAATCTCAGAAATATGCGATCGCCATGGCAAAACAGTGTTTTACACTATTTGACAAAAAGCTGATTTCAAAGCATTATCAGGCTGCGAAAACCCTTTACATTTCCGGTCTCAAATCAATTTTTCGTCAATCGTAGCCAGTTTTACCTTTGGACAGTCAAAATGAAGGATCGCAATGTCGGCGGCTCTGGCACAGCACGCGTGCCGATCCAAGAATTAATCTGGCAATAAGATTTCTTTAGATTTGAGGCCTGAAGCTCATACATGTCCTTATTGGGCATATGGACTTTAGTTGTGCACCTTTAGATCCCATCCCTAGCATTGCTTGCGGTACATATTGATAAAACTGCTTCAAAATCACTTCAAAATGTGCTATTTTACCAAAACGACTATCACGGGCCAAAAAGTCGAAAAGTCGCATTTTTTATTTTCCTTTGCGGTCATTTTGAGGGGCAGATGTCATACATTTTCAAAACAGCCAAAAAAAAAGTACGCGATCTGCCATTTACACCCCTGTCGGTCGCGAATAGCGCTCCGGCGGGCACCCTCCCCGCCAGGGCAGAATCACTACGGCCCTTGCAGGGAAAATTGAACAAGGGCATGAAGGCGGTGATCTACAGTGTTTGAAACCACGACAAATAGCATCCTCGTAAAGCATGTTTCTAACGGCACATATGCATTATGTGAAATGTCACCAAAAAATACACGCAAAACTTGAAAAAAAAAATCATGTGGCCGTTCGCCCACACGGCAGGCTTGGTTGATGAGGGGGGCAGCCCTCATCAACCAAGCCTAGCAAGCCGTGTTTGATGTTCTTTGTAGCCGGGTGATTCTCATTTTGTGTCAATGTATCCATCTGGGTAATTCCCAAATTTCTAAAAGAGAATAGCCAAAAAGTGCTCCAAAAACCATAAAAATGCATGTAAATCCGCAACATGGCACCAAATTCAAAAAACAAACTTTATTTCCTCAAAGTTCGTTGCGAGCCGGTCATTTTAAGGGGCCATAACGTGGGTCAAAGCAGCGTGTAGCAACTTGTGCAAAATCCAGCCCCGTTTTCACGGAGAGTGGTTTAAAAACTGCTTCAAACCGTGCTAACTCTTCGAAACGGGCATAAACGGAGCACACGAAGGTGGTTTTCTGAGTTTTGTCATCAAGGCGGTTCATTTGAGGGGCAAGGGTGTAGGGGTGATAAAACCGAAATCTCAACGTTAGGGTGTTCCCTATCATAGGGGGTTGGAAGTGGCTTGTTACTTGTGCGGAGGGGTCATCTCCCCCTCTCCACCACCGTGGCAAGGCGGGCCGGGGGGCCCCAATTGAACAATCCGGGGAAAGTTGCACGAGGGGGGAAACGCGATTGTTTTCCTAATCTTTTGGCCCCAGCGTGTCATTGTAACGGGCTGTAACATGGGCTAATTTCGCAAGGAGCAGCGAATAAAAAATTCAGCCCCAAATTTGGGAGACTGTTCGAAAAACCGCTTAAACCCCCGATAACTCACCAAAACGAATATTGTCGGCAAAAAAAGGGAAAAGTCGTGTTCTTAGAATTCAATTTCGATCATTTTAGGGGGTAGCATGGTAGGGGGGGGGGGGTCACATAACATAGAGTATGGACACTACTGTTGGCGCGAGGTCATGGGCCCCACACCCCGACCCCCACAGAAGCCTGCGGGGGGGGATATGAACGAGGGGATGAAGGCGGTGATCTAGAGTGTTGGAAACTGCAACAAATAGCACCACTGTAAAGCATGTCGTTGACGGCACAAATGCAACACGTGAAAATGTCACCAAAAAATACGCGCAAAACATACATAAAATGCATGGGGCTGTTCGGCTAGATGCTAGGCTTGGTTGATGAGGGGCAAACCCCTCATCAGCCAAGCGTAGCAAGCCGTGTTTCATGTCCTTAGTAGCCGGGAGATTGTCATTTTGTGTCAATGTATCCATCCGGGTAATTCCCAATTCGGTCCAAAAAAGTAGCCAAAAACTGCTCCATAAAACATAAAAATGGCCGTAAAACCGCAAAACGGCACCAAATTCAACAAACAAAATTTATTTCCTGACGTTTTGTTGCGAGCCACTCATTTTAAGGGGCTATAACATGCGTCAAATCAGCGCGTAGCAACGTGTGCAAAATTCAGCCCAGTTTTCATGGACACTGGGTGAAAAACTGCTTAAAACCCTGCTAACTCGTCAAAACGAGCATAAACGGAGCAAACGAAGGTAATTTTCTGAGTTTTCCCATCGAGACGGTAATTTTGAGGGGTAAGGCTGTAGGGGTGATAGAACCACTTTAATCGACACATGGGGTTCCCTATTATAGGGGGTTGAGAGGTGCCCTGTGACTTGTGCACAGGGGGCCCCTCCCCCTCTCCGCGCATGTGGCAAGGCGGGCCGGGGGCCCAATTTGAACAAGGGGATGAAGGCGGAGATCTAGAGTGTGGGAAAGTGCAACAAATAGCATCCCCGTAAAGCATGTCGTTGACGGCACAAATGCAATGCGTGAAAATGTCACCAAAAAATACGCGCAAAACATACCTAAAATTCATGTGGCCGTTCGGCCACATGCTAGGCTTGGTTGATGAGGGGCACACCCCTCATCAACCAAGCCTAGCAAACCGTGTTTGATGTCCTCAGTAGCCGGGAGATTGTCATTTTGTGTCAATGTATCCATCCAGGTAATTCCGAAATCGGTCCCAAAAAATAGCCAAAAACCGCTCCAAAAACCATAAAAATGGCTGCAAATCCGCAAAACGGCACCAAATTCAACAAACAAAGTTTATTTCCTAACGCTTCGTTGCGAGCCAGTCATTTTAAGGGGCTGCAACATGGGTCAAATCAGCGCATAGCAACGTGTGCAAAATTCAGCCCCGTTGTCATGGAGACTGGTTGAAAACCTGCTTAGAACCCTGCTAACTCTTCGAAACGGGCATAAACGGAGCAAACGAAGGTGATTTTCTGAGTTTTCTCATCGAGGCGGTCATTTTGAGGGGCAAGGGTGTGGGGTGATAGAACCGGAATTTTGACGTCAGGGTGTTGCCTATTATAGGGGGTTGGAGGTGGCCTGTGACTTGTGCGGAGGGGGCCCCTCCCCCTCTCCGCGCACGTGGCAAGGCGGGCCGGGGGGCCCAAATTGAACAAGAGCTGGTCACGGAGAATGAGCTTCGGGTTATGGGGAGAGTACACAGAACCCACACCATGTTGCATGTACGGCAACATGCTAAACCTGCAACCTATCACAGCGCATGGTGGGCCGCGGCTTGATGGCAGTGCAATACAACGACAATACGTATGGTATGGACAACATTGCACTCTTGATCCTCCTCCTATATTCACTCTAAACTTCGGGACTCAGATTCATGGCACGTCATACATTTCAGTTTGTCTAGAAGCTGGTGATGGTCTTGATTCGTGGCTAAACAATTATTTGTTCATCCTGAAACCTCATTCATTTTCAGTGCGTTCTTGGGCGAATGCTCCTTCAAGCTGCCACGATGATGTAATTGCATCCAAACAAATCCCTTGTAAAAGGCAATTGATACCACCAAACCATGGGATACATCGCATCAACACTGCTCATCACATGGTTTAGGAAAGCTTGCAATATATTCCTTTGGCTACAGGTACGCATTTCATAAAGTCCGGTCTTCCGGTCTGCCCGGTCTTCCCGTTTCGCGCAGTTTATTCTAGCAAAACTTCTACTTTACGCCGTTTTATGCAGTTTATGCAGTTTATGCAGACCGAACAGTTTATGCAGTTTATGCGGTTCGTCTTAGTTTACCCGAAGACCGGTCCAGACCGGTCCAGACCGGTCCTTGAACAAACCGCGTAAAACGATTTAAACGGGCTGGTCCGATCATTTCAAGCAGTTTATGCAGTTTATACAGTTCACATCAAAAACAGGTATAAACAGGTCGAACCGGTCGGACCGCCCAGTTTAGCGCGTTTTATGCAGTTTGTTCAAAAACCGGTCCGGACCGGTCCGGTCTGGTCTTTACACGAAGTGAAATGAACGGTTCGGTCCGGTCGGTTCGATCAGTTCGTCTCGTTTTATGCAGTTGGCGCAGAAGAAGTAAAAACCTTGTAATCCTTGTATCCCTTTTTCGTTTGAGTTCGTTTGAGTTGGTACAAAGACCGGTCTAGACCGGTCTTGTGGTCTGCCAAACTGGTCTACATGCAAAACTCTAATCCTTCGTTGAATCATCAAAAAACACCAAAACCACAAGATCCGCCACATGCAAATACCCCTGACCCAACTTTTCACACAAAAGTCACAATTTACACAAAAATCCAGACCGGACAAGACCGTTGTGCTAGTAGCCCAAGGAATATGCAAATATCTAGATCCATAAAACACTTTCGAAGGACTCTTTGGCTCCTTGCTTTTTGAAAAGGCTTGCTGGGATTTGACTACGCTCCATCCCACCAAGCCTACTAAGTGGGCAGAGGCAGACAACCACATCTATGAGATGATAAAAATACAGCATCTTTATCGGAGGTCCTTGTGTAACATATCGTATTTGTATTATGCAACATGGAACCTATAGCTGCCATTTTCAACAAAGCTGCAAAACCCCCGGCGCAGGGAGGTCTAGCTCAATGAGGCCTCAATGGGTAAACTATTGAGCTTTTGCCCCCTTCTTAGTCGAAAATACCCCAACATCCTTGGTGGACAACCCGGTAACATATGGCCTTCTTACCCGGCTAGGGGCCCATAGGTACACATTTTGACATAAAAAGGTATCCAAAATACAGGTCTAATTTTTACACAAAAATGACCACCAAAGACGGTATTTTTGCGAAAAATGGCTGTGAAAGAGCTCTTGACGGGTCCTGTCATCCTTTTAGCACCTGTCTTCAGCTTTCAAACCAGCTCAACACTTTGTTCCAACTCAACGGCATTTCGGAGAAAGAGCTCAGACGAATGCACGCAGAAACTCGAAACTGCGTTTTTGGTCAAAATTGCAAAACCCCCACCGCATAGAACTCTTGACCAATGTGGCTCCCAGGGGCACACTAGCGGTCGTTCCCCTCCCTCTAGGTCCTAACTACCCAAATATTCTTGGTCGACGGCCCCGTGACATGCGGACCTCTTCCCCGACTACGTGCGGATAGGTACATGTTTTGGTATTGAAGGGTATGCAAAACATAGGTCTGATTTTACACAAAAATGACCCACAAAGATGGCATTTTTGCAGGACATGGGTGTGAGACGGCCTGTGACGGGTCCTATTACCCTTTTAGCATGTGTCCTTAGCTTTCAAACGAGCCCAACACTTTGTTCTAACTCCAGAACGACACCCGACGAATGGACGCGCGAAGCCAAAATGGCCATTTTAGACCAAAACGCCAAACCCCCGGCTCGTATATCTAGGGGCCTTTAGGGGTAGAGTTGGCAAACTACTGGCCACTCCCATCCTTCAAAGTCCAACTGAATCAGATGTACTTGGTTGCAGCCCTGATGATGCATAGCGATGCAACCACAAAACCGGGGAGGAGACCCATGATTTTGGCAGGCTGGTGGCGTTACATCATCCACAAACACCGTTTAAAAAGCCTATGTCTTTAAGTTTTCGCCCCGGTGTGCCCTCCCTAGAGGCCATAGGGACGTACCATTGCTTATCCCCGTTCCATGGGACCCGTACCGGACGAGCGCACACAATGGTGCAATCCCTAGGCCGGGATATAGCGCTTCGATAAGGCTGTACAATGGCCACATGTGAACTTAGCTCAGTACTATTTTTCCTCCTTTTGTATGCTCATTATAAGCATAAAGACGAGGCTAGAGGGATCAACCTTCATGGTTTTCACATCATTAAAGTCCAAATGGACTTGAATTGTCACTTGGTTCCATGCTAGAGCCTCGTGGTTTCCGTACAACAGGGCTACGAAACAGGGAAAAATGGCCAAACTGAGCTAACTATATCAAAACCCAAAAAAAGTCATATCTTTGGCCTACCGGCTCCAATTTTGATGAACCGAAAGTTAAATCTGGGTAGTTTTCGTAGCTGAACACGAATATGAACTCAAAACCTTGGCGTCTGGCAGCCAAATCTGGGAAATCTGCCATGGGCGTTGCAGAACACTGTTTCACGCTGTTTGAAAAACAGCGATTTGACAGCATTACTAGGCTTCAAAAACCTTGTACTTTTCTCGTCTGTAATCGAATTTTGGTCAATCGTAGCTAGTTTTAGCTTTCGACGGTCAAAATGAAAGATCGCAATGTCGGCGCCTCTGGCACAGCACGTGCGCCGATCCAACAATTAATATCTCAATAAGATTTCTTAGGATTCGAGGCCTGAGGCTCATACATGTCGTTATTGGGCATCTAAAACTTTAGTTGTGCAACTGTAGATCCCATTCCTAGCATTGCTGGTGGTAGATGTTGAGAAAACTGCTTCAAAATCACGTGAAACCATGCTATTTCACCAAAACGACCATCACTAGCCAAAAAGTCGAAAAATCGCATTTTTTGTTTTCCTTTGCTGTCATTTTGAGGGGCATATGTCATACATTTTGAGAAGGGCAAAAAAAAAGTACCCGATCTGCCATTCACACCCTTGTCAGTCGTGACTTGCGCTTCGGCGGGCACCCTCCCCGCCGAAGCCGAATCACTACGGCCCCTGCGGGGGAAATTGAACAAGCTGGGGAAAGTTGGACGAGGCGGGGTCGCACGGCAACGGTTTGGATGACAACGGGGAGGACAAAGAACACAAAGGCAAAAAAACCATTCCGAAGCAGAGAAGGAGAAACCCATGAAAACATGGGATCAACGGCGCCAAGGCCATCCGCCAAGCTCCATCTTTGGGGGCCGAGCCCCACAAAAACGGGGCCTAGCGGATTCTGCCTAATGCCTCTTACCCACTATTGTTGCCCCATTGGCGAAAAAGGCTTGTCACATGGGTAGGAAGTATACATGCCAAATCTGGCAAAAAATATTGCAAAAAGCTGCCAAAAAAATGCGCAAAGGTGGCCGTAAATCACCAAAACGGCACAAATTTTGGCCACCAAAAATCATCAAAACAGTGCCAATTTAGACCAACGGGATTGATTTTCTGACGTTTGGGCCCGAGCCGGTCATTTTAAGGGGTTGTGACATTGCCCAATTTCGCAAGCAGCAGCCAATACAAAATTCAGCCCAAAAATTCCGGAGACTGCCCGAAAAACCCCTTAAAAGGCCACTAACTCACCAAGACGACCATCCTCGGCGAAAAAAGGGAAAATTCGCGGTCTTAGAATTCGATTTCCATCATTTTAAGGGGTAACACGGTAGGATTTTGGAGGCCTCTGGATTTACCCCGGGGGGTGGCGTAACGTACCGCATGGACCTTGTTTTCCATGGGGCGTCAAGGGCCCCACACCCCGACCCCCACCAGAAAACAACCCCCACGGAGGGGGATTTGAACAAGCTGGGGAAAGTTGCACGAGGCGGGGTGGGAGGGCAACGGCTTGGATGACAACGGGGAGGACAAGGAACACAAAGGCAAAAAGGCTATTTAGAAGCAGCAAAGGAGAAAACCATGAAAACACGGGATCAACGGCGCAAGCGCCGGCCGCTAGGCTCCATTTTTGGGGGCCAAGCCCCACAAAAACAGAGCCTAGCTGGTGCTGCCTCATGCCTGTTGCCCACTATGGTTGCCCAATTGGCGAAAAATATTTGTGAGATGGGTAGGAAGCATACATGCCAAATATGGCAAAGATATGGCAAAAAGCTGCCAAAAAATGCACAAAATTGGCCGTATATCATCAAAGCAGCACAAATTTTGGCCAACGGGATTCTTTTTCTGACGTTTTGGCCCCAGCCGGTGGTTTTAAGAGGCCGTAACACGGCCCAATTTCGCAAGCAGCAGCCAATACAAAATTCAGCCCCAAATGTACGGAGACTGCCCGAAAAACCGCTTAAACCCCCGCTAATTCACCAAAAGGACCATCGTCGGCGAAAAAAGGGAAAAGTCGCGTTCTTAGAATTCGATTTCGATCATTTTAAAGGGCAACATGGTAGGACTTTGGAGTCCTCTGAATTTACCCCGAAGGGTGGCGTAGTGTACGGTATGGACCTTGTTTTCGATGGGGCTTCCGGGGCCCCACACCCCGACGCCCACCAGAAAACAACCGCCAGGGGGGGGGGATTTGAACTAGGGGATGAAGGCGGTGATCTAGAGTGTGGGAAAGTACAACAAGTAGCATCCCCCTAAAGCATGCCCTTGACGGCACAAATGCAATGTGTGAAATGTCACCAAAAAATACGCGCAAAACATACATAAAACTCATGTGGCCGTTCGCCCACACGCTAGGCTTGGTTGATGAGGGGCACACCCCTCATCAACCAAGCCTAGCAAACCGTGTTTGATGTCCTTAGTAACCGGGAGATTCTCTTTTTGTGGCAATGTATCCAACCGGGTGATTCCCAAATCGGTCGAAAAAAAAGCCAAAAACTGCTCCAAAAACCATAAAAATGGCCGTAAATCCGCAAAACGGCACCAAATTCAACAAACAAAGTTTATTTCCTAAGGTTTTGTTGCGAGTCGGTCACTTTAAGGGGCTATAACATCGGTCAAATCAGCGCGTAGCAACCTGTGCAAAATTCAGCCCCCTTTTTCATGGAGACTGGTTGAAAAATTGCTTAAAACCCTGCTAACTCTTGGAAACGGGCATAAACGGAGCAAACGAAGGTTATTTTCTCAGTTTTCTCATCGAGGCGGTCATTTTGAGGGGCTAGGGTGTAGGGGCGATAGAACCGGAATTTGGACGTCAGGGCGTTCCCTATTATAGGGGTTTGGAGGTGGCCTGTGACTTGTGCGGAGGGGGCCCCTCCCCCTCTCCGCGCACGTGGCAAGGCGGGCCGGGGGGCCCAAATTGAACGAGCTGGGGGTTGCAGGAGGCGGGGTCGCACGGCAACAGTTCGGACGACAATGCGGAGGACAAAGAATACGAAGGCAAAAAGACCATCCAGAGGCTGAGAAGAAGAAAACCATGAAAACACGGGATCGACGGCGCAAGCGCCGGCCGCTAGGCTCCGTTTTTTGTGGGCCAAGCCCCACAAAAACGCAGCCTAGCGGATTCTGCCTAATGCCTCTTACCCACTATGGTTGCCCCATTGGCGAAAAGACCTTGTCAAATGGGCAGCAAGTATACATGCCAAACATGCCATATGGCAAAAAAGTGCCAAAAAATGCACCAAATTGGCGGTAAATCACCAAACCGGCACCAAGTTTGGCCAAAGCGGATTGTTTTTCTCATGTTTTGGCCTAAGGCGGTCATTTTAAGGGGCTGTAACATAGCCCAATTTCGCAAGCAGCAACCAGTACAAAATTCAGCCCCCAATGTCCGGAGAATGCCCGAAAAACCGCTGAAACCGCCGCTAATTCACCAAAACGACCATCGTCGGCGAAAAAAGGGAAAAGTCCCATTCTTAGAATTCGATTTCGATCATATTAAGGGGCAACATGGCAGGATTTTGGAGGCCTCTGGATTTACCCCGGGGGCTGGCGTAACGTACGGTATGGACCTTGTTTTGGATGGGACGTCAGGGGCCCCACACCCCGACACCCACCAGAAAGCAACCGCCAGGGGGGGGGGGGGGGTTTGAACAAGCTAGGGAAAGTTGCACGAAGTGGGGTCGCAACGCAACGGTTTGGATGACAACGCACGACAAAGAACACAAAGGTAAAGCTGAGAAGGAGAAAACCATGAAAACACGGGATCAACAGCGCAAGCGCCGGCCGCTAAACTCCGTTTTTGTGGGCCAAGCCCCACAAAAACGGAGCCTAGCGGATTCCGCCTAATGCCTATTGCCCACTATAGTTGCCCAATTGGCAAAAAAGGCTTGTCCAATGCGCAGCAAGTATACATGCCAAATATGGCAAAAATATGGCAAAAAACTGCCAAAAAATGCACAAAATTGGCCATGAATCATCGAAGCGGCACCAATTTTGGCCAACGGAACTGTTTTTCTCATGTTTTGGCCCGAGTCGGTCATTTTAAGGGGCTGTAACATAGCCCCATTATGCAAGCAGCAACCAATACAAAATTCAGCCCCAAATGGCCGGAGACTGCCCGAAAAACCGCTTCAAACGCTGCTAACTCACGAAAACGACCATCGTTGGCCAAAAAAGGGAAAAATCGCGGTCTTAGAATTCCATTTCGATCATCTCAAGGGGCAACATGGTAGGACTTTGGAGGCCTCTGGATTTACCCCGGGGGGTGGCGTAACGTACCGCATGGACCTTGTTTTCTATGGGGTGTCCACGGCCCCACACCCCGACGCCCACCAGAAAACAACCCCAGGGCGGGGACTTGAACAAGCTGGGGAAAGTTGCACGAGGCGGGGTCGCACGGCAACAGTTTGGATGACAACGGGGAGGACAAAGAACACAAAGGCAAAAAGACCATTCAGAGGCGGAGAAGGCGAAAAGCACGAAAACACGGGATCAATGGCGCAAGCGCCGGCTGCTAGGCTCCGATTTTGTGGGCTTGAGCTAGTGCTGCCTCGTGCCTCTTGCCCACTACGGTTGCCCCATTGGCGAAAAAGCCTTGTGAGATGGGCAGCAAGTATACATGCCAAATGGGGCAAAAATATGGCAAAAAACTAGCAAAAAATGCACCAAATTGGCCGTAAATCATTAAAAACACAGCACAAATTTCGGCAAACGGGATTGTTTTCTTGACGTTTTGGCCCGGGCCGGTCATTTTAAGTTGCTGTGACATTGCCCAATTTTGCAAGCAGAAGCCAATACAAAATTCAGCCCCAAAAGTCCGGAGACTGCCCGAAAAACCGCTCCAAAGGCTGTAATTCACCAAAACGACCATCGTCGGCGAAAAAAGGGGAAAGTCGCATTCTTACAATTCAATTTCGAACATTTTGAGGGACAACATGGTAGGACTTTGGAGGCCTCTGGATTTACCCCGGGGGGTGGCGTAACGTACCGCATGGACCTTGTTGTCGATGGGCCGTCACGGGCCCCAACACCCCGACGCCCACCAGAAAACAACCCCCAAGGGGGGGATTTGAACAAGCTGGGGAAAGTTGCACGAGGTGGGGTCGCACGGGTGTTCAGATGAGAACGGGGAGGAGAAGGAACACAAAGGCAAAAAAACCATTCAAAGGCGGAGAAGGAGAAAACCATGAAAACACAGGATCAACGGCGCCAGCGCCGGCCGCTAGGCTCCGTTTTTGTGGGCCAAGTCCCCGAACACGGAGCCTAGCGGATGCTGCCTCATGCATTTTGCCGACTATGGTTGCCCCATTGGCGAAAAAACCTTGCCAGATGGGTAGCAAGTATACATGCCAAATATGGCGAAAAATATGGCAAAAACTGCCAAAAAAAAACATAAAATTGGCTGTAAATCATCAAAACAGCAACACATTTGGCCAATGAGGTTGATTTTCTGACGTTTTGGCCCGAGCCGGTCATTTAAAGGGGCTGTAACAGGGAGTAACTTCGCAAGCACTAGCCAATACAAAATTCGGCCCCAAATTTCCAAACACTGCTTGAAAAACTGCTTAAAACGGTCCCAATTCACCAAAACGACTATCATCGACCAAAAATTAAGAAAAGTCGCGTTCTTAGAATTCAATTGTGATCATTTTAAGGGGCTGCATGGAAGGGTTTTGAGAAAGGCTGTCTTCCAGGAGGGGGGGGGGGTGGCGTAACGTATAGTATGGTCACTGCTTCTGGCGCGGGGTCCGGGGCCCCCAACACCCCGACCCCCAGAGAAGACAGCCCCCTGCGGGGGGGAAATTGAACAAGCTGGGGAAAAATGCACGAGGCGGGGTCGTAACGCAACGGTTTCAATGACAACGGGGGGGGACAAAGAACACGAAGGCAAGAAGACCAGTCAGCAGCGGAGAAGGAGAAAACCATGAAAACACGGGATCAACGACGCAAGTGCCGGCCGCTAGGCTCCGTTTTTGGGGCCAAGCCCCACAAAAACGGAGCCTAGCGGATTGTGCCTCATGTATCTTACCCACTCTGGTTGCCCCATTGGCGTAAAAGGCTTGTCAGATGGGCAGCAAGTATACATGACAAATATGGCAAAAAAATATGGCGAAAAGCTGCCAAAAAACACACAAAATTGACCGTACATCATCAAAGCTGCACCACATTTGGCCAATCACGTTGATTTTTTGACAGTTTGGCCCGAGCCGGTCATTTTAAGGGGCTGTAATATGGGGTAAGTTCGCAAGCAAGAGCCAATACAAAATTTAGCCCCAAATTTCAGGAGACCGCCCGAAAAATGCTTAAAACGGTCCCAATTCACCAAAACGACTATCATCGGCCAACATTTAGAAAAGTCGCGTTCTTAGAATTCGATTGCGATCATTTTAAGGCGCTGCATGGGGGGGTTTGAGAAGGGCTGTTTTCCAGGAGGGGGGGGGGGGTCGCGTAACGTACATTATGGTCACTGCTTGTGGCGCGGGGTGAGTGCCCCCAACACCCCGACCCCCCAAGAAGCCAGGCCCCTGCGGGGGGGACTTGAACAAGCTGGGGAAAGTTGCACGTGGGGTTGCACGGCAACAGCTCGGATGACAACGGGCAGGACAGAGAACACAAAGACAAACAGACCATTCATAGGCATAGAAGGAGAAAACCATGAAAACACGGGATCAACGGCGCAAGCGCCGGCCGCTAGGCTCCGTTTTTTTAGGCCAAGCCCCACAAAAACGGAGCCTAGCGGGTGCTGCCTCATGCCTCTTGCCCACGATGGTTGCCCCATCGGCGAAACAGGCTTGCCACATGGGCAGCAAGTATACATGCCAAATATGGCACAAAATATGGCGAAAAACTGCCAAAAAAACGCACAAAATTGGCCGTAAATCATCAAAACGGCACCAGATTTGGCCAACGGGATTGTTTTTCTGACGTTTTGGCCCGAGCCGGTCATTTTAAGGGGATGTAATATGGGGTAAGTTCGCAAGCAGGAGCCAATACAAAATTCGGCCCCAAATGTCCGGAGACTGCCCAAAAAATCGCTTAAAACGGTCCTAATTCACCAAAACGACCATCATCGGCCAACATTTAGAAAAGTCGCGTTCTTAGAATTCGATTGCGATCATTTCAAGGGGCTGCATGGGAGGGTTTTGAGAAGGGCTATTTTCCGGGGGGGGGGGGGGGGGGGTGGCGTAACGTATAGTATGGTCACTGCTTTTGGCGCGGGGTCAAGGGCCCCAAACACCCCGACCTCCACAGAAGCCAGCCCCATGCGGGGGGGAATTGAACAAGTGGGGGAAACTTGCACGAGGCGGGGTCACACGGCAATGGTTCGGATGACAACGGGGAGGACAAAGAACACAAAGGCAAAAAGACTATTCAGAAGTGGAGAAGGAGAAAACCATGAAAACACGGGATCGGCAGCGCAAGCACCGGTCGCTAGGCTCCGTTTTTTTGGGGGCCAAGCCCCACAAAAAAGGAGCCTAGCGGGTTGTGCCTCATGTATCTTGCCCACTAGGGTTGCCCCATTGGCGAAAAAGGCTTGTCAAATGGGCAGGAAGTATACATGCGAAATATGGCCGAAAATATGGCAAAAAACTGCCAAAAAATGCACAAAATTGGCCGTAAATCACCAAAACGGCACTAATTTTGGTAAACGGGATTGATTTTCTGACATTTTGGCCCGAGCCGGTCATTTTAGGGGGCTGCAACATAGCCCAATTTCGTAAGCAGAAGCCAGTACAAAATTCAGCCCCAAATTTCCGAAAACTGCCCGAAAACCCGCTTAAACCCCCGATGACTCACTAAAACAACCATCGTCCGCGAAAAAGGGGAAAAGTTGCGTTCTTAGAGTTCGATTTTGATCATTTGAAGGGGTAGCATGGGAGGCTTTTGAGAAGGGCTGTTTTCCAGGGGGGGGGGGGGGGGGTCGCGTAACGTACAGTATGGACACTGCCTCTGGCGCGGGGTCAGGGGCCCCACACCCCGACCCCACAGAAGCCAGCCCCCTGCGGGGGGGATATGAACAAGCTGGGGAAAGTTGCACCAGAGGGGGTTGCAGCGCGACAAGGTGGATGACCCATCACATGCCACTATAGACCACAGAAACTATGCAAAGCAAGGCCACTACTGTTTTGGTGAAATTTTTGGGGGAGGGATTCTTCTTTGGAAAGGGGGGGTCCATTGGCTAGGAGGGCCACGTATCTTCGTTTGAAAGGGGGGGGGGGTCCATTGGCACAGGGAGTCCATTGGCATGGGGGCGTGGGACGTGCCACACTGCAAAATGCCAAAGAGGGACATGGTGGATACAAGATTGGCAGCAATGCTTGTTGACACCGCACATACCAACATCACATCCTTTCGGACTCAAATTTCCCCAAAATAGTCATTACCTTGCTCCGAGCATTTTTTGTTACAGATGGCTCCGGATATCCAACAAGAAGTGTGGAGGCTACATTGCAAGGGCATAGTATGATACAGAAGTTGTCACGTACTACCCTCATCCATCATCCCTTTGTCCCTTGATAACTCATACACCGTTGAATTGTGTGTTGCGTGGGTACTCGCGTCTGTCAGGTGTTGTTAGGTGCAGGTTGCAAGGTAAAACATCAACATCAAATACCCAAATGTGTACATACTTCGACACATATACAACTGAATGTCAAACTAAGATGCACTGTCCTCTCCACACAATATTTCTTATTGCTCATCATTTGCTCATGCAGGGAAAACCATGGCACAGTGATTTGCTACACCCACACATGTTCACTCCCATCAACAAAATTGTTGGTTTTAAACAATAGACATCACATGGGAAATTTGCAACACATAGCTGCCAGCACAGAATCAAGGCAGTGCATATGGATGGATAGCTGCTCTACACTCGGGTCAAAGCATTGTTGTACACTGCAGGGAGTGCAAAATCATGCATGGGGTTCGTTGTCCATGGATCGCCTGTACAATGTGGATAAATCCCAGAGGCACACAACGTGCTCGCAAACCACTATGCATGATATGTACAAAAAAGCAGTTATGAACAGGCATCTCACTTGGGAGGTGCATCTGCATATAGTGTCCAAAAAACACAATGTACTGTCTTCACACTCTACTACATGTCATATGTGTCAACAACAGGTGTTTCTGACAAATGTGCGATGAGAGCAGAAAATGCCATGATGGTTAAAAAAGCAGAAACCGTGGGAGTGAAATGGCAGGCTTGGGTGGGCATTTTGGCTGTATCTCTCACAACCATACACAAGTTGATGCATGACGCGGGACCTTTGCACACTTCCCACTTTCCAAGACTACATAGACCTGGCACAGCCTTATTTATGGTGTGTCGTCCATGATAGTAGGTCACAAGCCACAGTGGCACCTCCATGTGTGGAGTCCATGTGAGCCTAGTGGGCTGATCTGGCCCAGTCCCCTGCTGCTTATGGGCATTGCGCGGGAGTTTCAGATACACAGACGGCTGCCTAGCCTGCGGATAGAACCAACTGGACTGTCCCCAGCAAGGTAGTGGTACAAAGCATCTATGCAAGACAACATGCCACACTGTACCACGGAAATCTCCTCCGTGGAAATCATAGACACCATGCATCATACAGAAACGCAGCATTAATCTGTGGTGTGGGTCATAAAATATCTCTCTGGGACATCCAGAAGGTGCCAACGCGGAGCAAATTCGCATTTCGGCAGGGTTTTCTCAACTTTTGGTCTAATGTACCAAAATGGTTACCTCAGGGGGGGTATGTGTATGCTTTCTGAAATCTGTGCGAAAAGGCTGTTTCAGAAATGTATGGGTTGGGGGGGGGGGGGGACGTGGTCACAATTTTGAGCCCAGAGCTGTAAACGGGATAACGCACAGGGCACAGGCAATGCTCCAAGGATGACTCGTTGTTGCGGTCTGGTGCCCCATCTTTCTGGTACACTTCTGACGACCTGCATGTTTCACATTTTGCTCCAAATCGACGTCGATGCAGGTTGCCAGAAATTCATGTTGCAAAGCCTTGGTGGGGTGAGTCTTTTTATCCCAAAACTGGGCTGCAAAATCGGTGGCCTCAGAAGTGGATAGAATCTGGTGCTCCTCGTGCTCGCATGCAGGTTGCTGCGAACCGGCAGTGCAAGGCTTTTTGCTTTGCTAGGGGACTTCTCACAAGTACCCTGCACCCAATTTGCACCACCAGAGCGTGCTCTTTTGCGAACCAAAGGTTTCTGTGGTGGATGGGGAGATGCAACAGCCCGTTGCGTGAATTTGTATGCAGACATGGTGACTGCCTATTGACAAAAGGAGGCAGCAAGCAACACAGGCACCGTCCAAACGGACAAAAACATCAGACATGTCGTCAGTACAGCATGCAAACCCAGGGTGTTCAAAATAGCCCTGTTCAAGGGTTTTCCGAATATACCCCCCCCCTTCGGGACACTCAGCAGACAGAAATGAGGCAACAAAAGCACCGACCCCTGAAAACGCTCCGTGTTGGCACCATTCCGAATATCCCAGAGAGATATGGGCACCCTGATCATGTTCTATATTTGCAGGTATCAATATCAGTGCCACCAAGTCACATGTAGTGCAGAAGAGGGTGATGCGACAAGCGTTTCATGCGGTTTTGAGTAGCCTGTCACTTCCAGCATCCATGCAGCCAGCCACAAGATTACCGCATATCCATGTTCACCGTAGAGGACGAACAGGACATGGTGACTGCAGTGTTTGTCTCTGGCTGTCTTTGTGCACGTGGTCAAATGAACAGTTCCCCCAAAAAAGATACCAGCACGAGGCCTCGCCTTGTGTCCTCCCTATCTGGGGCAGCTCAACTGCGTGTGTGCATGAGAGACCCCTGGAATTTTGAATCACATGGCCATGGCCAGGGTTTGTTTGTGGGGCAGGGTGAGCAGGGGCTCGAGCTTTTGGGTCTCTAATGCGGGCTCCCATATCCTGCAACAATCCCTTTGTCAGTATGTGCAGGCGGAGCACAGAATAACTATAATATAATAACATAATAATTATAATAATTAGTTGGGGAAGCCTCAGGTGAGCCGACCTTCACAAAAATGAACAGCACTGAGCTGAGTCACTGGTCCTCCTCCTCCTCACCCCTAAAATGTGGTACCCCGGCACGGGGTGGGGGGGTCAAATTCGAAAAACTAAAGTGCCACCCGAAGTGCTGATTCTACAAGGGGTTGGCATCCAATGTCATACATTGCGGTATGCTATCGCGGTATGCTACGCAAATGAGCCCCCAAAAGAAGGGAGTATATGGTGCTTGCTCCTGCGCTTGTGTAACAACCTCTGTTTGAATGCGTCCTAGTTTTGTTGCCACCATTAGAGATTGGTTTGAGTGGTGTTGGATTAAAATAATGTGGCTGTGAGGTGAGCTCAGTGTGACAGGTTCCAATGTCCATCTCTAGGCTGACAGATCCCTTCTCTGAATGGCCTCGAGTGCAAGCGAATCTTTGCTCACTAATGTATGTGAGAAGTCCATGCTGGGTGCCATACCCACTTGAACCAACCAAACACCAAAAATATTCTTTTACATGTGTTTTGGCAGTCCGTTGACCTGATTGACACCCCTGGTCACCCTCTTTGGGGCTCCCAAAAAATCAAGGTGCTGAAAATGTCCATTTTTTAGGGATTCAACTATTGTGCCCTCTTTCAGCCCCATGTGGCGATGAACAATGATGAATAGGACCACTGGCAGGCGTCCCTTGCCTGTGCAAAGTATGCATTGTTTTGTGTGCATTTTTCTGTGTACAGAATGCATGCTGTGTGGTTTGCAGCGTGCCCATGCAGTGTGGTTCGGCTAGAGCACGCAACAGTGTATCTTGCCTGTGTTACAGCCAGGATGGTTGTGGTGCAGTGTGCCAAATACAGTTTCCAGGTTAGTCCTAATCACTACACATTAGCACACCTTACCAGACTTGTCTTGACAAATGATAAAAGTGTTGTTCAGTGTCGATGTAACTGTCACATAATGCACGTCATCAGGCAGTGCCGACGTCACCCAACTTACATTCTGCTTTGTTACAGACTTCTGCAGAGCAAAAGGGTAGGACGGTGTCCAGGAATGCCAAACAGGGCGGGTCTAATAACTCCCTGACTCCAATTGACGGCATGGGTGCTGCTCATAGATTCTTACCTGTCAAGAACAGCACTCTGTGGTGAAGTGGCTTGTGCGCAGCCACAAGTGCCTCACTCTCATTCAGTGCAGTGATCAGATACGCCGTCATCAAGAAATGTACTCTGTTGTTTACAACGAAATCAAAAGCGCAAAAAATCTCTCACATGCAGCAGAAACACCCGGTGCAATATGTTTGGACTGTCCATGACACGCTTTCGCAATAATTGATCCAAGTGTAAATCCATGAAACCTGAAAAATAAATAATGTTGTCAATAGCCCTAAGACAGTACAGAGGTGCAACGGCTGCACCACATGACTGGACATGCGTTCGTGAAATAATAGCAACATTGCTGAGCTGATTTTGCCTAATCATACCGCACTTGGAATATAGAGAGAAAGCTGGATGATTAGATCACACCTCCTCGTCAGTATTTCTCTAGGGCATGAGATCACCCCACGGCAACTCTTGGGGTTGATTACCTATCGCATGCTACATTCCATCTACAGAGGTAAGAACAGAAAAAGCAGCGAACCCACCCTCACCCATTACCTCACCTGGAGAAGAATCGGCAGCAGGTGTCTCCATTTGCTTGGCCAACTTCTGTATCTCCTGCTGATCAGCCACATTCTGTTTCTTAAAGCCAAACATGGGACCTCTGAGAGCATGTGGGTTTCAAGGTATGGGTGAGAAAGCCAACTACAACAGCACAAAAATAGCACGGGGGTGCACAGTAGCATTCCGTCAACAACATCTACACCCACCCAGTCATGGGGCACTGGGACTCAGACCCTAACCCCCAACCCCCCTCCCAATGTTTGAGCCCTATGGGTGGGTGCAGGGGGAGGGTCTAGGGGGGCATTGGGTGGCCCGACGGGGGGGGTGGGGGGGGATTCCTCAAAATGACTCCCTCGTTGCGCTGATCATCTTGAACACACATATGTGGGGTAAAAAAAATTGAAAAAAAATTTTTCGCTGCTCTGGGCAAGCAGCAACCAGGGTTGGGGGGCTGGGTGGGGGAGGTCAATTCATTTGAATTCCCCATAAATTCTGAGCATTAAACACACTTGGGTGAAAACAAAAATTTTGCCCCCGCCGTATGTAAAATTTTTTTCTGGCGCCTTTAGCACCCGGTTAGAACAAAATGTGGTGCAGACCTCCTCAACATTTTGGCTACTCTAGGGGCCTGGGGTTGGGGGGTGGTGGTGGTGGGTCTGCAAGACTGGCACCTGCACTAGTATGGGCTGGAGCATGGCTCGGGCCCACCCACCCCACTGTTAACCACGGCGCCATCGGAGGGGATGAAAACGGGCACGGGTGGCACTCTAGGCGCACCCATGGTTTTCGGGTGCCGGACGGCTGGGAGGGGAGGGTGTCGCCCCAATTAATGTACGTGCTCCAGAGGTCTTAGGTCCATTGCGGTGGGACATGAGGTGCACCTCCTCTCCCGACTGGTGTCCGGCGCCTATCTCTACTATTCCCACGCATCAGCCCTATGCCGTGCAAACACTGTCCCCATGGTGGCGTGCATTGCTGTTTACTGCAACTTCAGCACACAGCATAGCACCAAACGACACAGTTAGTCCACAGGGGAAAGTCTCAATGTTGCATCTTCAAGTGCCGGGCATGCATAAGCGCACGTCTGCAAACTGTGAATGCACCACATGTCCTGAGCTTTGTAGGTAGAAAAACCGCTTGTACCACCATGTCCGGGCCTGACGCGCGCTAGGGATGGGTGTATGTGCAGAGTACCCGGTACCCGATACCGATACGGCTTTGCACCGGAGTAGCCAGAGCAGCCGACGACAATCCCGCTTCTGTGGCCTAGGGACCCCTTGTGAGAGTGCCACGGGGGTTACCTCCAAGGTTCCGGCCCTACAACCTCCCACGCCTCGCGGATAGCCTTGCGCGCGACTATGACTTTCCAGACTACAGGAGCCATCAACCACCACCGAGGTCGCGCGTGCACAAGGGCGTGCAACACACAAAGAACGGACATGACTATTCCCGGCACTTTGTTAGGCGCCCGAGGGGGTCCAAAAAATGCCTCCGTTGAGTTCATAGGAGTGGTAACGAGGTGAGCCTAAAGACCCACGTTAAAGCCAATATTTTTAAAATTTGGCCAAAAATTAATTGATTAAACAATAGTTTCCACTTTGTGTGGTGGTTTAGGGTGGTCGCTTGGGAAACTTTCCACCCCCATGGGGAGCCTTGTGTGTTTGGCTATTACCCCGTGGGTTGGGTTGGGGGGGCCACTGGTGTAGATGGGTAAAAATATTAAAATGGCTCTTGGCTTTAAATTTTGAGGTTAATTTTTGGTTTAAATTTTGCAAATTTTGAATATTAAGGAGGCGCCCACGTTAAAATTAAACCAGGAAAATTCTATTGCCTTCGGCAAGTCCACCTCGCAGAGAATCTACCCCGAGCAACACACACCCAAAATAGGGTAAAAACTACATAACTACTGCCTAAAAAATGCTTTTCTTGGATGTTCATTTTAGGTGATCACAATATCAAAAAATTTAGTTTCACAATCTTCCATTTTTGAGGTGCCCAGGGTGAAAAACTGCATAAGCAGGTTGTGTACCACTCCATTGGGTGACCCCCCGCCCATCCCCACACCCAATACCCAAATAATGTGAAAAACACATAAATACGGCCTAAAACATGCTATACATAGGTTGGATGGTCATTTTGTGGGGTCACAATATCAAAAAAAATAAGTTTCTGAAACTTCCATTTTTTGAGCTGCCCACAGTGAAAAGGTGCATGAGCAGGTTGTGTACCAATCTTAGACGGCGCAAGTTGCCCCCCCCCCCCCCCTCCCAATGGACCCCCGTGAAAAATGTCACCGAAAGGTGGTTCTCAAAACGTGGTCTGAGGATAGTGGAATTTGACTGTTGTTAGGCACGCGCACAATTCGGTGATTGTTGACATCTGTGAGATGTGTTTTTGGCCGGCTTAAGGCAATACAACTTTGATGTTCACCGCTATGGAATATGCCAAAAATAGTCGAATTCTGAGCCGACAGCCCCCGGAACAAATGCATGTGTGTTACACCTGGCATAGCACACGACAAAAATGTCATTGCACGTCAAACTTGTCTTTTAAAATCAGTCCATAAGACAATGAAATACCAAATTTTGTCTGAAACCACACATGTGTAACCAAAAGCTGTGTTACACGACATGAAATTGAGCACTGTGTCTCGTTCCAGATACCAGACCAAAAAAAAAGTGCAAAAATTGATGCAGTGCGCAGCGAGATGCGCCATACCCGCTATAATGTCACCAATTGAGTGTCGGGGATGGCCTGAAGAAAAAGAACATGTGGAACAGGGGCATACAGGCCTCAGGGGCCAAGGAGCACCCACATAGGGTACCACGGGGCTTATATCATGTCAATAAATACTCTGGCCACTGAGCAGGGAACAAAGAACTGTGTTCAACCAACAATAAACAGAAACCGCTGTAGACTAGTTCTTTTCAGTGCCATTGACCCGGTCCTTCCATGCCCCGAACCCAATCTTGGCTTTCTTGGAAGTAGGTGTCTAAGCAGAGGACGGTGCTGCATCAAGGTCCGCATCAAATGTTGGCTTAGCCTTTTTGTTGCCTTTGCCTTTGGATTGGGACTGGGACGGTGTCTCCCCTGGGTGTATGACCACCTTTTTGGCAAGGGGGTGCTGGCTGCTTTGGGGTACCATACACAGGGTCCTCGGGAGTAGACCCCACCATTTCTAGCTCCTCGTCGGACTCCTCCTCCGCCTCTGCCTTCTCAGGCACACAGCTACAGTCCACAGGATACCCATTCTGAAAATTCTCAAAGACTCCAGTCCAGGATATTGGCAATCGGCGATCCGCAAATTGCTGCACACTTGGGCACCAACGTCTGCCATTGACTCTTGCTCAGTAGGCAAACCCAGGACGACACTAATAGGCACAGGCATTCCCACTGCCAGACTGCAAGCCAACTGCACAGAACTACTGATAACCAAGAACCATAGGGTGCTTGCTTCCGTCGGTACTGCATCTGCCAGGTGGTGCATGATAAAACCCACAACCTCCGTACAGAGAGAACGTAAAGTACTGGGGCACCTGCACATGGGAATATTGAGTTTTCGACCACTAGTCATACCTCAAGAGCAACCGAGGTGTCTAGTTCCGGACACTTGCTGTCTCGTTCCACACAATTCTGTATATACCCTACGTACACGCTAGAAAACCCAATTTTGTTCTAGCCTAGATGGCGCTAGAAGGCTAGAACGGGAAAAAGTGGTGGTTACCCCGACCCATGGGCATAGGGGGTCGGGGTTATGAAGGGTGCAACTTGCACCCCTGGTACCGTACTAGGGAGTCCATACATTATTTTTCAGAAAAACACATTTTTGACCTAAATTCAACGACAAAAAAACCCTTCTAGCGACGTTCTAGCGTCGATCTAGCGAGCGCTGCTAGCGCTCACTACAACGTCGCTAGAACATCTCGCTAGGCTAGCATGTGGTGTGCCGAAGGCGCTGATACCAGAAGGCAATGGCCGGGATGTCTACCCATGGGTACAGGTAAACGGGAGGGCTATGTGTGTGGCGCGCGCACCGTGTGCAAGTGTGTCGTTATCGGCAGAAAGAGGGGGGAGTCGGGGAAACCTGGTTGTCACCCTCCTGGCGACAGCTGCCATCCCAGAAGTTCCCGCTGTACTCCCTCTCTTTCCGCTCCGCCTGCTTGTGCAGGCGTAGCTCCTGCAACGCCCACGCCATCGTGCTGCCTGGGGCAATAGCCAAGGGTATTTTGGCCGGTACCAGACTCCAAGGCGGCGGTAGGGGCCCTCCGGACGTATCAAGAAGCAGGTCATTGTGGGGATGGCATACACGACCCCTACGCCACGGTCCTGGGAGGCCGATGTCTCTCCCCGTCCTCGGCCATAAACGTGGTTACTATGCCATCGCACTGGATAACAGACGTGAACGTCCGTGTGGATGCGGTGACACAGGAGCCGCCACAGGTAGACCTGACATGGCCCCTCCGCCGCCCCTTCTCCTTTCCCCCCCCCAGTGACCTACCGGGACCAGTGCCAGCTCTCCCCAACGGCGCTGAGCGACTGGTTGCAGGATGGGGCCTCCATACCGGCGCGGGCTGGCTATGAGGCCCGATGGGGAGCAAACTACACGTCGGGGAGTGGACTCCCCCTCGACTGGTTCGATAGGGACCAGCAGCGCCACATCACGGCACACCCCATGGAAAACATCCCCACGATGATTGTCCCAGCGCACCGGTCCTCCCACCGGAACACGGTGCTGGACATCACGTGCCTCCTTTGTGGAGCGCCGCCCGAAACGGCACCCCACCTTGGGGCCTGCTCGGCCCACTCCCATGAGTGGGGGCCATCCCGCCAGCGGCTCGCGGAGTGGCTCAACCAGAAGGTGGGGAAACGGGCTGAATTGGTGCGCCTCCAGTTGTGGGAGACAATTGTACTGGAGCAGTGGGCGGCAGCCTTGATTACCCCCTCCATGCAGGGAGCCCACATGGAGTGCTTAGGGCCCCACACGTTGGGGACAAAGTTCATACGTCAAGTCATTGAGGAGTCCATCAAAGTCTAGTGCGCCCATGCCAAGGCGCGAGCCACGTTGCTGAAAGCCCGCCTAGGCCCAGCTTGCGGATGTACGATAGCAGTATCATGGCCTCTCCCTCTTGGGAGGGGCCCACCCCTGAGGCCACGTGGGTCTGGTAGGCCTCGGGCCCGCTCATGGCGATCCCCGCCATCGCCATGCTAGCCGGCGTGGTCCCTGCATCCACCGCGGCTACGGTGCCGCGGGAAGTTGCCAGAGCCGGTAGGTAATGGAACCAAATTCCCGGCTCAACCTTGGGGGCCAGCACCTGCAAGGGGTCCGTAGCCAAGCCGTGTGGCGCCATGAGGGACCGGTCCCCATGGTGCCCCAAGGTGGGTTTGCAGGGACGGTTGGAGCTCAGCCGGAACCGTACCCGCCGTGCCGAGCGAGTAGTAAAGGGGCCCCTTATTGGGGTGTCCTGGGCACTTGTGCGCCACACACTCCGCGGGGTACTTTAATTTTGCCACCGCGGCCGGGGCGATGACTATCCACGGTCACGGAGGTATCATCCTGGCTACTCGGACCGTGACGCAGTGTGTTGCAGGAGTTGCACTACCCACTGCCCCAAGGCAGTGAGGCAGTGCCTTGCACGAATTGCACTGCCCGTTGCCCCCGTGCAATGAGGGAGTGTATTGCAGGAGTTCCATTGCCCACTACCCCCAGGCAATGAGGCAAGGTATTGCAAGAGTTGCACAGCCCACTGCCCCCAAGCAGTGAGGCGGTGAAATGCAGGAGTTCCATTGCCCACTGCCCCCAGGCAACGAGGCAGTGGTTTGCACCAATTGCACTACCAACTGCCCCCAGGCAGTGAGGCACTGCATTGCAAGAGTTGCACGGCCCTCTGCCCCCATGCAGTGAGACACTGCATTGCAGGAGTTGCACGGCCAACTCCCCCGGGCAGTGAGGCGGTGAAAAGCAGGACTCACACCAGCCACTGCCCCCGGGCAGTGAGGCAGTGCGTAGCACCAGTTCTGGTGCCCACTGCCCCAGGCACTTAGGAAGTGCGTTGCAGGAGTTGCACTGCCCACTGCCCCCAGTAAGTGAGGCAGCGCGTAGCAGGAGTTGCGCTGCCTACTGCCCCCCGACACCGAGGGAGTGCGTTGTAGGCTTTCCACTGCCCATTGCCCGCAAGCAGTGCATTGCACGAGTTGCACTGCCCATTGCCCCCAGGCAGTGCGGAGGTAAAAAGCAGGATTCCCACTGCCCACTGCCCTCGGGCACTGAGGCAGGAGGAGGAGGAGGAGGAGGAGCGCCTGCCGCGGTCCCATGGACAATGGGCCTTGGCGTCGTCCCCCGGGGGTCCCAGCAGACCAGCCAGGGGAGTCCTATGTCTTACCTCCGCAAGAGCAAGATGGATCTCGCCGCACACCTGAGAACGCTCTTCCCAGCAAGCCGTCTGGGTCTCAGCGTTGGTGAACGGCAACACCACGGTCCGATCTGCCTCTACGTCCCTGTCACCAACCGTCTGAGAGTCCTGCATCCACCCGAGTCAGCGTCCGAGAATCGGCCACCGCGCGAAGGCGTGGGACTCCCTGGAGCATCACCCCCGACTTACAACGTCGCCAGACAAGGAGCGCAGTCTGGCCCGACTACGCGCTGTGCCGAAACGGTCCGGGCGCGTGAGTTCGAGCACGTGATCACGGACGTAGATAGGGCCATGGGGAGGGTCCATCCAGTGCCACCTGCACGTCCTTGAAGACCGTACGGGGGCCTTGGGAAGCCGCATTGAGGATGGCCGAGAAGGCTGAATGCAGTGCGGCACACCAAGAGGGGATCGCATCTCCACAGAGGCCGGCCTCCAAGCTCCGTCCGTCGCCACCATAATGTTGTAATGGATGGCCCAAAGGGGGCGCTGATCTGGCAAATGGGGGGCAAGACCGTGCCGGCCGAGGCTGTACAGGATGATCACGTCCTGGGCTTCCGAGTCAATTTCTTGTCGTTTTGTGAACGGCATCTGGTTGCTATTGAGGTACACATAAAGGACTCGGTATGGACTCCGCTTGCAACGGGTGGTGATGGTGGACTTCACCTTGGGGGCCAGGAGAAGGTCTCCTGACACCCATAGGCCCAGAATGACGTCCCAAGCTAGCCAGTTGGATGACCCAGGCGCCAGGGCCCAGTCGGCGACTTGGTACCATTTTGGTGGAGGGCTGTTGACGAGGGACTGGTTCACGGGATCCCTTGTCAGGGGGGAGAAGTGGTCGGCGAGAGGTAGGACGGGTACCGCATGCCATTTGTGCAGGAGGGCGGTGGTGAGTATGACGCCGCAAAGGAGGCGACGTAGGTTCGCACGACGTAACCCCCTGTGCTAAAGGGCATCTCGATGCGGCAGGGAGATGGCCTTAAGACGTCCAACGGTGTAGGTGACGAGGGCTTCGTGGGCCAGGGAGCCATCTACGCCAAGTAGGAAGGGCTCGTGACCCCAGAGGATGAGGATTCCCCAAGTAGTGGGCGTACAGTGGCGCCAGGCACGACACCTCTAGGAGAGCGAGGCCGCAGGCCCCCGATGGTAGTGGGCGCGGAGGAGGGGGTGGAGCGGGCAGGAAAGGACGTGGTCGCCAAGGGCAGGCAGGAGGCAGAGGGGGCACGGCATGTCTTTGGGGGGGGGGGGGGGGAGTCGATTGCACCAGTTGCATTGCCCACTGCCGCCGGGCACTGAGGGCAGTGCACTGCATGAGTTGCACTGCCCGCTGCCCCCCAGGCAGTGAGGAGGACATGGAGGAGGAGTAGGAGCGCCTGCCGTGGTCCCACGTACAGTGAGCCGTGGCGTCGTCCCTCGGGGGCGCCACGCAGGCACTGCCGAAGGAGTCCTCCGTCTTACCTCCGCTAGAGTAAGACGAATCTCTTCGCACACCTGAGAACGCTCCTCCCCGATAGCCGTTTGGGTCACAGCGTCGGCGTACGACAACGCTACGGTCCGATCTGCTCTCCGGTCCCGGCCACCAACCGCTCCGAAATGTCCTGGATCCACCCGAGTCAGCGTTCCAAGATCAACGGGCACGGAAGATGTGGGTCTCCTGGGGCATCACCCCCGACTTAGGACGTCGCAAGACAAGGAGCGCGGTCCGGCACGACGGCGCGCTGTACCGGAACGCACCAAGCGCGTGAGGCCGAGGACGGGTCACGGGCGGGGATAAGGCCACGGGGCGGGCCGACCCAGGGCCACCTGCATGTCATTGAAGACTGTGCGGGGCCCTTGGGAAGCCGCAGTAAGGATGGCCAAGAACGCTGAATGTAGTGCGGCACACCACGAGGGGATCACATCTCCACAGAGGCCGGCCTCCAGGCTCCGTCCATTGCCACCGTAATGGATGGCCCGGAGGCGGCGTCGATCCGGGAGATGGGGGGCAAGCCCGTGCCGGCCGAGACTGTCCAAGATGATCACGTCATGGGCTTCCAATTCTATTTCCCGCCGCAAGGCCGGCGGCATCTGGTTCTTCTCGATGTACACATACAGGACTCGGTACGGACTGCGCTTGTGCCGGGTGGAGATGGAGGACTTCACCTTAGGGGACAGGATATGGTGAGCATAACCTGGAATACCCAGAATACCCCCCCAAAATAGCCATTTTGGCACATGTACCTAGTCGTACCGTGTGCCCATGGGACATAAAAAAATGAGTTTAGCACCCCGGACCAACACCATGTTATTTGCTTGTTTCCGATGTTCTCCCCCACACCCGATGATGGTTGTGCTGGGGATTTTGTGGTTGCATCCCACACGGGCCTCCCGGACCCTTGGGTGGTGGCCCCAATGGCCCCATTGGACATCGGGGATGTGTGGTTGGGCAATGCACTGGCTGTGCATCGCGGAGGTATTTGCCCTACCAAAAGATTTGGCGCCATGTGGGTCCTGTTCCCATGGATCAACGCCAACGTTATGCATCCATGGTTACACAATTCACCAAGGCATGGGGGGCATTGGGGTGGAGTGTTCCGGTTTGGGTGCATTGGGTGGTGTGCCACAGTGGGGCACACCTCCAAAGGTGGGGGAATTTTATTAAGTTTTCCTCGATTCCCACGGAATGGAGGAACAAAAGTTTTAAAATGGACATCCGCCATTGTTTTCAAGGGTGGAAGCTGAGCAAGCCTTATGTCACCCGATGGGGACTAAGGCATGCTGTGCACCTGGATGCCCTTGATTGGGGCATCCGGTTGTGGTTTGGGGAAAAGGGTTTGGGTAGAGAGGGGATCAAGTTTGGCATGCAACGCATGCGGAAGAAGCATCGTGCACCAAAGCACATGTAGGTATATATCATGTGATGTGCAATATGCGTAAGTGTGTATATTAGGTATATATAACATGGGGAAGTGGATCACATTTGACATTTCGGATGGGACATCAAACAAGGTTGCTTCTTGTGGTCTTCTGCTTTGCTCATATGGTGCTCTTTTGTGTGTACAATGTGTTTGGGGGTTGCAGGGTCATGAGTAAATGCAGGGGGGGGGGGGGTAGTTGATGAGAATGGTGGCATGGGTGGGAGGCAGAAAGTCCCCGTATACTCCAAGTATACGGCTGTATACTTCTGAGTATACGGCCGTATACTCCGAAGTATACGGCAAGAATACTTCTCCAATACTTCGAGGATACTGCCCAATACCTCAAAAAGTGTAGATTGCCACACACAGGTGTGGGTGTATGGAATTGGCTTTCTGGTTTTTTGACCCCCCGGCCGGCCACATAGCTGAGGTTAATGTCACGGTGCCAATAGTGTTTTTTTTCCACATCCACTGTACCGGCCTTCACCACAATAAAGGTGGTAACATTCACGACTGGACACTTCCAACCCAAATGAGTCTCCAAGTGGGGTATGAGGACCTCCCTTGCGAAACTGTACATTGCACCCCCCTCCGGTGGAGTCAATGTGCGGCGGGTGTCACTGTCCCCTGCACGAGTCTCGGCGGGCCAATCCTCATCAAAAATATTGAGGCCCGCATCTGCCCTAAGTTCCCCATACTCATCCTGAAGCTTGTCCATCCAATTGACAGAAATGAAGCCAGATTGGAAAGCATGGCCCCATTGCTTGAAATCCTTGAGGGCGTCGACATGACGATGATCGACGACGTCAACGGGGATGGAGACACGATGGTGTTCAACACCAAAAAGGGGGGTGGTGGTGAGGGGGATGAAAACGGAGGGGTGCATCCCAGTACCCTTGTACCAGGTGGGGAGGGTGTGGCCCTCCAAATTGGCATGCCAGGACCATGGCGATTGGGAGTGGAGGGAGTAGAGGGGGGCGGTGTCCTCCCAATGCCCCCGCTGCACTTGCTGGGCCTTGCACTCCCATTTGCGCCAGCCAGCGGCCACGTCCCCCGAGACATGAATCCCCGCAGAGCCATCCTGCATCTCCCATTCCCTCAAATACAAACTCATCCCCCTATTGGGCCCCCCACAACTTTTTTTAACATGCTCCACGACAGCGCGGGCATCCGAATCATGGAGCTGCAACACAATAGCTTGCAGATTAGGGTTGTTGTCAAACAACGACAACAAAGGGTCAGTGAGGCTGTGGGGTTGGGCAACGCCGGGGTGCGTTAGCTTCACCAGGGCCACAGGGGTGTCCAAGGTGGACCAAGCACAATTCTCAAGAGAAGGCCAACACACGGTGCGTGTGCTGTCGGGGCTGTAAACACCTCTATGCACTGTGCGGCGAGCTACGGCATCGGCCCACTTCTTCAACAAGGCATGAGTGCCCGCATCAGTCATGGTGGCAGAAAAAGAGGGCCTGGGAGAGCAAGAAGCAACATAATATGGATTGGAATGGACACATATGGAGACATACATTGCAATCATGAGTGAAGCATGAGCCTCGATTGGTTTCAAGTGGTGTGCAGTTGTTGGGCAAAGGCAAAGAATGCAACAAGATGGGCACAAAAGGCACAACAATGGAATTTTTCAACTTGAAACAACCACGTGGTGCAAACAAATACCCCCAGTATACGGCCGTATGCTCTAAGTATACGGCCGTATACTCCACAGTATACGGCCGTATACTGAGGTATTGGAGCCTTGAGTATACGGCCGTATACCCCAAGGGCCCAAAATGGGGTATTTTCAAAGACAACATTGATCATCACAATTGGCAAACTAGAGGTATTCCCCAACCCACCTATGCATGCATTGTGCATTATACATTCGTACCCACCTGTACATGCCACATACCCCTTTCTCCCAAAACCCCCTTTTTTACCCGTATACTCCCAGGTATTCCTGGTATGCCAGGCTACGTTCGTGATCACGTGCTCGAACTCACGCGCCCGGACCGTTTCGGCACAGCGCGTAGTGAGGCAAGACTGCGCTCCTTGTCGGGCGACGTTGTAAGTCGGGGGTGATGCCCTAGGGAGACCCACGCCTTCGCGCGGTGGCCGATTTCTGGGACGCTGACTCGGGTGGATGCAGGACTCTCAGACGGTTGGCGACAAGGACGTAGAGGCAGATCGGACCGTGGCGTTGCCGTTCGCCAACGCTGAGACCCAAAGGGCTTGCTGGGTAGAGCGTTTTCAGGTGTGCGGCGAGATCCATCTTGCTCTTGCGGAGGTAAGGCAGAGGACTCCCCTGGCTGGTCTGCTGGGACCCCCGGGGGACGACACCAAGGCCCATTGTGCGTGGGACCGCGGCAGGCGCTCCTCCTCCTCCTTCTCCTCCTCCTCCACTGCCCCCAGGTAGTGAGGCATTGCATTGCAGGAGTTCGAATACCCACTGCCCCCAGGCAGTGAAGCAGTGTATTGCAGGAGTTCCATTGTTGATTGCCCCCAAGCATCAAGATAGTGCATTCTAGAAGTAGCCTTGCCCAGTGCCCTAGGCCGTGAGGCGGCGTATTGCACTACTTTCACTGCCCGCTGCCCCCATAAAGTGAGGCAGTGCATTGCACGAGTCCCACTGCCCGTTGCGCCCGGTGCGATGCACGACTTCACTGCCCACTTCCCCGAGGCAGGGAGGCTATGTATTGCAAGAGTCCCACTGCCCAGTGCCCCCACGGAGTGAGGCAGTCATTGCAGGAGTTGCACTGCCCAGTGCCCCCAGGCGGTGATGAAGTGTTTTGCAGGAGTTCCACTGCTCACTGCCCCCAAGCATCGAGGTAGTGCATTGCAGGAGCTGCACTGCTCCCTACCCCAAGACAGTGTGGATGCATTGTAGCACCTGCAGGGCCCACTGCCCCCCGGCAGTAAGGCGGTATATTGAAGGAGTTGCACTGCCCAGTGCCCACAAGGAGTGAGGCAGTGCATTGCACGAGTTCCACAACTCACTGCCCCCAAGCAGTGAGGCACTGTGTTGCAAGAATTCCACTGCCAGCTGCCCCCAAGCAGTGAGGTAGTGTGTTGCAAGAATTCTAGTGTCCACTGCCCCTAGGCAGTAGGGAAGGATATTGCGGGAGTTGCACTACCCACTGTCCAGTGCCCCTAGGCAGTAGTGCAGAATATTGCATGAGTTGCAATGCCCACTGCCCGCAGGCAGTGAGGCAGTGCAGTGCAGGAGTTCCACTGCCCACTGCTTCGAGGGAGTGAGGCATTGTATTGCAGAAATAGCAGTGCCCACTGCCCCCAAGCAGTGAGGCACTGCATTGTAGGAGTTGCACTCCCCACTGCCCCCAGGCACTGAGGCAGTGGATTGCACCAGTTGCACTGCCAGCTGCCCGCAGGCCGTGAGGCACTGCATTGCACGAGCTGCACTGCCCATTGCCCCCAGGCAGCGAGGCACTGTATTGCAGGATTCCCACTGCCCACTACCCCCAGGCGTCAAGGCAGTGCATTGCAAACGTAGCATTGCCCACTGCCCCGAGGCAGCGAGGCGGTGTATTGCACGAGTTCCACTGCCCGCTGCCCCTAGGGAGTGAGGCAGTGCATTGCAGGAGTTCCACTACACACTGCCCCCATGCAGTGATGCAGTGTATAGCAAGAGTTCCACTGCCCACTACACCCAAGCATCGAGGGACTAAATTGTAGAAGTAGCACTGTCGGCTGCCCCCAAACAGTGTGGCGGTGTATTGCGGGAGTTGCACTACACACTGCCCCGGGCCGTAAGGCAGTGCATTGCAGGAGTTGCACTCCCACTACCCCCAGGAGGCAGTGAGGCACTGTATTGCAAGAGTTGCGCTCCCCACTGCCCCGAGGCAGCAAGGCAGTGCATTGCAGGAGTTGCACTACCCACTGCCCCCGAGCATTGAGGCCGTGCATTGCAGAAGTAGCACTGCCCACTGTCCCCAGGCACCGAAGCAGTGTATTGCAGGAGTTGCACTGCCCTCTGCCCCCAGGCAATGATGCACTGCATTGCAAGAGTTGCACTACCTACTTCCCCTGGGCAGTGAGGAAGTGCATTGCACGAGTGCCACTACGCGCTGCCCCCACGCAGTGAGGCACTGCAATGCAAAAGTTTCACCGCCCACTACCCCTAGGCGGCGAGGCAGTGTACCGCAAGTGTTGCACTGCCCGTTGCTCCAAGGCAGTGAGGCAGTGTATTGCAGGAGTTCCACTGCCCACTGCCGCCAGGGAGTGAGGCAGTGTATTGCATAAGTTCCACTGCCAACTGCCCCCAAGTAGTGAGGCAGTGCATTGTAGAAGTAACACTGCCCGCTGCTCGTGACTGGCACCGGTATAAAAACCCTCATGCCATGCTCCACGTCACCAACGCGGTTGCATGGGCCAATTGCCCTCAAAAATGAGCCCCACTTGCATTGGGCCGGTACAGAATTGGCACGTGGCAAGGAATCAATGCAATGGCAGCCTAAACCCCCCCCCCCTTTTAATATCACGCGCGTGATATTATTTCGGTGCGTGATATTATTTTGGGCGTGATATTATTCTGACCACCCCCTACCTGTCCACTAGATTTTTGTTGTGATCATTCCTGACTCTGAAGTTCCGTTTCTTGCTGATGTTATTGAGGCCTGGCAGCACGATGAGCTTGTTGTTGAACATGTTTTTGAAGCTGTGACTGATGATGAGGTGTCGGACATTGAGGAGTACTCCACTAGGGATAACGCTGATAGCGATGTTGAAAACGCAAGCCGAAACCCAAGGCAGGAGCACGCCAGCTATCTATGGCCACTTTTCTCGCACCAAAATAACTATGTGTTTTGGCTGACAATCACGTTTCCCACAGTGTTTTGCCTTGCTGTCCGCGATGTGCCCAGGTGGCCAAAATGCATGCGTGATATTATTTTAGTGGTCCAAAATATTATCACCCATGCGTGATATTATTTCGGTGCGTGATAATAAAGGGGGGGGGGGGTTTACCCAACATTTCCCCTTGTGATAATGGGCCGAAAGCATGGTCTTGCCATCACCTGTCAAGGCACATACACTGGGGATGTGATTCCCCAAGTGCCAAACATCCACAGTGGACAACCCATCCCAAAAAATCCTGATTAAGGTTTGCCTTAGTGTCAAAGGCCCGGAGACAGTGCGTGTCATCCGGTCCGTCCAGCGCCCACCACGTCGCCCAGCGTCGCACGTCGCCTGTAGCTGCTACACCCTCTGACCAAACGGTCACGTGGATGTCGCACTTGGTGGATGAGGTCTGCAAGAGTGGAGTGGCATCTGCGCAAATGACAATCAAAAGCCGGTCTTGACGAGGGATGTTAAAGGTACCGCACGCCCTACTCAACGTCAGCTGGCTTTGCACTACTTCAAGGAGTGGACATACAACGGCAGATCGGCGCGATACCAGCCCCGATGAAACCTCCAGGGCCGTTGCGACATATGGCAGGAGCTTGCTACGCCCCTCCATTAATTCCCTTCGTGTACAATTGCGCTCCAATTTTAACATGTTGCGCGTGGAGAGGCTCATTTGGTGTGCCGTTTGCAATACTTGGATCACTTCCTCGGAGACATGCTTTTCGTCGCCATCGCGCACCTGGTGGTTGTTGGACTCAATCACTATACCGTTACCGGTTGCGGGCACAACGATGTCGGCATCTCCAAGCACGGCGCCCACAACATCGCGAATGTATTTCCGTCTCTGTCGCCGCGCACCAACCTCCAGATCCAAATACGGGGTCACTTGAACGACACTGCCAAGGAAATTTGTGACGGCCTTTTACATTACATTGAAAATGGAAGCCTGCCAAGAATTGGGAGGGCAGGATGTGCACAGGAAGTACCACAGGAACCCCACAGGAACCCCCCCCCTTCCTGGCCAGAAACTGTCCCAGGAACCCCAGAGGAACCCCCTTTCTGGCATAGGAAGACCCTTCCTGGACCCTTCTTGGACCCCTTCCCGCACAGGAACCCCCCCCCTTCCTGCACAAGAACCCCCTTCCTGTACCGCTTCCTAGACACTTTCTGCACAGGAACCCCCCCGCTTCCTGTACCTGGTGTTTCGGTGTATTGCCCCATCGGTTGCCCCCTCAGACAGTCTGGTCCTCTCAAACACCGCTGTCACATTGGGGCATTGCAACCACACATGCGATGCAACTGCGTCCATGCTTGGAGAGCTTGGGAATCTCGGTGGTGCCCCCAAGGGTGAAGCTATGTGAGGCTCCCCGCTCGTGGCACCACCTTATGCGCCCTGCGCACGACGTGACTAGTATCCTACGTGATTGTCGCGCACAAAATTAGGGTTAGGGTTATGGATTATGGGTTATAAGGGTTATGGGTTAAAGTGTGGATTTTTTTTGCGCACCGCGTCGCACAACCCTTGGCACGGTCGCACAGCCATGCATGCATGCGCGCAATCTTGGGAGTGGCATGGTCACAGCACACGTGTACTGCAACCAACGGGACACAACTCCCTTGCAGTGTGCCACCAAGGGTTGTCTCTCCACGTCTCATGCCCACACAGGTTGGCAGAACCCGAGCACCCCTCAACAGCCACCAAACCAGAGGGAGACTTGGGATCCTTGCGCTCTCATCGCCCCCGTGCCTCGCCACTCCTCATCACTTGCTGGGGTTGGGGCCCTGGCGGTACGTCCGGTTGAGGATGCTCAACGCCCGGTCGCATTCCGCAGCTTTCTCCTGCAGCAGAGACTCGGCCTTGACCTCGCCTGCCTGCGCCTCGCACGCCGCGTCCTCAGCAGCCTCCAACCGGTCTTCGAGGGCAATCAGTCGTGCCTGCATACTTGCAATGGTTGCCTCGTGCTTGACCACCTATTCCCGTGCTTCGCGCTCCTTCTTGGTTGCCTGTTGTGTGGCCCGCTATGCCCGGGTCTTGCCGCGACTTGCGATCGCCTTCTCAACGGCATCAAGCAACACCTCCTTCAACGCCGTGCGCACGACCTCCTGCAACCCATATCAGCTGCGTGATCACTGTCCCCGCGTCCATTGCCATTGGACTTGCCCGCCCCGGACTACCAGGTATGCGCCGCTTGGAGGGGGAGTCGGGGATGATGGTCCTCTGGGCAGGACGCTTCACGGATCCCCGCGCTGCCCTGTCTGATTGCTCCGGCTTGACCTGGGCCCCAGGTTGCTGCCACAGTGGCTGTGTACGTTCCTCCGTGCCGGGCTCCTTCTTCACGTGTGAGCGTCCACCCGATTGACCCTGTTCTTGCCGCTTGCGGTACTTCTCCAGCCAATCGTCAACCGCGTTTTGCACCTCACTACGGACACTGGCATCCGAACCCGTCAGCCTTGCAAGACTCTTCAGCGTCTTGAAGCTGGTCTGCTCGCTGTACACCAAGAACGACCACGTGTTGCTGGCCTTGGCAGGGCCAGCAAGGCACAAACACTCCGCAACCACGTACGTCTTGCCATGTCCTGCATGCCCCGGGGGCAGCTCGGCCAAACTGTCCGTACATGCCACTGGCAACCGCAATTGCAGGGCAGTGGCTGCCTTCCCCTTCCGGACGGTCAGTGTGCAGTTGCGATACCAGAACGTGCCCCCCTTCTGGTCACAGGATTGTGCATGTCAGTGATGGTCAGCGTGGATTGCAACACCCATGTCGGGGGATCTTGAAGACTTGGTGCTCGCCCATCCACGGTCCGTGCAGCCTCCGATGGTGCTACTGTCAGTGGGGCCGCCCGCTCCTCCTCATCGACGGACTTTAGGACCAGCCGCGGGTACACGTCGACATCCGCCTGAAGAGAAGTACGGTAAGTGCCAGCGACCAAAGGGGACAGGAAGTGGTCCAAGAAGGGGGGGGTTCCTATGCAGGAAGGGTCCAGGAAGGGTCTAGGAAGGGTCCAGGAAAGGGGGTTCCTGTGCAGAAAGGGGGGGGGGTTCCTGTGCAGGAAGGGGGTTCCTGGGGGTTCCTGGGATGTTTCCTGTGCAGGAAGGGGGGGGGTTCCTGTGCAGGAAGGGGGTTCCTGGGGGTTCCTGGGACAGTTCCTGTGCAGGAAGGGGGGGGGTTCCTGAGTGACATGCACATGCCACAACCCACACACGGTGCCCAATTGAAGCCCTCCAACGGCCCTCCACTTGCATTGCCACTGCCGCTGACCCTTGGCACGCAATGCTACATATATTTGCCCCAGTGCATTGCGAACCCGTCCAACCAAAGGCCCTGCGATTCAAAGGGGACAAAGTGTCAACCTGCTGGCATGCACACCAAAAGGCCTGCTCCTCGTCCCCCTTGGTGTTCCGAACGATCGCCCCGGCGGCCATCAACAAGCTCGGGTCCACGGGTCGGGGCTCGGGTGGTGCCATCTCCATCCGGTACACCAAAACGTCACTGCTCTCCTCGACACCCCGGGCGAATCCTCCATAGCGGCGGTTCACCACCACCAGAATGCTCCCAGGCGGCAGCACCAGCAAGGCGTGGTATTCCGATCTCGGCCAGGGCAGCCACTCGCTCTCGTGTGCATGCCCCACCAACGGGCAGTCCTCCGGCTTGGGGGTTGTGTCAGCCGGAATCACATGTGGTGCGGGCGCTACCTCGTAATGCCCCGTGTAAAGCGTCGTCCCATGCGATGGAATCAAACAGGTCACCATGTGCTGCAGGGCAGGGACACCACTCGGATCACTGGCCTCGGCACTCCCCAGATCGGATGCTGCTGCTGCCACTGCTTCAGTGTCGCACTTGTTGCACTCCATCCGCGTGTGATTGCGGCAAAGAACTTGGACTCCACACCCAAAGCACTTCTCACTTGTTGGCTTCCGGCGGCATCCATGGACTCCACAACTGACAGCGGCCTTGTGCGCCCAGAACGGGGGCATGATGGCGTGCGTGGTGGCGTAAGACACGGTGTGCGTCGACAATCCACAGAACCCAATAATACGGCAGGACCCCAATTCCGCAACCAATGGTAGGCCGCCTCCTTCATGCACCACCGTCGAGCAGATCACCTAGAGGGAACCCCTTCTCATTGGCATGCGGTGGATGATCCAAGGCCGAGGGAACACATGGGCAGACATCGCGACGAACTGCGCGCAAACCTCATCATCAGGGATGTCCATCGACAGAGCCCAGAACACGGAGAGGGCGATGCCATCCACAGGAAGTGACGCTGCTGAGAAATCTCGTTGCGGCAGTTGGCGGACGTGGGTGATGAACTCGATGTGGCCTTGCGTCATGACGTGCAGCGTCTTGCCCAAGATCGCCTCCAAACTGGCCTTCACCCGCATCAGCATGGCCGACATGCACGGCAGGTCCCAGGGGCGGACGTGTTCCTCCCCGTCCGGATGCTTCGCCATGTCCTCCGGCTTCCCGCACACCATCTTGCAGTCCGGTGGGTCGTGAGCTCGGCCGGCAACTGGGCGGTTGTGGTTGAAGATCCGGACCCAACGCTCCTCGGCGATCGCCAGTGCCTCCTTGTGCGCCTCCTCCACCTCATACTCCGCAAAAAAACTCCGGATGAACAAGTGCGGCAGGCCGGCAAGCTGACTGGGGTCGCTGTTCACGGCAGTGGGGCAGTCACTCGGCAGCTCCAACAGGGGATCCTCATGCGCGACAAACATCGGCGTGGAGGTGACGGGGAGGGCAAGGAGCCCGCTGGCCGCATACGCACTCGGGACGGTGAGCCCAAGACCGTCGCCGTCCCATTCCCACGCCGAGCGACTGGAGAGCGAGTAGATGGGTAGCGTCTCCTCACCGGACTGCCGCGGATCGAAGAGGAAGGACTTCCGCTTTGCTGCCTTCTTGTGCCACCCCTCCTTGGCGAAAGTCGCAGGCTTGGGCTTCGTAGAAGCGAAGCGGAGGGTGGTGGGCGGCTCGGCATCGACAGGGTGCGCAGCCAGGTAATGGCTGTGGATCCGCGCGTGGTCGCTGGGAAGACGGGTCGACAGGGACTCCAGCAAGGAGGAGTAGTCCGCTCCGAAAGCGGTGATCTCGGGGTTTCGGCGCACTGTCTCTGCAATGAGGTCTGAGAGGGCACAGGGGTCCCTGTCACGGAGGATGGACTTGGTGATGCGCACCCGGCCGATGCTCGTGACCGGCGGCCAAGGCACGGCGGAGTTGGTTGCGATGGCCGTGTCGTGGAACGTCTGCCCCTCCGAAAGGGAGCAACCACGTGTACCGGCCGGGCCTGTGACGGCCGCCATCCAATCCCAAGCAAACGGACAGGCACACATTGCCAGAACCAGGCTGCCTTTGAGGGGCAGGAAGGGCCATAGGAAGGGGGGTGCCTGGACAAGAAGGGGGGGGTCCTGGCAAGGAAGGGGTCTAGGAAGGGTCTAGAAAGGGGGGTTCCTACCAGGAAGGGGTCCAGGAAGGGTGTAGGAAGGGTCTAGGAAGGGGTTCCTAGGGGGGTTCCTGCCCCAAAAAAGTTGACTCCCCTGGTCCCACACCGGGGTCGTGATAGTTCCTATACGCTTATTTTGACCCCCAAAACATCCCCCATGAGTGTGGTCCGTCACTTTAGCGGAGCACTACCATGTCATTTGGAGGGGGGTTACTAGGCCACCCTTCCTTGGCTGCACCCCACACCCTCTCCGCCGTCATCCCTCTCCCTCCCATGCCCCTTCCCGCCCTTTCCTCCAAGACGGAGCGCCTACGCGGCGCCGCCTCCATGGCAGAGTGCCACCATGGCTCCGCCCAAGCAACTGTGCACCAACGTGGCGCCTACTCAGTGGCAGGGCACCGCCGTGGTGCAGCCTACGTACAGGCATGCCGTTGGTGCGCAACCTCTAGAGCAGTGAGCCACCGTGGCGCCACCAAGAGAGCACTTCCCAATGTGGCCCCAGCACAGTGGCGAGGCACCACCGTGGTGCTGCCAACGCGCGAGTGAGCCGCCGCGGCGCGACCTCTGGGGCAAAGCGCCGTCGCGGCGCCAACCGGACAACGGTGCGCCGTCGTGGCGCCACCTCAGTGGCAAGGCACAACTATTGTGCCGCCAACATACACGTGCGCCGTCGTGGCGCGTTTGCCGGTGCAGAGCGCCACCATGGCGCCGCCTAGACCCGCGGAACAGTTGCACCAGCCATGCCATGGTGGCGCCGCCAATATTCGAGTCACCATAGTGGGGTCTGCACCTGGCGCTCCGCCAACTTTGACACCTCGTGCAGGGGTGACGTGTCGTCGGCGGTGTTCACTACCTCGCGTGTTGCGGTGCTCGTCGCCTTGCCCAACCACCGGGCTCATTGGCAGGACACCGGCGTGGTGCCGCCGCCGTAGACGTACCCCGTCGTGACGCGACCTCCAAGGTAGAGTGCCACTGACACGCCGCCCAAACAACCGTGTGCCAATGTGGCGCGACAACAATGCCGGAATACCGCCGTGGTTCCGCCGACATACGCGGGCGTCCACAACGCATAATGTCACCGTGGCGCCACCCACTCAACCGTGCGCCGGTGTGGCGCCAAGTCACAGGCAGGCCACCGCCGTGGTGCCGCCAGCTTGCAAGTGCGTCGCCACAGCGCAACCTCCAGGGGAGTGCGCCACCCTGGCGCTGCCCAAACAAACGTGCACCGACATGGTGCTGGCTCAGCTGGTCAAAGACATCCACCGCGATGCACCACCGTGGTGCTACAGCTGTGGCGCACATCCCGCACCAACAGAACCCGGGGGTACCCAGGCCACCGGCGGTGCGCGCGATCGTGTAGCGTGACCATACTCGCGCCGCCGTCGGTATTCAGCCCGCCGGCAGTGCGCAAAGATGTGCCACATGTCCCTCAAACGCAAAGCATAGAATTTTTATTTTGGGACCGAAAATCTTGGCATGATTCCAAGCGTTGCTGACGATCGACCTGTAAATTTTACAGCCGACATGCCAGGCAATCGCTCCTGGAATCCCCAGGGATGCAAAAATATCGGAAGCCTTTTTCCGACCGAAACCCCGACCGAAACCCCGACTGAAACCCCGGCCAAAACCCTGGCCGAAGCCGGGAGGGAGCCTTCCGAAATCCCTAGGGATGAAAAAATATCGGAAGCGTTTTCGGGAGCGATTTCCGACCAAAACGCCAAAGATGAAGAAACAATCGACCCCGCCCCCCGACACACGTATTTGGACATTTTTGGGCAATTTGACCCATACATAGTGAGGACATGTACAATGCTCCGCCACTCCTCAAAGAGAAGCTGCCCCGGCTACCATGGCCGGGCGTGGCCAATCACAAGCCCCCGATCCTGGGGTTGACTCACGGAGCGCCGGGTTCCCTCCCACCCCCAGCCCCACCCATCCCCTATCACCATACACGATAGTAATGTACTCTGCTCCGCCACTCCTCAAAAAGAAGCTGCCCCGGCTACCATGGCGAGGCGTGGCCAATCACAAGCCCCCGATCCTGGGGCTGACTCAGGGAGCGCCGGGTTCCCCCCCAACCCCAGCCCCAGCCCCCAACCCCCGATTAGCCCGGTTAGCCCCCCTTCGCGAACATCACAGTCAACGCTGTTCCTTGCCCTCTTGTTTAAGTGCCGCCTCCGTGTCTGTGGGAAAAAAATCCCCCTCACTCAAGAGATGGGGTACTGGGGTAGAACTGGATTCTGCATCAACATCAATGGCGGGGGGAGGCAGTGCCCGAGTTGCGCATTGGCTTGGGCGCACTCTTGTCCGGCGAAATTTTTTCTTAGCTGGTGGTGGAGCAGCGGCTGCCTCCACATCGGACCTGCTAACGGTGATGGCACTGCTTGTTGCATCACTGCCACTACTGCTGCCACTGCCACTCCCACTCCCACTGCCACTGCCACTGCCACTGCCACCGTCACTCCCACCACCACTGCATGACCCTGCATCTGACTCGGGATCAGGATCTGCTGAATCCTCGGCATCAACCACGATGCGCCGGTGCAACTTCGCTACTCGTGCAGGCTGGGTGCGTTGGGTGGCACCCTCTGCCCCGGATACATCGTGTGGTGGCACGTACTCTGCCGACGAGTCGACTTGGGTTGGGTCAGGTACAATTGCCACGCCAGACGAGCGGGGCACAACAACAACCCTCCCTTTTTTTCGCTCCTGTCTGCGTGCCTTGGCCTTTGCCTTGCGTTGGCGGCAGGGCAGAAAGGCCCCGACAGCAACGTACGAAAAAGTGGGCCACCCGTGTAGGATTTCAATGCTAAATGCAATCCACTGGCGTACCCCATTGCGTTCTGTGCCACAGCGCCCGTAGATGCAATATATATCATGTCTCAACACAGTAAAATCCAGTTGGACAAGAATGGATTGGGTCACAGGGTGACAGAGGACTTTGATGGAGGATTGGGCCATTAGAGGACGTATGACATGCTCAGCAATGACCCGCCACTCCGGTGATGCACTCAGAACACACTGTTCTAAAACAACCCCGCGGCGAACAGGTTTCCATAGGCGTGCTTGTGACCGTTGAAGCTTCCGGTCGGTGAACTTCATGTATAGTTCATGGCTGAGAGTTGCCCTGATACTGTGCTCCGGACAGGTGGTGGTAAGGGTGGCAAATGTCTTGCCCAAGCGCAAGTCACGTTCGCCGGCCTCATCGCTGAATTGGATCGGCAAATGCGGCTGAGCGAACGCGTGGGATAGACCATGGAGATAGAGTGTGGCTGCTAACCCACTTTCGGCATACTCCATAATTAGGTGGATCAAATAAACATGGGGGTTGCCCCATGCCCCCCATTCCCTAGTAGGCATGTGTCGGAGGCATAAAAAAGAACAACAATGTGGCAATACGACAAAAATAGCAAATGAAAAGGCAAGGGAACTACACAGTCTTGCGCCACCAAAGCTGAAAACTCCCGTGCCTCCCGGCCAGTAAAACAAATGCCGTTGCGAACACTGGCAACACCGGCATACAGCAAGCAAAACATCAAGTGCATTGACCATGTACGAGTCCATGTACAATTATGCTACGCGCATATGGAACCACGGGCACAGAAAATCGAAGACCACTAATTGCGTGCAAGGCGCGAACAGCGGCACGGTATCGGAAGCATTCACAGCATAGCATGCCCTTTACCCATTACCCATTGCAATCTTGAAGTGGCGCTTGGGCGAGGTCCTCATCTGCAAAGCGAGTGGTGGCCTCAGTCATTCCCCATGCCCCACAGCGATAAGACACTCCGCTGCTTCTTCTGTGGGGGGGCAACGGCAGGTGCCGGTCGAGGCTGCAGCTGGAACGCCACCCCCCAGAGGAAACCGCGTGCCTCGTACTTGGGGGGATTGCCCACATCGAAGAATTGCCCCTTTGGGGCATCCACGTACCACACATACTCCCCCGCGGGCACTTCGTCCGCACTGGTCACGTTCTCCTCGGCCCCGGCCTCACCCCCGTCCTCAATCTCATCCCCGTCATCCGGAGCACCAACATCAGGCATATGCAGGCACACAATTTTGCACCGCGTAGGCGACAGCACGGTTGTAGACGGATGCTGGCAAAAAGCATTGTTGATAAGTACACGATGATCGCGGAAGGGCCGTGTCATGAAGAGCGAGGCAGGGAACGTTGGCCGATTCCCTGCCGTGTGCTTCTTCGGGGTCGAGTAATATTGCGAGTTTCTGAACCACTCCACCACCATGGCATGGTCAAAGTTGAGGGTTGGTAGCACAGCTTTGTTGTCATTGCTGTGCTTGCTCAGAAAAACAACCAATCCTCATAGGCCTCACGATCGTCCTCAGTAACGGGGCCCGCCCGTTCCTCAGGGGGAATCCGGTCCTCGACCGGGAAGGCACAGACCGCCAGATTCCTGTAGGCCGTCCCCCCCATGGTCTCATGTTTGGAGGGGGATGTGTCCCCCACACAGGAATTTGTCGCTTTGGCCTTGATATTGAAGCGTTTGCTGAGGGCCATGTAGAAGACAGTATTCCGTGCATTCAGATGCACATTGGACGGGAAGAGTCGCTCCAAAAGGCACTGAAACATGTTCGGCACTACGTAGCTCTGCGCGCGGTGCACTACGCAGTATTTGGCCAAAATTCGCTGTAACTGTGTCTGGATCACTGTGGCACTGTGAGTTTCCTCGTGGATAGTATCTACGTCTACCACAAAACAAACAACGGGGGCGACGGGGGCCTCAACAGCAGCAACAACAGACATTGGGGGAAGACGTGCGACAGACGAATCTACGAGGTGCAGACAAATGGATGCACTCACAAGAACAAACCTATGCACGACGAACGTAGGTGCGAGGGTGCTTCACCGGCGGAGCCGTATTACGCCGGGCGTAAGGGTACCAGCAGTTGGAGGGTTGTGTGGGCCGGGTGTGAGGTTGCCAGCGATTGGGGGGTTGTGTGACACGCTTTGGTTGGGGCCTTGGTGGGTGCAACTCCCCGCGCTGCATCTGCGTTAGTGTGAGGTTCCCATCGTACCACCGCGTTGGAAACAAGGTGCCACGCACCGTGCGCACAGGAGGTCGCACGGAGGGGTGTTGTGTGGGGGGGGGGGGGGCGGGGCGTGGGGCAGCCGCAAGAGGGAGCAAGGAGGTCTGTCTGTGGGCCAACACCTCAGGCAACGTGGTCTGGCCATAGGGCAAGGGGGGCAAGCTGGTGGAAGCGGGCAGAAGACTGGTGGGGCGGGGCTTTGGGGGTTGTGTCGCCGAAGCTACGAGCCTGGCACGCTCCAGCGAGCGGGACAAGAAGTGGGATCGACTTACCCTGTCGCCACGTTGCCATGTTTGCACCTGTCCGCGGCGGCTCACGGCGAACAAGTAACGTGACCAACCCATGTCAAACCTACTGTTCAGCTCGCCCAAGGGTAGGCGGAGGACCTGTTCTGTGCGGGGGGTCAGTGGATCAGGGCGGCCAGTGGCGGGGTCGGGAAATCAAAGGGGACAATCTTCCTTGGGGGGCTCGTTGGCATTTCAGCGGGATGTGGTGTGAAGGAGGGGATTGGTGATGCAGGTGTGAGCGGGGGCGGTGGGGGAAATGGGGGTGATGGGGGTGTGGGAGGGGGTGTCAGAATGGGGGGCTGCGGGGATTGCAACTGGTTGAGGGTGCGCTCTGCGTCTGAATCCCATGGGGAGGGGGGGCAGTCCCCAGACTCCAGCAGTTCGGGGAGATCTCCCCAGCCAGCCCCCTCCTCCGAGGGTAGGGTCGGCTCGAAAATCCACGCCATGGCAGGGAAAAGAGACCTCAACACGCACAAAACCCACCTTCAACTACTTGCAGCTGCCGAAGGCGGCATAATGACGCGGATCAGGGGCTTCGGACGCTTGCGACGGCGACATGGCCCGTTTGCATGTGGCCCCGTGGATGCTGATTGATGTTCAGGGGGCTGGCAAGGTCCCGATCCGGTGTATTCAAACTTAGGCTCGCACAACGTGGAGCCGTCCGGACTTGCTATTTGCGACATGGAACAGCACACTGTAGACAACAATACTCGGCAAACGAAATTCTTGCACACCAAAACATGCACAAAGGCAAACACAAAGACGAAGGGACAGGCTGTCAACTGAAGCTACGTAATGCACAGTGCTTTTTTGGTGAGAAAAAACTGCAACCATATTCAACCATCAAAATTGTTCCTCCAAAAAAACAACGATTCCATCCCGTATCCCTCACACAACAAAAGAGTAAGAAGACGGTGTGATACCAATTTCTTGTTCTGTTTGTTCATTTTCAAAAAAAGCGACTGTCGTCCATGCCCCGGGCAGGCCACCTGAAACCGTGTGTCGCTCATCCCCACTGGCTTCCCAGTGGTTAGTCGCGCCGCCGGGACTCCACGGATTCCGTTTTTCGGGGGGGTGGGGGTGGGGCGGTGACCTGCCAAAACAAAAAAAAGACCCTACTTTAGGTGCTACCACTTCAGGGGTTGGAGAGGGGGGTGGTCGTCAATTGTGTGTACATGAACAGTTTTTTGGCCTAGGCAAGAGAGGGAAACACTCATGCGTGAGCAGTGGTAGCGCAATCAGTTTCGAAAACGGGGCATGCCGGTTGGCAAAAAAGCAATCATGGTCCATCAGGGTCATCGTCTCAAGGCCCTATGTGCCAGCCACATCAGCCCACCTCAATCATCAATCATCAAGCTGTGAAATCGGGGTCCTATGGGGGGAAATGGTGTGAATGTGTATAGTTGGTCGGATGGTGACTTTTTTTACAAAAACCCTTGGAATTTCCTTGGGATTTAGCAAGCAATTTGGGATGCAAAGCTCCTGCCCATTCCAAGCAATGTGCCAGAGCATTTTGGAAGCAATGCTCCTAGTATGTGCTTGGGTGAACTCCGACCGATCGTCGGAAGCATCGCTTCCGACATCGGAAGCGATCACCCCGACCAATTTTGGCAGCCTGGCTTCCGAAATCCCTAGGGATGGAAAAGTATCGGAAGCGTTTTTGGGAGGAATATTCCCAGCAGCGGTGACAATTAACCTGTAAAGATCGGAGGGCACGTGCCAGGCAACGCTGACAAACATGCCCCGGTTCTCGGCATTCTATGCTGTGCCCGTAGGACACATGTGCTGGGCCCGTTCTATTTAGCTTGGCGACGTTTTCCAGTCGGGGGTGATGCCCTAGGAAGACCCGCGCCCTCACGTCTTATCAATTCTGGGATGCTGACTCGGGTGGATCCAGGACTTTTAGGCGGACGGTGTCGAGGACCTGGCGGCAGATGGAACCGTGGCGTTGTCGTACACCGGCGCTAGGACCCGGGGGAGGAGCGTCCTCAGGTGTGCGACGAGATCCGTCTAGCTCTTGCAGAGATAAGACGGAGGACTCCCCTAGCTGGTCTGCGCGGGACCCCCGGGGGACGACGCCAAGGCCCATCGCTCATGGGACCGTGGTAGGCCCTCCTCCTCCTCCTCCTCCTCCTCCTCCACTGCCCCCAGGCAATGAGGCACCGTATTGCAGGAGTTGCACTACCCACTGCCACTAGGCAATGAGGCAGTGCGTTGCAGAGTTCCATTGCCCAATGCCCCGACGCAATGAGGCAGTGCATTGCAGAAATGGCACTGCCCGCTGCCCCCACGCAGTGAGGCAGTGTATTGCAGGAGTTGCACTTCCCGCTGCCCCCAAGCATCAAGGCACTGCAATGCACCAGTTGCATTGCCCACTGCCCCCAGGCAGTGAGGCAGTGTATTGCAGGAGTTCCACTACCCACTGCGCCTAGGGAGTGAGGCAGTGCATGGCAGCATTTTCACTACCCACTACCCCCAGGCAGTGATGTAGTGTATAGCACGAGTTCTATTGCTCACGGCCCCCAAGCATCAAGGCGGTGCATTGCAGTAGTAGCACTGCCCTCTGCCCCCAGGCAGTGAGGCAGTGCACTGAAGGAGTTGCACTACCCACTGCCCCCAGGCAGTGAGGCAGCGCATTGCAAGAGTTCCATTACCCACTGCCCCCAGACAGTGATGCAGTGTATTGCAGGAGTTCCACTGCTCACTGCCCCCAAGCATCGAGGTAGTGCATTGCACAAGTAGCATTGCCCACTGCCCCCAGGCAGTGCGGCAGTGCATTGCAGGAGTTGCACTGCCTCACTGCCCCCAGGCAGTGAGGCAACGGATTGTAGGAGTTCCACTGCTCACTGCCCACAAGCATCGAGCCAATGCATTGCAGAAGTAGCACTACCCACTACCCCCAGGGAGTGAGGCAGTGTATTGCAGGAGTTGCACCACCCACTGCCCCCAGGTAGTGAGGCAGTGCATTGCAGGAGTGCCACTGCCCGCCGCGGATAGATTATAGAACCCTTGCCCGGCGGGGGGGTGGGGCGGGGGCAGGCAGTGCCATACGGTCCACCGACCCTTGCACGTAAGGCCTAGTGGTTGATATGAGGGTACTTGTTCCTTAACAAAAAAAAAATCTGGCTGTCCTTAAGGAAGGTCATGTCCCAGAGGGGAGGGTTCAAAAACATTTTTGCCTCAATCATGGTCGGTATCAGATGCTGGATGCCCCGGCCAAGGCACTTCCAGCCAATGTCCAATGCAGTCCAATGGTTTAGGGGGCATATTTGAAATCCTTGTTTCATTCGGAGCATTTTTAACATACACAAAGGGGATTTCCTTTAACACATACCACAAATGAAAAATAGTAGCGCATTCCAAATGCACCAAAAGACCCGGCACCCGGCACCCGCCCAGTAGTGTAAGACACTTCCCAATTGAACGTGATGTTCCACTGCTTGAAAGCCCTCCTAGCTCAGGGAACTCCAACATCATAATGGCTATGTAACCCTTGCCTTCTTGGAGTCCCCAAACTTGGGAGGAATCAAAATGACCACATAACCTCTGCCTTCTCGGGTCCCCGGAATAGGAGGAATCACAATGGCTACATAGCCCCAGACCCATCAGTCATATTTGATCAGGGGAGCTTGTGTGTTGGGCCCCAACCCCCAACCCCTCCCCAAGACCTCCAAACCACGCCACTTGTGGACGATGGGGAACAACCAACTTGGGTGCCCCCGGAAAATTGTGTTGGCCTGTGGGGACCGGGGCAGAAAAATTTTTTCACCTAATGTGTTTCTACCAGAATGCTCAGTCCTGGTTGCAGATTCAGCTGACCTTGTCTGTATGTAGCCGTAGCCCTGATGCCCGAAACCCTGAGATGTGGATCAGGCCACAGCTTAGTGATACTGGGGGGGGGGGGTTAAATTGGCTCCCCCCGGGGATTTGACTGACACACCCACCCACCCACCTGCCAGATACCCTGAAGGGGGGGGGGGGGGTCACACAGAGCAATTTTCGAAAAAAGAAATTTCACCCTTCAGTTTGTACATGGTCCTTGATCTCCTGCATATCAGATATGCTCTGTGGCCCAGTGGTCAGAGTAGTACAGACAGGAAGAAAGCCTTGGTTCAATTCCTGTTGATGTAAAAGTTTATCACCTGCCTTGGAGTGATCAACCTGAAAGAAAAAGTGTTTTTTCATGCCCAAACAAAGCCTGCACACAGCCTCGGCGCATGAACAACGTTGGTGGTCTACCAAGATCAGCAACCCACCCACCCACTCACCCAAAAAAGCGTACACCCTCCCAGGGGGGGGGGGGGGGTTACCTGCGTTTTCCCAAAATCAGGGAAAAACCAGACAAACCCACCCACCCACCTTCACCGGTCTTGTATCAACCAGTCTCTAAGCTATGGCCTGATGTGGATGGCCTCATGGGGGATATTGAGATTGTGATTTTGATGCCCTGGGCCGCATGCTCTCTTGCTGCCTTGAAGCATAAAGTGAAAGAGTTAGCTGGCTGAAACACATCGGGTAACCAATTTACAACTCACAGAAGAATTCCTCCAACATGATTATTGAAGCACTTTCGGGCATGTGCCTTGCACATCATTTGGGCTGCTCACTCTTGGGCAGGATGTGCATATGCCAGGGCCAAGGGCCCTGCACTACAGAGGGTGTCTGCTGCCCCTCTGTGGCTGATTGTATACCAATTCACATTCCTTTTTGTTTTGCACTCAGTGTACCTGTGCTAACAGGGGGGGGCCTAAGCAGTCTGGTCTGAGCAACCACAAGCGATGCCTCCGCAACCTTGCTGAGCCCTGCATTTTCTCACCTTCAGTACAACCCAGGATCCAGGGGGGCTTGCTGACACCGATGTGCACTGCACAACACAGGGCCAGGGGATGCAGTTGATCTATCCATTCCCATCTTTGATGCGCTGAGCAGCACACTTTCGTTCAGTTTCAAACACATTTAGTCCCACCACAAACAGATCTGGCTGGTTCATAGGCATCCGCCATCGTGGGCCCACACAGTGTAGTGGGCTTAGGCGTGAGCACATGCTGCACTCTTCCTAGCGGGCTTTGGACTGAAGGCTGGCGCCCTAGTTCAGCTCGGCCCCCCTCCCCCCCCCCTGTCCACATCCCCAATTTGTCACACCTCCACCACTGGTGGGCAGGGGACTGTTCGATTGTGTACAGGGTCTCCATTTCTGTAAAGCACTTGCTTTGTTTCTGGTGCACCAATTTGTGGAGTGCGTCATCTACCAGCAGGCCCCCGGGAAAAAAAATACAACCAAACCAACAAAGGGCAAAAGGTCTGGCAGACAAGGGCAACCTGTCAAATGGATCTGGAACCGCATCCAATAGCGTTCCATTTCTTGGCGTCCATGGCTTGACTTTGGTGCATAGGGCCACAAAGCGGTGCAACATGGGTGGCACAAGAACTGACACAAATGCCTGCCACTCCAGCAGAAAAATCCAAGATCTGTGAGCAGGAGACGGTTTGGTTCTGTAAGGCTTAAAAGGTGTTGTTGGCAACCCTCTCCATGCATTGCCTTCCCCTGTGCGATGGTCCAGCAAAGAAATCATCACCATGTTTGATATTCTTCTGACTGCTAGGTAGGGTGGGCACAGGGACACAGGCTTACTTGCACCCCACAGAAGCAACCACAGCGCCGGGAATCATGTGGATCCCACGGTGCTGTGGCACAATTGAGACACCATGGGTCCCTGAAAGTGAATGGGAGTCGACCCCTCGGGTTTGGACACCAACTGCGCCCCCCCCCCCCCCCCCCAACTAACTGTCGGACTGCTACACAGCAGTTATGGAATGTTTCTTGGGTTGGTTAGTCAGCTCAACCCCACCCTCAGCGCCACTTACACAAAAACCTCATGACAACCTTGGGCGTTTGGGCGAGAATAAATCAGAACTCAGTGCCCCTCCCTCGGATTCTGCTGACATACGTGATCCTGGGGGCTGATCTGAGTCAGAGTCATAGCTATCTAGCATCTCTTGCAGTCCCAAATCTTGCCAGATGTCTGTCACTGCTTTGTGTTGCACCACTTGTTGGTGTGCAATTTTTGCCCCTTTGGCTGCCCATACATCAGCCTCCTCATTTCCTGCCACCCCCGCGTGAGGTGGTACCTATTGTATTGAGACGCTGTCACCAAACAACTGCCAGCTAGTCCACAGCTGCGCCCATGTACCCACAGATCTGAATGCGCCAATGACACCCTGGATCCCACCCAAACCAACGTATACCAGTTCAGAATCAGTCACTACAGGTAATGGCTATCCCGGGCACTTTTTCTCGTGAGTTCAGCTTTGGTAATCGATTGTTGTTCATGGACTGGTATGGGGGCCTATTTATTTCTGGGATCCCCTTCCGCAAATCATATCCCGTACTCCGCAAACTCAACTCCTCCTTGTTCATCTGTGGAACCGTCTACAAAAGCAACATCCCAGCCATGTGCTGCTTGGCTTCCAGAATGCTAAGCATGTCGGGCAGCATACGGGCCCACTATTCTTGTTTGGGTATTCTCCACGGGGGGCCGTAGCAACAGGCTGTGCGCCGACTCCCTGCCCCTTTCCTGCCACTTTCAGGGCCATGCAATGGATACTTAGCTATCGAACGCCCCGTGTCACAGGCGACCGGTCATAGCTCATGAATGTTCTGCTGCACTGCAACACTTGCAACACTTCCAAACCAGTACTCAATGTTGCCTTGAGTTCGCCTTGTGGCTATTGAATGTCTCTTAGGCTGGTTTGGGTTATCTCTCACACCCCCCACGGAACCCGGTTATGCATACACAAAATGAGGACAGTCGTAGCAGGCTATGGCAGCACACACGCTCACTGCTCTTTTTTTTTGCGATCAAATTGGCCAAAACTCAATGTGCCGGGCCCCGAAGGGCAAGTTCATTTAAGTACAGATTTTGGCAGTGCCTGGGTCTGCATAGATGATTCAGCTCATGGCTGGTCCCCCATGGTTTCCGTATTGATGTAGTCATGCTGGATCTCATTGGTTCATAGGGCAGCTGCTCGTGGCTGCGGTGCAGTGAGCGCGTGGTGTGACCTGTGTCCCTGTGGCTCAATGCGACGTGTTGTCCCTGCAGGGTTAACCTCTGCCGTTAGTGTAGGTGGATCTCCCATTCGTTAGGATCCTAGTGCGCTTTGTGCCGTTTCGGTAGTGGAAGTAGGGGGATCTCCCACAAGGTAGGGTCCCACTCCTCCCTAGGTCTCTTCCGGTGCAAATACAGTCGTTGTCGTATGTGTCGTGTTTCGGTGTTGCATAGTGTGTGCATCGCCTAGTATGCGTGTGTTTTGAGTGGTTGGGGGCAAGACTAGTCCAGCGCGTGGTAGAGTAAATGTTGTGTGTAGCTCAGGCGCGCGTCTGTGAGTTCTTGTAGCCTTTGCAGGTGTCTCTAGTACCATCTCTGGTCCTACATTGTCGCGCTTTGAGTGTAGAGAGTGAAGGAGGTTCGCTTTGCGGCAGTTTCGACGTGCCGCAGCCACATGTGGTGTGTACGTGTGATGTGTATCTGGTCTAGCATGTGTGTTGACAAGATGGTGTGGTAGGTTCGTTTTGCGCTTCATATCTCCAAATCGCCGGGGATATTTTTTCGAAAATGCCTAGGGCGATGCTCAGATATGCTTAGGAAAACCAACCGTGCTTGGGGATTTCCCGAGCGGGCACCGGATAAATCCCGAGCAATTTTTGGAGCGCCCATGGCAAAATTCGCCGGCAACGTGCACTACGTACGGTGCGCCCCAAAACATCCAAAAACCCCTAGAACGTGCAAAAAACGCAGGTGTCGGGCACCTCGGAACAGTTGGGTATGCGGCCCAGGTGCTGAAGTCCGACGTTTGTACCACCCCAGCCCAATTCAGGGTGGGTGTCATCGGTTTGGGTATACCCCGGCCGCACCAGGGACCTCAGGGAGGGGGTTCCTGAGGTAGAGGTCATCAACGGTTAACCGCTAATGCAATCGGTTGGGTAATGGTCACTTTCGCGAAGTAAGGTTGCAGGGGGTGCGCTTGAGGATGCGTCATCGACGGTAATGCACTCCACCTTCACAGTTGGCTTGCTTGGGGTGCCACGGCGGCGAAAGTTTTTCACAGGCGGTTCGACGGGAACGGGGGATTCACTACTACTGGTGCTGCTGCTGGTGGGGGTGGTTGTACTTGTAGAAGCATCGCTGTCGGTACGCGAGCTTGACCCACTGGCAGTAGAGGAGGAACTACAAGAACTATCGGAAACTGCTGCGTCAGGGTCTGATGAATTACTCGCATCTACAACAATGCGCCTGTGTAGCTTGGCGACATGCATTGGTTGCGTCCGAACCGTGCCCGGATCTGACACAGGACCGATATCAAAGGACGCGGCTGAGTCCTCGGCACAATTTGACACAACTGTCCCGTTGGTCTCCTCTACCCGTCTCGTGCTACACGTCCCTCTCACTGCCTTACCTTTCTGACATTCTTTGGCCAATTCCTTCCGCTGCTTTTTGATTGGGAAAAGGTTCGCACTGGCATAGTCGAACGTGGGCCACTGCCGTACCTCTGCCATGGTCGCAAGGGTCCATTGCCGCTGCCCACTCCGCTCAGGGCCACACCGGCCACAGATGCACTACCCATCCATTTGTGGCCGGCACGCGTCTGTAGTGATATATATTGACTGGGTGGCCACATGCATGTAGCATTTGAACATGTTGTTCTGCAACACTTTTCCAAGGAACCGCTCAAACACTGCCCTCCACATCGGGGAGGCACTCACCACACACTGCTCCAAGACAACCCCGCGCCTCTCAGGTTGCCACAAATGGACTTCAGAGCGCCGGGCACGGCGCCCAAGGAATTTCACATACATTTCATCGCCCAATGTCTCTTCAATACTTTTGTCCGCAACGGTGGACGCTAGGCTGGCGAATCGCTTGCCAAGCCTAAGATCCCTCTCCCCTGCCTCACCTGTACATCCCATCGGTAACCGAGGAAGTTGGAAAACATGTTCCAACGCATGACAATACGGAGTCCGTGTGCTACCCTCTTCGCTGTATTCACGGACCACGTGCATGAGGAACACGTGAAGCATGCGCCAGATGCGCCATTCCTTGGTGGTTATTTGCGGGGTAGTACCGTAGATCAGAACAACAAGGTGACAGATCAAGAGGAACAAAACATGGCAAGGCAGCGGAAGAGCAACGTCTTGGGCCAGTTGCGACGCAAGGTGCCGTGCCTCACGGCCTGTCAGCGCCATGCCGGTCCGGAAGCGGCGTCACACCAACGAGCGATATTGCCAAGAGTCACCGGGCAACTTCGTGGGATGGTAGCGTTTGGCCACGCTACTTAGATAATGAAACAGTACATTTGCATCTGCAGGGGGTAATACCCGCCCAACGATGCTGCACGCACGCTTGGCTCCTTTGATATTGTGCAACACCGGTTGCATTGGAAAAACACGTTGCAACCCGTTGGTGCCCACAAACTTTGTGCGGGGGCGTTCATGAATGGGCACCGGCTCCCAAGGAACATGTCCCGCACCCCGTGTTCTCTGGCCCAGGGGCACACCAGGTTCGCCCACCCAGCTCCCACCACAGATGATGGTGGTCGGCACGCAGGAACTGGAAAGCAATTGTGACCTGTACACGGTGCACCCCCCGCAAAAGCGCACAGGAACAACAAAGCACTGGGCAGCCGGTGCATTCAAATCTTTAGGTCTATTCTCTGCCACCCATGTCCAATAGTCGACTTTTGACATTTCCCGCCAACTGAGAAAACCAAAGGTTTGCGGAATGTTCCCAGCGAAAGGAAAAAGTGTACCCCCCATGTCCACCAGAGCCGCTTTGATGTTCACATTTGGACGGCCTCTTGGGGTGATGCCATCACAAAAAATTGCTAGTGCCAAACTGCATTGCTGGGGTGGTTTGGACAATCAGCCCGTGCCTATTAGAGGCCCACATTGCTGCAACAGGTGTGCAACCACAGAAACTAGCAGCGGATGGTTGTCGAAAACATAATCAAACTGGGGGAGTGCCATGTTCTCCAACCCCCTCAAGCGTTCCACCGACCAACCTGGCTGCAACCTATTCAGAGTCTTTAGTACCCGAGTGGAGGCCAGGGCCTCATGCCGAATGCGAAGCAATTCGCTGGCTGAAGGTTCCGAGCGACTTCCCTAGTGGCCCAAATTAAACCCAATATATTCAATATCTGGCCAAAACTGAACACGTTAATCTCAAGTTTCAATTTTTTTAGGGGGGGTTGGGGGGTTTGCCGTGAAAAGGATGACCCCCATGGGTTGCCTTACGGGCTTGGGTGTCATTTTCTCCCGGGGGTTGGTGGGGGGGTCCTACCCATGTGGTTGTTTCAAAATGTTAAAACGGCTCTCGGCTTTAATTTTTGTTTTTGATTTTTTTTAATTTTTGGATTAATATTTGAAAAGTTAAAAATTAATGAGTCGCCAGCATTAATATTAATTTTTTTTTGTTCCGACACTGGTGAGTTCAGCCATCAAGGCAGACAGTGTGCTTAGGCAGCAGTGGCCTAGAGGTATGTACAGCAAAGTCAGCTTAGCCACTGGGTTGGATGCGGGTGAGGCAGTTCTTCACAGAGGGAGAGCCCAATGTACACTGCATGCAGGTGGTGGGGCCTGCCACGACCACAGAGGGTCAACTCCTAGAAAAACTGCGAAGTTACGACTGCATCAAAACCAAAGAGCAACTGACCATCAGGAACTAACAATCAGGACATACAGGGGGCCCCTAGTGCAGAATCGAAAGACTCATACACCGGGGTGGAAAGTGAAGCAGGCTGAATCACTCAGGCGGGTCCATACTGCAAAGTCGGGTACTGGGGCAACCTCAGAAGCTTATCTCCCGAATGGGGGACCCAGTGAGTAGGGTGAAAGGGAGGTCGGCGCCTTCTCTGTTGGGCGACCCTGTAAGTTGGACAGCAGTCGGGCTGGGGGGTTGTAGGCACCGTGGCTTGCAGACACGGGTATCGGGGGACAGCGGGCGCCGGCGCTTCAACTGTAGAACGCGCAGGGCCGCTAACTCCCTCTCCAGATACTGACCCTTCTCGCGCCAAGCTACCTCCTGCTAGTGTTTAGTGACTGTGACCCAGTGGGCCCACTGACGCGCCAAGAGACGCCCAGTACTGAGGCCGACGTACTGGAAGTGTATCTGTCGCTTTAGGGCACCTGAGTAGCCAGCATTAATATTAATTTCACAAATATTAACCCTATTCTCCAAATATTAACCCTCCATAAAAATGCACAACAACAAGCCAAACATGCTAGGAGGCATGCATAATTGTTGTGCCTTACCCAAATGGATATCTCCCCTTCCCCTTTTTCTGCACACACACACACACACAAACACACACACAGACACACACACACACACACACATACACACACACACACACACAATGATATTGGCACCCCCACACACCCAACCTCTGCCACACACATCCCTCCTTGCTCCTTCCTCTCTCCTCCCGTTGCGCCTAAGGTTTGGGAGGGTATGCCCTTTCTTTCCACAGGTTATGTTTTTGACGAAAAGATTTCGTTGAAAATTGAGCAAGGAGAAAAAGGTTGTAGGTATGTGTGTGTGTGTGTGTGTGTGTGTGCATGCATGTGTGTCCATTGTGGCTAGTTTCTAGGTTGTAGAATCCCCCAAAGGAGATAAAGGGGCTAGTTCAGGTTGGATTGGCAATGCCACCCCCCCCCCCCCCTTGGTATTGTGGTGTGTGATGTTTGGGGCTATGGGGTCTAGGGTTATGGTTCCTAGGGCTGTGGTGTGTGGGTGTGTGGGTTCGTGGGGCTGTGGTGTGTGGGCCTATGGTACGTCTCGGTGTGGTTTCTAGGGCTGTGGTGTGTGGGGGTGTGATGTTTGGGGCCGTGGTATGTGGGGGAGTGGTTTCTAGGATTCTGGTGTGTGGGGCTGAGGTTTCTAGGGTTGTGGTCTGTGGGGCTGTGGTGTGGGGTTGTGGTGGGTACGGCTGTGGTATATGGGTGTGTGGTGGACATGTGTGGGGTTTGGTGTCAGGTGCTGTGGTGTGTGGGGCTGTTGCATGGGGGGGGGGGGGGTGCTGTGGGGGTGCATTGCAGCCTTGTAGTGGGTTGTGGTGCATTGTGGGTGCACAAAATCAATGCACGAGGGACTGGGGGGCATAATTAATTTTTGGGACGACTTTTTAATTTTTGGTAAGTTAATATTATCGGTTAATTTTTAATATTTGGAACGCCGGTCCATAAATTGAATATTAATCTCGAGAAATTAACACCGGCGGTCTAAAAATTAAACAGAAATAATGGGGGCAATGTGGGGCTTTGGTGTGTGGGGCTTTGAGGTGTCCGGCTAGGGTGTGTGGGGTTGTGGGGTGTGGCGATGTAGTGTACAAGGCTGGGATGTGTGGGGCCGTGGCGTGTGGGGTTGTGGTGTGTGGGGCTGTGGCGTGTGGGCTGTGGGGTGTGGCCCTCTTGGGTGTAAGGCTGTGGTGTGTAGGGCTGTGGTGTGTTGGGCTGCAAGGTGTGGGGCTGTGGTATGTTTGGGGCTGTGGTGCTTGGGCCTGTGGGGTGTGGGCCTGTGGGGTGTCGAGCTGTGTGGTGTGGGGCAGTGGGATGTAAGGCGATGTGTTTGGGGCTGTGGTGTGCAGGGCTGTGCACACTGTCCGGCAATGAAACACCCCATAGGAGTGCAGACTATCCGGCAATTAAACATTCCATAGGAGTGCAGGCGGTCGGGCAATTAAACACAAAGAACAGTGCAGACTATCCGGCAATGAAACACCCCATAGAAGTGCAGACTATCCGGCAATGAAACACCACACAAGACCCCATTGGTGCCCATTTGTGTTTCGTGTCTCATAAGATTTTTCTAGACATTTCTTTCCACCAATTCATCGTCAACGGTTGGCTGCACTCCGTTAGGGCCCTTCTTCTCTTAGACGGGAAGATGCATTTTTTCATGCTCTTGTAGACGGCGTAGCGCAGGGGTGGGACGTGGCGTACATGATAGAGTTTCCGAAGGCCAAGGCACTATCATTGCAGGAGCTGGAACAGAGGCGGAGTCCAATGACCCAGCGAGTCGTGGTGTGCAGGGCTCAAGTTCGGGGCCAGCCGGCTGTGAACAACCCTTGTACCTCAACCCTAGTGGCCCAAATTAAAGTCAAGAAGGTTAATTCTAATTTTTAATATACGAACCCGTTGATATATGAATCTTGCAAACATCAAGAGGTTAAAGCTCAATTATTTTGATTGGGTCATTTGTACCCATGGACATATGAGGACCCATAAAGGGGGTTACATGGTATCTTGTTGCACAACGGTATAGTAGAGAGGTTCCAATGTTGTGTTGGTGGGTGTCTTGGACACCCCCCCCCCTCCGGTTGCCCGCATTCCCCCCCACTCCACACCACCATCTTCCCTTGTACAGCTCTTGTTATGCCTTTCTCTCGGGACACCCTTACCGAGCTTAACATGACGCTCGTGCGTTTGAGTGGGGCCAAGAGTTTGCGGGACCCTTTGGGCTCCAAACTCCTTGGTGAGTGGGTGGCTTCATCTCCCTTGGCCCGGGCCTGATGGTCCGAGGCCACGGAGGTTGGCGACCCCTCACTTATTCGCGACAAGCAAAAGGAGGCAGTTCGGGGAAGCAATATGCCTCCCACCTCTTCCCGGCCCCCGACCTCATTGGCCTCCTCATGGACTGGAACGTCCCCAAGCTTGGCTTCCGGCACATGTCGGAGTAAATGAGCCGCGGGGAGTCAGCCTACACGGCAGCAACGGGCCTCCCGTTCCCCAAGCCCATCCCCATTCGGGATATGGGCACCACCAGACATTGCACGGGCGGTTTCCCCGGCGGGTGAGACGGAACTCCCAAGCCTTGTGGCCTGTGCACCCACCCGCCCTCCTCACGGCATGAGACGGCATGAGACACAGTGCATCACCATCCGCCACCCGCGGCCCGTAGCCCACTAACACAGATTGCAAAAGCCTCCACCGGTGGTAGTTGGACCCAACTCTCCATTGGGCTCCTCAACCACGGCGCACCTTTTCTTGTATGGAATGGGAAGAAACACGCACAAACACAGATACACACACATACACACACACACACACACACACACACACACACACACACACACACACACACACACACACACACACACACAATGAGGTCGGCACTCCCCCACACACCCAACCCCTCCCACACACATCCCTCCTTGCTCTTTCTTCTCTCCTCCCCTTGCCCTTGCGCTTAAGGTTTGAGAAGGTATTCCTTTTGTTTCTACAGATTTCAGTTTCAACATCGAGCAGTGGACATTGAACAAAGAGAAAAAGGTTGTAGGTATGTTTGTGTGTGTGTGTGTGTGTGTGTGTGTGTGTGTGTGTGTGTGTGTTCATTGTGGGTAGGTTGCAGGATGTAGAATGCCCCAAAGCAAATAAAGGGGCTGCTTCAGGTTTCATTGGCAATGCCTCCCTCCCTCCTCTTGGTATTGAGGTGTGTGGGGGTGGGCTATGGTGTGTGGAGGTGTGGTGTGTGGGGTTGTGGGGTGTGGGGGTGTGGGTTTTAGGGCTGTGGTGTGTGGAGGTGTGATGTTTGGGGCTGTGGGGTGTGGGGTGTGGGGTTGTGCCCCCCCCCCCCCTGAGAAGCACCATCAAATTTGTGTCTAAGCCCCGCAGTATGCAACCCCCCCCACACCCCTAAATCCCCCCCCCGGAAGTCTCCCGCCCCCCCGGGTGCCTGAAATGGTGAGGCCCAACAAGTACGCATGCCCCGTGGTGTGTGTGGTTGTGCGTTATGCACTTTTTTTCACGTTAATTTTTGCGTCGCTTTCGTTAATTTTTCGAGATTAATATTAACGCTCGTGTCGATTAATAATTAATATATCAATTAATTTTTGGCTTGATTATTGATTTCCAAAAATTAGTTCAACGGGTCAAAAATTAACTTTTGTTTTTTTGTGTTTTTTTCGGACTGCACACCCCCAACATCCCACAGCCACAGTGCATGGGGCTGTGTGTGCGGTTTTGCTGTGTGGGGCAATGGGGCATGGGGCTGTGGGGTGGGGTGCTGTGGTGTGTTGGGCTATGGTTCGTTGGGTTGTAGAGTGTGGGGCTGTGGCGTGCCGTGCTGTAACAATTTGGATTGTGGTGCTTGGGGCTGTGGGGTGTGGGGCTGTGGGTCGTTGGGCTGTATGGTCATGGTATGCCGGGGACGCTGCCCTTTGGGGCTGCGGTGCTTGGGGCTGTGGGGGGTGCCGCTGTGGGGGTTTGGGGTACTATGGGGTGTTTCATTGCTAGATAGTATGCACTCCTGTGGGGTGTTTCATTGCCGGATAGTTTGCGCTGTTCTTAGTGTTTAATTGCCCGACAGCCTGCACTCCTATGGAATGTTTAATTGCCGGATAGTCTGCACTCCTATGGGGTGTGTCATTGCCGGATAGTCGGCACTACTATGGGGTGTGTCACGCCGGACATTCTGCACTACCATGGGGTGTTTCATTGCCGGATAGTCTGCACTTCTATGGGGTGTTTCATTGCCAGATAGTCTGCACGCCTTTGGAATGTTTCATTGCCGGATAGTCTGCACTTCTATGGGGCGTTTCATTGCTGGATAGTCTGCGCTCGTGTGGGTTGTTTCATTGCTCCATAGTCTGCACTGTTCTTAGTGTATCATTGCCGGAGGGTCTGCAGTGTTCGTAGTATTTAATTGCCCGACAGCCTGCACTCCTATGGAATGCTTAGTTGCTGGACAGTCTGCACTATTATGGGGTGTTTCATGCCGGATAGTCGGCACTACTATGGGGTGTTTCATTGCCGGACATTATGCGCTGCCATGGGGTGTTTCATTGCCGGATGGTCTACACTTCTATGGGGTGTTTCATTGCCGGATAGCTTGCACGCCCTTGGAATGTTTCATTGCCGGATAGTCTGCACTTCTATGGGGTGTTTCATTGCCGGATAGTCTGCGCTCCTGTGGGGTGTTTCATTGCTGGATAGTCTGCATTGTTCTTAGTGTTTCATTGCCGGATAGTCTGCACTCCTATGGGGTGTTTCATTGCCGGATAGTCGGCACCATTATGGGGTGTTTCATTGCCGGACATTCTGCACTTCTATGGGGTGTTTCATTGCCGGATAGTCTGCAAGCCTTTGGAATGTTTCATTGCCGGACAGTCTGCACTACTATGGGGTGTTTCATTGCCGGATAGTCTGCGCTCCTGTGGGGTGTTTCATTGCTGGATAGTCTGCACTGTTGTTAGTGTTTCATTGCCGGATAGTCTGCAATGCGGTGTTTAATTGCAAAATAGTCTGCACTCCTATGGGGTGTTTCATTGCCGGATAGTCTGCACTCCTTTGGAATGTTTCATTGCCCGATAGTCTGCACTTCGATGGGGTGTTTCATTGCCAGATAGTCTGCGCTCCTGTGGGGTGTTTCATTGCCCGATGGTCTGCACTATTGTTAGTGTTTCATTGCCGGATAGTCTGCACTCCAATGCGATGTTTAATTGCAGGATAGTGTGCACTCCTATGGGTTGTTTCATTGCCGGATAGTCTGCACTCCTTTGGAATGTTTCATTGCCCAATAGTCTGCACTTCTATGGGGTGTTTCATTGCTGGATAGTCTGCGCTCCTGTGGGGTGTTTCATTGCCGGATAGTCTGCGCTCCTGTGGGGTGTTTCATTGCCGGATCGTGTGCACTACTATGGGGTGTTTCATTGCCAGATATCCTACACTACTATCGGGCGAACAGTCTGCACTTCAATGAGGTGATTCATTGTCGGATAGTGTGCACTCCTATGGGGTGTTTCATGGCCCGAAAGTCGGCATTTCTATGGGGTGGTTCATTGCCGGCTGGTTTGCACTTCCATGGGGTGTTTCGTTGCCGGAAAGTGTGCAGTGTTGTGTGGTGTTTGATTGCCGGATAGCTTGCACGCCCTTGGAATGTTTCATTGCCGGATAGTCTGCACTTCTATGGGGTGTTTCATTGCCGGATAGTCTGCGCTCCTGTGGGGTGTTTCATTGCTGGATAATCTGCACTGTTCTTAGTGTTTCATTGCTGGATAGTCTGCACTCCAATGCGGTGTTTAATTGCAGGATAGTCTGCGCTCATATGGGGTGTTTCATTGCCGGATAGTCTGCACTCCCATGGGATGTTTCATTGCTGGATAGTGTGCACTTCTATGGGGTGTTTCATTGCCGGATAGTCTACGCTCATGTGGGGTGTTTCATTGCCGGATGGTCTGCACTCCTATGGGGTGTTTCATTGCCGGATAGCTTGCACGCCCTTGGAATGTTTCATTGCCGGATAATCTGCACTTCTATGGGGTGTTTCATTGCCGGATAGTCTGCGCTCCTGTGGGGTGTTTCATTGCCGGATAGTGTGCACTACTATGGGTGTTTCATTGCCCGATATCCTACACTACTAGGGTGTTTCATTGCCGAACAGTCTGCACTTCAATGAGGTGATTCATTGTCGGATAGTGTGCACTCCTATGGGGTGTTTCATGGCTCGATAGTCCGCATTTCTATGGGGTGTTTCATCGCCGGCTGGTTTGCACTTCCATGGGGTGTTTCATTGCCGGACATTGTGCAGTTTTGTGTGGTGTTTAATTGCCGGATACTCTGCACTCCTAGGGATTTTTCATTGTTGGATAGTCTGCACTCCTATGGGGTGTTTGATTGCCGGATAGTCTGCACTCCTGTGGGGTGTTTGATTGCCGGATAGTCTAAAGTTCTATGGGGTGTTTCATTGCTACATAGGTTACACTTCAATGGGGTGTTTTATTGCCCGATAGTCTAAACTTCTATGGGGTGTTTCATTGCCGGACAGTCTGCACTTCTATGGGGTGTTTTGTTGCCGGATAGTCTGCATTTCTATCGGGTGTTTCATTGCCGGATAGCGTGCACTTCTATGGGGTGTTTCATTGCCGGATAGTGTGCATTTCTATCGGGTGTTTCATTGCCGGATAGTGTGCACTTCTATGGTGTGTTTCATTGCCGGATAGTGTGCACTTCTATGGGGTGTTTCATTGCTGGATAGTCTGCACACCTATGGGGTGTTTCATTGCCGGATACTCTCCTATGTTGTGTGCTGTTTCATTGCCTAATAGTCCGCCCTCAATGGGGTGTTTCATTGCCGGCCAGTCTGCATACCTATGGGGGGTTCGGTTGGCGGACAATGTGCACGGTTGTGTGGTGTTTCATTGTAGGATAGTCTGCACTCCTGCGGGTTGTTTCATTGCCGGATAGTGTGCGCTTGAATGGGGTCCGTCATTGCCGGATTCTTCACTTCTATGGGGGGTGTCATTGCCGGATAGTCTGCAATGTTGTGTGGTGTCTGATTGCCGGATAGTGTGCACTCCTATGGGGCGTTTCATTGCCCCATAGTCTGCACTCCTATGGGGTGTTTCATAGCCCGATAGTCCGCTCTTCAATGGGGTGTTTCATTGCTGGATAGTCTGCACTCCCATGGGGTGTGTCATTGCCAGATAGTGTGCACTGCTATGGGGTGTTTCATTGCCCGATAGTCCGCCCTTCAATGGGGTGTTTCATTGCCGGATAGTCTGCACTGCTATGGGGTGTTTGGTTGCCGGATAGTCTGCAATTCTATGGGGTGTGTCAGTGCCGAATAGTGTGCAATTCTCTATGGTGTTTCATTGTCCGATAGTCGGCAGGCCTATGGGGTAGTTCATTGCCGGATAGTGCGCACTCGTCTCGAACGTTTGATTGATGGATAGTCGGTACTGTTGTGTGGTGTTTCATTGCCGGACACTTTGCACTTCTATGGAATGTTTCATTGCCCGATACTCTTCAATCCTATGGTGTGTTTCATTGCCGGATAGTCTACACTCCCATGGGTGATTCTTTGCCGGATAGTCTGCAATGTTGTGTGGTGTTTCATTGCCGGATAGTGTGCACTTCTATGGAGTGTTTCATTGCCCCATAGTCAGCACTGCTATGGTCTGTTTCATTGCCGAATAATCTGCACTCCCATGGGTTCTGTCATTGCCGGATAGTCTGCACTTCTATGGGGTGTTTCATTGCCCGTCAGTCTGCGGTCGTATGGTGTGTTCCATTGCCGGATAGTGTGCACTCCCATGGGATGTTTCATTGCCTCATAGTCTGCAATGTTGTGTGGTGTTTCATTGCCGGATAGTCCGCCCTTCAATGAGGTGTTTCATTGCCGGATAGTTTACACTTCACTGGGGTGTTTCATCACACGATAGTTTGCACTTCTATGGGATGTTTCATTGCCGGATAGTCTGCATTACTATGGGGTGTTTCATTGCCGGGTAGTGTGCACTTCTATGGGGTGTTTCATTGCCGGATAGTCTGCGCTCCTGTGGGGTGTTTCATTGCTGGATAATCTGCACTGTTCTTAGTGTTTCATTGCTGGATAGTGTGCACTCCAATGCGGTGTTTAATTGCAGGATAGTCTGCGCTCATATGGGGTGTTTCATTGCCGGATAGTCTGCACTCCTTTGGAATGTTTCATTGCTGGATAGTGTGCACTTCTATGGGGTGTTTCATTGCCGGATAGTCTACGCTCATGTGGGGTGTTTCATTGCCGGATGGTCTGCACTCCTATGGGGTGTTTCATTGCCGGATAGCTTGCACGCCCTTGGAATGTTTCATTGCCGGATAATCTGCACTTCTATGGGGTGTTTCATTGCCGGATAGTCTGCGCTCCTGTGGGGTGTTTCATTGCCGGATAGTGTGCACTACTATGGGTGTTTCATTGCCCGATATCCTACACTACTAGGGTGTTTCATTGCCGAACAGTCTGCACTTCAATGAGGTGATTCATTGTCGGATAGTGTGCACTCCTATGGGGTGTTTCATGGCTCGATAGTCCGCATTTCTATGGGGTGTTTCATCGCCGGCTGGTTTGCACTTCCATGGGGTGTTTCATTGCCGGACATTGTGCAGTTTTGTGTGGTGTTTAATTGCCGGATACTCTGCACTCCTAGGGATTTTTCATTGTTGGATAGTCTGCACTCCTATGGGGTGTTTGATTGCCGGATAGTCTGCACTCCTGTGGGGTGTTTGATTGCCGGATAGTCTAAAGTTCTATGGGGTGTTTCATTGCTACATAGGTTACACTTCAATGGGGTGTTTTATTGCCCGATAGTCTAAACTTCTATGGGGTGTTTCATTGCCGGACAGTCTGCACTTCTATGGGGTGTTTTGTTGCCGGATAGTCTGCATTTCTATCGGGTGTTTCATTGCCGGATAGCGTGCACTTCTATGGGGTGTTTCATCCCCGGATAGTGTGCATTTCTATCGGGTGTTTCATTGCCGGATAGTGTGCACTTCTATGGTGTGTTTCATTGCCGGATAGTGTGCACTTCTATGGGGTGTTTCATTGCTGGATAGTCTGCAAACTTGTGGGGTGTTTCATTGCCGGATACTCTCCTATGTTGTGTGCTGTTTCATTGCCTAATAGTCCGCCCTCAATGGGGTGTTTCATTGCCGGCCAGTCTGCATACCTATGGGGGGTTCGGTTGGCGGACAATGTGCACGGTTGTGTGGTGTTTCATTGTAGGATAGTCTGCACTCCTGCGGGTTGTTTCATTGCCGGATAGTGTGCGCTTGAATGGGGTCCGTCATTGCCGGATTCTTCACTTCTATGGGGGGTGTCATTGCCGGATAGTCTGCAATGTTGTGTGGTGTCTGATTGCCGGATAGTGTGCACTCCTATGGGGCGTTTCATTGCCCCATAGTCTGCACTCCTATGGGGTGTTTCATTGCCCGATAGTCCGCTCTTCAATGGGGTGTTTCATTGCTGGATAGTCTGCACTCCCATGGGGTGTGTCATTGCCAGATAGTGTGCACTGCTATGGGGTGTTTCATTGCCCGATAGTCCGCCCTTCAATGGGGTGTTTCATTGCCGGATAGTCTGCACTGCTATGGGGTGTTTGGTTGCCGGATAGTCTGCAATTCTATGGGGTGTGTCAGTGCCGAATAGTGTGCAATTCTCTATGGTGTTTCATTGTCCGATAGTCGGCAGGCCTATGGGGTAGTTCATTGCCGGATAGTGCGCACTCGTCTCGAACGTTTGATTGATGGATAGTCGGTACTGTTGTGTGGTGTTTCATTGCCGGACACTTTGCACTTCTATGGAATGTTTCATTGCCCGATACTCTTCAATCCTATGGTGTGTTTCATTGCCGGATAGTCTACACTCCCATGGGTGATTCTTTGCCGGATAGTCTGCAATGTTGTGTGGTGTTTCATTGCCGGATAGTGTGCACTTCTATGGAGTGTTTCATTGCCCCATAGTCAGCACTGCTATGGTGTGTTTCATTGCCGAATAATCTGCACTCCCATGGGTTCTGTCATTGCCGGATAGTCTGCACTTCTATGGGGTGTTTCATTGCCCGTCAGTCTGCGGTCGTATGGTGTGTTCCATTGCCGGATAGTGTGCACTCCCATGGGATGTTTCATTGCCTCATAGTCTGCAATGTTGTGTGGTGTTTCATTGCCGGATAGTCCGCCCTTCAATGAGGTGTTTCATTGCCGGATAGTTTACACTTCACTGGGGTGTTTCATCACACGATAGTCTGCACTTCTATGGGATGTTTCATTGCCGGATAGTCTGCATTACTATGGGGTGTTTCATTGCCGGGTAGTGTGCACTTCTATGGGGTGTTTCATTGCCGGATAGTCTGCGCTCCTGTGGGGTGTTTCATTGCTGGATAATCTGCACTGTTCTTAGTGTTTCATTGCTGGATAGTCTGCACTCCAATGCGGTGTTTAATTGCAGGATAGTCTGCGCTCATATGGGGTGTTTCATTGCCGGATAGTCTGCACTCCTTTGGAATGTTTCATTGCTGGATAGTGTGCACTTCTATGGGGTGTTTCATTGCCGGATAGTCTACGCTCATGTGGGGTGTTTCATTGCTGGATAGTGTGCACTCCCATGGGATGTTTCATTGCTGGATAGTGTGCACTTCTATGGGGTGTTTCATTGCCGGATAGTCTACGCTCATGTGGGGTGTTTCATTGCCGGATGGTCTGCACTCCTATGGGGTGTTTCATTGCCGGATAGCTTGCACGCCCTTGGAATGTTTCATTGCCGGATAATCTGCACTTCTATGGGGTGTTTCATTGCCGGAGAGTCTGCGCTCTTGTGGGGTGTTTCATTGCCGGATAGTGTGCACTACTATGGGTGTTTCATTGCCCGATATCCTACACTACTAGGGTGTTTCATTGCCGAACAGTCTGCACTTCAATGAGGTGATTCATTGTCGGATAGTGTGCACTCCTATGGGGTGTTTCTTGGCTCGATAGTCCGCATTTCTATGGGGTGTTTCATCGCCGGCTGGTTTGCACTTCCATGGGGTGTTTCATTGCCGGACATTGTGCAGTTTTGTGTGGTGTTTAATTGCCGGATACTCTGCACTCCTAGGGATTTTTCATTGTTGGATAGTCTGCACTCCTATGGGGTGTTTGATTGCCGGATAGTCTGCACTCCTGTGGGGTGTTTGATTGCCGGATAGTCTAAACTTCTATGGGGTGTTTCATTGCTACATAGGTTACACTTCAATGGGGTGTTTTATTGCCCGATAGTCTAAACTTCTATGGGGTGTTTCATTGCCGGACAGTCTGCACTTCTATGGGGTGTTTTGTTGCCGGATAGTCTGCATTTCTATCGGGTGTTTCATTGCCGGATAGCGTGCACTTCTATGGGGTGTTTCATTGCCGGATAGTGTGCATTTCTATCGGGTGTTTCATTGCCGGATAGTGTGCACTTCTATGGAGTGTTTCATTGCCCCATAGTCAGCACTGCTATGGTCTGTTTCATTGCCGAATAATCTGCACTCCCATGGGTTCTGTCATTGCCGGATAGTCTGCACTTCTATGGGGTGTTTCATTGCCCGTCAGTCTGCGGTCGTATGGTGTGTTCCATTGCCGGATAGTGTGCACTCCCATGGGATGTTTCATTGCCTCATAGTCTGCAATGTTGTGTGGTGTTTCATTGCCGGATAGTCCGCCCTTCAATGAGGTGTTTCATTGCCGGATAGTTTACACTTCACTGGGGTGTTTCATCACACGATAGTTTGCACTTCTATGGGATGTTTCATTGCCGGATAGTCTGCATTACTATGGGGTGTTTCATTGCCGGGTAGTGTGCACTTCTATGGGGTGTTTCATTGCCGGATAGTCTGCGCTCCTGTGGGGTGTTTCATTGCTGGATAATCTGCACTGTTCTTAGTGTTTCATTGCTGGATAGTGTGCACTCCAATGCGGTGTTTAATTGCAGGATAGTCTGCGCTCATATGGGGTGTTTCATTGCTGGATAGTGTGCACTCCCATGGGATGTTTCATTGCTGGATAGTGTGCACTTCTATGGGGTGTTTCATTGCCGGATAGTCTACGCTCATGTGGGGTGTTTCATTGCCGGATGGTCTGCACTCCTATGGGGTGTTTCATTGCCGGATAGCTTGCACGCCCTTGGAATGTTTCATTGCCGGATAATCTGCACTTCTATGGGGTGTTTCATTGCCGGATAGTCTGCGCTCCTGTGGGGTGTTTCATTGCCGGATAGTGTGCACTACTATGGGTGTTTCATTGCCCGATATCCTACACTACTAGGGTGTTTCATTGCCGAACAGTCTGCACTTCAATGAGGTGATTCATTGTCGGATAGTGTGCACTCCTATGGGGTGTTTCTTGGCTCGATAGTCCGCATTTCTATGGGGTGTTTCATCGCCGGCTGGTTTGCACTTCCATGGGGTGTTTCATTGCCGGACATTGTGCAGTTTTGTGTGGTGTTTAATTGCCGGATACTCTGCACTCCTAGGGATTTTTCATTGTTGGATAGTCTGCACTCCTATGGGGTGTTTGATTGCCGGATAGTCTGCACTCCTGTGGGGTGTTTGATTGCCGGATAGTCTAAAGTTCTATGGGGTGTTTCATTGCTACATAGGTTACACTTCAATGGGGTGTTTTATTGCCCGATAGTCTAAACTTCTATGGGGTGTTTCATTGCCGGACAGTCTGCACTTCTATGGGGTGTTTTGTTGCCGGATAGTCTGCATTTCTATCGGGTGTTTCATTGCCGGATAGCGTGCACTTCTATGGGGTGTTTCATCCCCGGATAGTGTGCATTTCTATCGGGTGTTTCATTGCCGGATAGTGTGCACTTCTATGGTGTGTTTCATTGCCGGATAGTGTGCACTTCTATGGGGTGTTTCATTGCTGGATAGGCTGCACACCTATGGGGTGTTTCATTGCCGGATACTCTCCTATGTTGTGTGCTGTTTCATTGCCTAATAGTCCGCCCTCAATGGGGTGTTTCATTGCCGGCCAGTCTGCATACCTATGGGGGGTTCGGTTGGCGGACAATGTGCACGGTTGTGTGGTGTTTCATTGTAGGATAGTCTGCACTCCTGCGGGTTGTTTCATTGCCGGATAGTGTGCGCTTGAATGGGGTCCGTCATTGCCGGATTCTTCACTTCTATGGGGGGTGTCATTGCCGGATAGTCTGCAATGTTGTGTGGTGTCTGATTGCCGGATAGTGTGCACTCCTATGGGGCGTTTCATTGCCCCATAGTCTGCACTCCTATGGGGTGTTTCATTGCCCGATAGTCCGCTCTTCAATGGGGTGTTTCATTGCTGGATAGTCTGCACTCCCATGGGGTGTGTCATTGCCAGATAGTGTGCACTGCTATGGGGTGTTTCATTGCCCGATAGTCCGCCCTTCAATGGGGTGTTTCATTGCCGGATAGTCTGCACTGCTATGGGGTGTTTGGTTGCCGGATAGTCTGCAATTATATGGGGTGTGTCAGTGCCGAATAGTGTGCAATTCTCTATGGTGTTTCATTGTCCGATAGTCGGCAGGCCTATGGGGTAGTTCATTGCCGGATAGTGCGCACTCGTCTCGAACGTTTGATTGATGGATAGTCGGTACTGTTGTGTGGTGTTTCATTGCCGGACACTTTGCACTTCTATGGAATGTTTCATTGCCCGATACTCTTCAATCCTATGGTGTGTTTCATTGCCGGATAGTCTACACTCCCATGGGTGATTCTTTGCCGGATAGTCTGCAATGTTGTGTGGTGTTTCATTGCCGGATAGTGTGCACTTCTATGGAGTGTTTCATTGCCCCATAGTCAGCACTGCTATGGTGTGTTTCATTGCCGAATAATCTGCACTCCCATGGGTTCTGTCATTGCCGGATAGTCTGCACTTCTATGGGGTGTTTCATTGCCCGTCAGTCTGCGGTCGTATGGTGTGTTCCATTGCCGGATAGTGTGCACTCCCATGGGATGTTTCATTGCCTCATAGTCTGCAATGTTGTGTGGTGTTTCATTGCCGGATAGTCCGCCCTTCAATGAGGTGTTTCATTGCCGGATAGTTTACACTTCACTGGGGTGTTTCATCACACGATAGTCTGCACTTCTATGGGATGTTTCATTGCCGGATAGTCTGCATTACTATGGGGTGTTTCATTGCCGGGTAGTGTGCACTTCTATGGGGTGTTTCATTGCCGGATAGTCTGCGCTCCTGTGGGGTGTTTCATTGCTGGATAATCTGCACTGTTCTTAGTGTTTCATTGCTGGATAGTCTGCACTCCAATGCGGTGTTTAATTGCAGGATAGTCTGCGCTCATATGGGGTGTTTCATTGCCGGATAGTCTGCACTCCTTTGGAATGTTTCATTGCTGGATAGTGTGCACTTCTATGGGGTGTTTCATTGCCGGATAGTCTACGCTCATGTGGGGTGTTTCATTGCCGGATGGTCTGCACTCCTATGGGGTGTTTCATTGCCGGATAGCTTGCACGCCCTTGGAATGTTTCATTGCCGGATAATCTGCACTTCTATGGGGTGTTTCATTGCCGGAGAGTCTGCGCTCTTGTGGGGTGTTTCATTGCCGGATAGTGTGCACTACTATGGGTGTTTCATTGCCCGATATCCTACACTACTAGGGTGTTTCATTGCCGAACAGTCTGCACTTCAATGAGGTGATTCATTGTCGGATAGTGTGCACTCCTATGGGGTGTTTCTTGGCTCGATAGTCCGCATTTCTATGGGGTGTTTCATCGCCGGCTGGTTTGCACTTCCATGGGGTGTTTCATGGCCGGACATTGTGCAGTTTTGTGTGGTGTTTAATTGCCGGATACTCTGCACTCCTAGGGATTTTTCATTGTTGGATAGTCTGCACTCCTATGGGGTGTTTGATTGCCGGATAGTCTGCACTCCTGTGGGGTGTTTGATTGCCGGATAGTCTAAACTTCTATGGGGTGTTTCATTGCTACATAGGTTACACTTCAATGGGGTGTTTTATTGCCCGATAGTCTAAACTTCTATGGGGTGTTTCATTGCCGGACAGTCTGCACTTCTATGGGGTGTTTTGTTGCCGGATAGTCTGCATTTCTATCGGGTGTTTCATTGCCGGATAGCGTGCACTTCTATGGGGTGTTTCATTGCCGGATAGTGTGCATTTCTATCGGGTGTTTCATTGCCGGATAGTGTGCACTTCTATGGTGTGTTTCATTGCCGGATAGTGTGCACTTCTATGGGGTGTTTCATTGCTGGATAGTCTGCACACCTATGGGGTGTTTCATTGCCGGATACTCTCCTATGTTGTGTGCTGTTTCATTGCCTAATAGTCCGCCCTCAATGGGGTGTTTCATTGCCGGCCAGTCTGCATACCTATGGGGGGTTCGGTTGGCGGACAATGTGCACGGTTGTGTGGTGTTTCATTGTAGGATAGTCTGCACTCCTGCGGGTTGTTTCATTGCCGGATAGTGTGCGCTTGAATGGGGTCCGTCATTGCCGGATTCTTCACTTCTATGGGGGGTGTCATTGCCGGATCGTCTGCAATGTTGTGTGGTGTCTGATTGCCGGATAGTGTGGACTCCTATGGGGCGTTTCATTGCCCCATAGTCTGCACTCCTATGGGGTGTTTCATTGCCCGATAGTCCGCCCTTCAATGGGGTGTTTCATTGCCGGATAGTCTGCACTGCTATGGGGTGTTTGGTTGCCGGATAGTCTGCAATTCTATGGGGTGTGTCAGTGCCGAATAGTGTGCAATTCTCTATGGTGTTTCATTGTCCGATAGTCGGCAGGCCTATGGGGTAGTTCATTGCCGGATAGTGCGCACTCGTCTCGAACGTTTGATTGATGGATAGTCGGTACTGTTGTGTGGTGTTTCATTGCCGGACACTTTGCACTTCTATGGAATGTTTCATTGCCCGATACTCTGCGGTCCTATGGTGTGTTTCATTGCCGGATAGTCTACACTCCCATGGGTGATTCTTTGCCGGATAGTCTGCAATGTTGTGTGGTGTTTCATTGCCGGATAGTGTGCACTTCTATGGGGTGTTTCATTGCCCCATAGTCAGCACTGCTATGGTGTGTTTCATTGCCGAATAATCTGCACTCCCATGGGTTCTGTCATTGCCGGATAGTCTGCACTTCTATGGGGTGTTTCATTGCCCGTCAGTCTGCGGTCGTATGGTGTGTTCCATTGCTGGATAGTGTGCACTCCCATGGGATGTTTCATTGCCTCATAGTCTGCAATGTTGTGTGGTGTTTCATTGCCGGATAGTCCGCCCTTCAATGAGGTGTTTCATTGCCGGATAGTTTACACTTCACTGGGGTGTTTCATCACACGATAGTCTGCACTTCTATGGGATGTTTCATTGCCGGAGAGTCTGCGCTCTTGTGGGGTGTTTCATTGCCGGATAGTGTGCACTACTATGGGTGTTTCATTGCCCGATATCCTACACTACTAGGGTGTTTCATTGCCGAACAGTCTGCACTTCAATGAGGTGATTCATTGTCGGATAGTGTGCACTCCTATGGGGTGTTTCTTGGCTCGATAGTCCGCATTTCTATGGGGTGTTTCATCGCCGGCTGGTTTGCACTTCCATGGGGTGTTTCATTGCCGGACATTGTGCAGTTTTGTGTGGTGTTTAATTGCCGGATACTCTGCACTCCTAGGGATTTTTCATTGTTGGATAGTCTGCACTCCTATGGGGTGTTTGATTGCCAGATAGTCTGCACTCCTGTGGGGTGTTTGATTGCCGGATAGTCTAAAGTTCTATGGGGTGTTTCATTGCTACATAGGTTACACTTCAATGGGGTGTTTTATTGCCCGATAGTCTAAACTTCTATGGGGTGTTTCATTGCCGGACAGTCTGCACTTCTATGGGGTGTTTTGTTGCCGGATAGTCTGCATTTCTATCGGGTGTTTCATTGCCGGATAGCGTGCACTTCTATGGGGTGTTTCATTGCCGGATAGTGTGCATTTCTATCGGGTGTTTCATTGCCGGATAGTGTGCACTTCTATGGTGTGTTTCATTGCCGGATAGTGTGCACTTCTATGGTGTGTTTCATTGCTGGATAGTCTGCACACCTATGGGGTGTTTCATCGCCGGATACTCTCCTATGTTGTGTGCTGTTTCATTGCCTAATAGTCCGCCCTCAATGGGGTGTTTCATTGCCGGCCAGTCTGCATACCTATGGGGGGTTCGGTTGGCGGACAATGTGCACGGTTGTGTGGTGTTTCATTGTAGGATAGTCTGCACTCCTGCGGGTTGTTTCATTGCCGGATAGTGTGCGCTTGAATGGGGTCCGTCATTGCCGGATTCTTCACTTCTATGGGGGGTGTCATTGCCGGATCGTCTGCAATGTTGTGTGGTGTCTGATTGCCGGATAGTGTGGACTCCTATGGGGCGTTTCATTGCCCCATAGTCTGCACTCCTATGGGGTGTTTCATTGCCCGATAGTCCGCCCTTCAATGGGGTGTTTCATTGCCGGATAGTCTGCACTGCTATGGGGTGTTTGGTTGCCGGATAGTCTGCAATTCTATGGGGTGTGTCAGTGCCGAATAGTGTGCAATTCTCTATGGTGTTTCATTGTCGGATAGTCGGCAGGCCTATGGGGTAGTTCATTGCCGGATAGTGCGCACTCGTCTCGAACGTTTGATTGATGGATAGTCGGTACTGTTGTGTGGTGTTTCATTGCCGGACACTTTGCACTTCTATGGAATGTTTCATTGCCCGATACTCTGCGGTCCTATGGTGTGTTTCATTGCCGGATAGTCTACACTCCCATGGGTGATTCTTTGCCGGATAGTCTGCAATGTTGTGTGGTGTTTCATTGCCGGATAGTGTGCACTTCTATGGGGTGTTTCATTGCCCCATAGTCAGCACTGCTATGGTGTGTTTCATTGCCGAATAATCTGCACTCCCATGGGTTCTGTCATTGCCGGATAGTCTGCACTTCTATGGGGTGTTTCATTGCCCGTCAGTCTGCGGTCGTATGGTGTGTTCCATTGCCGGATAGTGTGCACTCCCATGGGATGTTTCATTGCCTCATGGTCTGCAATGTTGTGTGGTGTTTCATTGCCGGATAGTCCGCCCTTCAATGAGGTGTTTCATTGCCGGAGAGTTTACACTTCACTGGGGTGTTTCATCACACGATAGTCTGCACTTCTATGGGATGTTTCATTGCCGGATAATCTGCACTTCTATGGGGTGTTTCATTGCCGGATAGTCTGCGCTCTTGTGGGGTGTTTCATTGCCGGATAGTGTGCACTACTATGGGTGTTTCATTGCCCGATATCCTACACTACTAGGGTGTTTCATTGCCGAACAGTCTGCACTTCAATGAGGTGATTCATTGTCGGATAGTGTGCACTCCTATGGGGTGTTTCTTGGCTCGATAGTCCGCATTTCTATGGGGTGTTTCATCGCCGGCTGGTTTGCGGTTCCATGGGGTGTTTCATTGCCGGACATTGTGCAGTTTTGTGTGGTGTTTAATTGCCGGATACTCTGCACTCCTAGGGATTTTTCATTGTTGGATAGTCTGCACTCCTATGGGGTGTTTGATTGCCGGATAGTCTGCACTCCTGTGGGGTGTTTGATTGCCGGATAGTCTAAACTTCTATGGGGTGTTTCATTGCTACATAGGTTACACTTCAATGGGGTGTTTTATTGCCCGATAGTCTAAACTTCTATGGGGTGTTTCATTGCCGGACAGTCTGCACTTCTATGGGGTGTTTTGTTGCCGGATAGTCTGCATTTCTATCGGGTGTTTCATTGCCGGATAGCGTGCACTTCTATGGGGTGTTTCATTGCCGGATAGTGTGCATTTCTATCGGGTGTTTCATTGCCGGATAGTGTGCACTTCTATGGTGTGTTTCATTGCCGGATAGTGTGCACTTCTATGGTGTGTTTCATTGCTGGATAGTCTGCACACCTATGGGGTGTTTCATTGCCGGATACTCTCCTATGTTGTGTGCTGTTTCATTGCCTAATAGTCCGCCCTCAATGGGGTGTTTCATTGCCGGCCAGTCTGCATACCTATGGGGGGTTCGGTTGGCGGACAATGTGCACGGTTGTGTGGTGTTTCATTGTAGGATAGTCTGCACTCCTGCGGGTTGTTTCATTGCCGGATAGTGTGCGCTTGAATGGGGTCCGTCATTGCCGGATTCTTCACTTCTATGGGGGGTGTCATTGCCGGATCGTCTGCAATGTTGTGTGGTGTCTGATTGCCGGATAGTGTGGACTCCTATGGGGCGTTTCATTGCCCCATAGTCTGCACTCCTATGGGGTGTTTCATTGCCCGATAGTCCGCTCTTCAATGGGGTGTTTCATTGCTGGATAGTCTGCACTCCCATGGGGTGTGTCATTGCCAGATAGTGTGCACTGCTATGGGGAGTTTCATTGCCCGATAGTCCGCCCTTCAATGGGGTGTTTCATTGCCGGATAGTCTGCACTGCTATGGGGTGTTTGGTTGCCGGATAGTCTGCAATTCTATGGGGTGTGTCAGTGCCGAATAGTGTGCAATTCTCTATGGTGTTTCATTGTCCGATAGTCGGCAGGCCTATGGGGTAGTTCATTGCCGGATAGTGCGCACTCGTCTCGAACGTTTGATTGATGGATAGTCGGTACTGTTGTGTGGTGTTTCATTGCCGGACACTTTGCACTTCTATGGAATGTTTCATTGCCCGATACTCTGCGGTCCTATGGTGTGTTTCATTGCCGGATAGTCTACACTCCCATGGGTGATTCTTTGCCGGATAGTCTGCAATGTTGTGTGGTGTTTCATTGCCGGATAGTGTGCACTTCTATGGGGTGTTTCATTGCCCCATAGTCAGCACTGCTATGGTGTGTTTCATTGCCGAATAATCTGCACTCCCATGGGTTCTGTCATTGCCGGATAGTCTGCACTTCTATGGGGTGTTTCATTGCCCGTCAGTCTGCGGTCGTATGGTGTGTTCCATTGCCGGATAGTGTGCACTCCCATGGGATGTTTCATTGCCTCATAGTCTGCAATGTTGTGTGGTGTTTCATTGCCGGATAGTCCGCCCTTCAATGAGGTGTTTCATTGCCGGATAGTTTGCACTTCACTGGGGTGTTTCATCACACGATAGTCTGCACTTCTATGGGATGTTTCATTGCCGGATAGTCTTCATTACTATGGGGTGTTTCATTGCCGGGTAGTGTGCACTTCTATGGGGTGTTTCATTGCCGGATAGTCTGCATTACTATGGGGTGTTTCATTGCCGGATACTTTGCACTTCAATGGGGTGTTTCATTGCCGGATAGTGTGCATTGTTCTGTGGTGTTTCATTGCCGGATAGTCTGCACTACTATGGGGTGTTTCATCGCCGGATAATCTGCACTTCTATGGGGTGTTTCATTGCCGGATAGTGTGCACTACTATGGGGTGTTTCATTGTCGGGCATTCTGTTCTTCTATGGGGTCTTTCATTGCCATTGCCTGCACTTCAATGGGGTGTTTTATTGCCGGATAGTGTGCACTCTTGTGGGGTGTTTCATTGCCGGATAGTCTGCACTTCTATGGGGTGTTTCATTGGCGGATAGTCTGCAGTACTATGCGGTGTTTCATTGCCGGATAGTCTTCACTCTTTTTGGGTGTTTCATTGCCGGACAGTCTGCACTTCAATGGGGTGTTTCATTGCCGGATAGTCTGCATTACTATCGGGTGTTTCATTGCCGGATACTTTGCACTTCAATGGGGTGTTTCATTGCCGGATAGTGTGCATTGTTCTGTGGTGTTTCATTGCCGGATAGTCTGCACTACTATGGGGTGTTTCATTGCCGGATAGTCTGCATTACTATGGGGTGTTTCATTGCCGGATAGTGTGCACTTCTATGGGGTGTTTCATTGCCGAATAGTCTGCATTACTATGGGGTGTTTCATTGCCGGATACTTTGCACTTCAATGGGGGATTTCATTGCCGGATAGTGTGCATTGTTCTATGGTGTTTCATTGCCGGATAGTCTGCACTACTATGGGGTGTTTCATTGCCGGATAGTCTGCACTTCTATGGGGTGTTTCATTGCCGGATAGTGTGCACTACTATGGGGTGTTTCATTGTCGGGCATTCTGCACTTCTATGGGGTGTTTCATTGCCGGATGGCCCGCACATCTATGGGGTGTTTTATTGCCGGATAGTGTGCACTCTTGTGGGGTGTTTCATTGCCGGACAGTCTGCACTTCTATGGGGTGTTTCATTGGCGGATAGTCTGCAGTACTATGCGGTGTTTCATTGCCGGATAATCTGCACTCTTGTGGGGTGTTTCATTGCCGGACAGTCTGCACTCTTGTGGGGTGTTTCATTCCCGAATAGTCTGCATTACTATGGGGTGTTTCATTGCCGGATACTTTGCACTTCAATGGGGTCTTTCATTGCCGGATAGTGTGCATTGTTCTGTGGTGTTTCATTGCCGGATAGTCTGCACTACTATGGGGTGTTTCATTGCCGGATAGTCTGCACTTCTATGGGGTGTTTCATTGCCGGATAGTGTGCACTACTATGGGGTGTTTCATTGTCGGGCATTCTGCACTTCTATGGGGTGTTTCATTGCCGGATGGCCTGCACATCTATGGGGTGTTTTATTGCCGGATGGTGTGCACTCTTGTGGGGTGTTTCATTGGCGGATAGTCTGCAGTACTATGCGGTGTTTCATTGCCGGATAGTCTGCACTCTTGTGGGGTGTTTCATTGGCGGACAGTCTGCACTTCAATGGGGTGTTTCATCGCCGGGTAGTCTGCACTGCTGTGTGGTGTTTCATTGCCCGATAGTCTGCACTCCTATGGGGCGTTTCATTGCCGCACAGCCTGCACTTGTATGGAATGTTTCATTGCTCGATCCCGTGAACTCGTACGGGATGTTCCAGTGCCGGACGGTCTGCACTGTTGTGTGGTGTTTCATTGCCGGTTAGTCAGCACTTCAATGGGGTGTTTCATTGGCGGATAGTCTGCACTTCAATGGGGGGTTTCATTGACGGATAATCTCTACTTCAATGGGGTGTTTCATTGCCCGATAGTTTGTACTACTATGGGGTGCTTCGTTGCCGGATAGTGTGAACTGTTGTGTGGTGTTGTATTGCCGGATAGTCCGCACTCCTTTGGCATGTTTCATTATCGGACAGTCTGCACTTGTATGCGGTGTTTCATTGCCGGACATTCTGCACTACTACGGGGTGTTTCATTGCCGGATAGTCTGCACTTCAATTGGGTTCTTCAGTGCGTCATTGCCGGATGGTCTGCATTGTTGTGTGGTGGTTCATCGCCGGATACTCTGCATTTCTGTGGGGTGTTTCATTGCCGTACAGTTTGCACTTCAATGGGGGGTTCCGGTGCTAGCACCACACCCGGAGCTCAGGCGCCAAATTTTCGGACTCCCGGGTGTCTTTCATGGCAGCCGTTACCTTGACCGCCCAACCCCTCTGGTACACGGTCTCCATTCCGGTTGTCTTGGCCACCCGGCCCCCGATGACGGCCCCCGCGGAGTGCGCGGCTCCTAAGCTCCGGATGAAGTGTTTTGGGGCGGCCTGCCGCCGCGGCAGCGGTGCCCGCATCAGGGGCGACGGGACGGCACTATGGGGAGCAAGGCACGCCCTGAGGCAGGGGATACCCTTGCAGGTAGGCGCTCTCTCCTAAGGGTCTGTTCCCTTGTGATTCGGTGGTCTGCGGTGTATAGGTCCCCCAAGTGGTGGTACCCAAAGCCTGCAGCGTCTCGTATACGGTTGGGGCACGACCACTTGCGTGATGTCGCTATATTGAGTGGGATGCACCTCCACCTGAGGGGCGGGGGCCGCCATGGCCCCCGGTCTTGGCCCGCTAGTGCCCCGTACCAATATGGGGGTGGTTCCCAAGCTTTGACTTGGAACGTCATGGGCAAGGACACCTCATCCACCACCCGCTGCAACGCAGTGATGAGGTGAGGGCAGCCCGGATGGTGAGTGTACTGTCCTGGGGTAAGCGGCAAAGCAAGCCCCGCTGAGCGCTTGGTCGGGTTGGAGGGTATAGGCGTGGGACTCTCGGAAGTCCTCCTTGGACCCAGCACCTTGCCGGACCCATTGCCGGGCGACCACAGCCTGCAACAAGTGCGAAGCTAGGTTCATGTCCTGGCAGCTATGCTCCCAGGGCCCACAGATGCCGTCTTTGTGGGCATCACGGGAGATTCCCGTCATTTGCTTGTACCGCCTCACCAGTGGGCCGTCATTTGCCGCGTGCACTTGGGCCATGGGGCGGTAGACGCTGGTCAGGAGGAGCGGTATGCTCGGGAGGTTCGCTATGAGCACCATCATGGCTGCCTCCGGGGAGAACCGCTGGGGGCGTAGTTGTTTCCAGACCGCCGACGCACCTCTAGCAAGTTACGAGGGGCCGTGGGCGTATCCCTGTACCCTGGAGGTAGATGTCCGTCACCATGTACTTGAGGACCCGAGAGGGCTGGACTTCGAGAGCCCTCGCCAACACCTCCTCGCATTCCTCCAGGATATCCGTCACCCACATGTGGCCCACGTGCCGGGCCACGGCTGCCGGAGTGGGCGAGGCTAGTGGTTGGGGGTCGGAGGTAGACCCGTGCGGGATCTTGTGGTCAGGAACATCCACCCGTAGGAGGCCCTAGTAGTATGTCTGCTAATCCGTCGGACACCCTCGATAGGGCGGGTGTCGTCCCGCTCCAAGACGACTATTGTGTCGTCCACGCACATGAACCCTCGAAAGCGAAAGGGCTGTACCGCGGAAGCGCGGTATGCGATGTCCATGAAGCACACAAACGGAAGAGCCGCCCTCGAGCCCGCATGGACCCTGAGGTTGGTACCTTGGGGGTTCCCCACGAGCTGCGCCGTGGTACTCCACTGCTAGGGGCCCAGGGGCATGGCATACGAGAAGCCCTCCGCGTGGGCAGCCAGGTGGCTAGTCCCCCACGCCCACACGGGCTCCCACGATGGGGTGGAGTCCTGGGCGATCACATCGAAGAATTTCGCGAGGTGAGTGATCAGGACGTCCACCGCCAGGCGATAAATTCTGGCAAGGTCCGCCTTCATGTGCACTCTGCGGACGACGCCCTGAAGGGACACTCCCCGCATACCTCCTACAAGGCAAGGTCCCCAAGGCCCCGCTCATATATGGTTGTCGCCACGGAAAGCCATTGGCTGCACCTTGGTGATGTGGGAGGAGATGGTGATGCCCCTGAGGTTCGCCTCCGGGACACGATGGCCAGGGTTCTTGAGGAGCAGGGTGACCCAACCACACCAACCGCACCGGGTATCCTGGTCCGCCTCCGTGAGCTAATGGTACCAGGAGATATCCATGCAAACGTCCGCCTCCGGTAAGCGGACGTCCCGGCCCGAACAGCACCTCCCATAGGTGGAGAGGCTGAACATATTCTGTCCTGGCCGGTGGGGCATGCTGCAGTAGAAGCTTGTGATATAGTTGGGAGTGGGCCCACCGTATGGGGTCGTCCCTAAGACGGTAACGGTGGCATGGAGCCGCGTGCCGCTAGCATCTTAGGCGGCCCTATACGCACGTAGCAAAATTGCCACAGTTCCCAAATGGGTACCACCCCAAAACGGGGGCTGAAAAACCACTTTGAAAAATTGCACAATTGTGCTTTGCAGAGAACACCCCCAAAAACCTGTGAATTGTACAAAATGACTGTGTGTAGGGGGTACAACATGTGCTAGTCAAAAGTCATGTATCCCCTTCAAATTTGGGCACTGCAGTGTCCATCCAAAGAAAATCCAATTCTTCCAAATCATCGGCTGCTGCATTTCAAACCATGCCGTAAAATGCAACCCAAAAAATGAACAAGGAGGACGACAGGCAAACACATGCAAAAGTCTGGTTTGCTTTTTGTTACCGCGTCTGCTGACCCAGTCACTGTGATTGTATGCGAAGCGTCAAGAATGATGCACCACCAGTGGTGCCGACCAACAACGGAGGCGCCGCCAGTGCAGGCAATCCAATAATAAATGACAACAACAATGACTGCAAAAGAAATGGCACAGCAAGGGTAAAAAAAAGGGCGAGTCGCTGAGTTTGGGCACTGCAGCGCCCAAAATTACCAAAACATGAAAAAAGGCACCAGTCTCACACCTGCATAGAACAGGACGCGCGACAGTGTGCAAATTGAGGCGAAAAAACTACTGACATGGTCACGGGCAGTGCCAACCGCACAACGCAGTCTACTTCTTCTTTGGTGGAGCCTTCTTACCCTTGGCCTGACCTACTTTGGCGTGAAACATATTGAGGGGGGTACTGTCCTTGGCCTTTTTGGCTGGCCCTTTGGGGGGATCATCAACCTCATCCCCACTGTCGTCGGAGGACGGCTTCTTCTTGCTGGGGGTGCTCCTCTTCTTGCTGTCACCACCGGCGACCAGCATGATCTCCTCCTCCTCCGCTTCCTCCACATCGTCCCCCCCCTCCTCATCTTCCCCTTCCCCAGGCCGCTGCACCACAACTGGCATACAGTCCCTAATCCTTGGCATCCAAGCGTCCCAGCTAACCAAGTAGACACAGTCCATCTCCTGCACATACGCCGCTAGCTGTTCACAGAATTCGTTAAACAAACCCTGGCGCCCAGTGAAGCAAGCTGCCAGACAGGGGGACTCAGGAAGGCAGGACAGGAGCTGTGCTGGCAATACAGCCGATGCTGTCAAAAGCAGGAGCCAGACTTAATCCTCGGACTGTCTGTCGCGTCGGGGAACAATACCCAGCACACGCAGGAGCCAACCAGCCGCTGCCAAACCAATGGTGCTGCCGTATGCACCCTGATCGCAAATGAAAATATTCGGGACCTTCACCCTAAACTTGTCGGGGACAAAGAAGCAAATAGTCCTCTCCTCGAACCGATAGGTCGGGTGACCGACTGCCTGATCAAAAAAAGAGGTCATAATATACTGCCAGCCTCCACACTCCTCAGAGTCGCGCAATTGATTAACCAGGAACTTAACATCGGCCGCCATTCCACCAATAGCCACAGGTACCAACTTCGCAGCAACCTTCAGCACCAGGGGATGGATATCGTCCATTTGTTCCTTCGTACACTCAATGAAGACCTGTTGTCAAAAGCACATTTCATTACAGATGGGCACTGCAGTGCCTAAAGTGACCAGCAATGCGAAATCGATCCGTTTCTTATGCCTAATGGTTGCATACCGCTTTGTACTCCCTCAATGCAATCGTATACGGGATGGCCTTGCCAGGAACCAACGCAATTGCCTCTGCCCGAGCTCCGGTTGCTTCAGTCCCATCCTGCGGCTTGTTGAGCCAGATAGTTGTTGATTTCTCCCCATCAGTCGTTGTCACTGCAGTTTCCTTGACACGCCTCGCCAGCGCAATCCTCATGTCAGCCCATTCCTCATCCTGCCACAGCGGTGCTTTCTGGATGGTGTCCTAGCTTGGTAAGGGATTTTCGGCACTCCAGGTCCATTTCCCCAGTGACAGTTTGGCGGCCCTCGGCGACTTTGCAAGCAGTTTGCGGACTCTTTGCATTTCATGCACGTTCACTGTTAGAATAGGAGACCACCGGTACCACTGGGATCGAAACAGCCTTACGTCGTGGGTTCGGGGGGGGGGGGTCAACAGCGATCGCGCCAGACCCAGCCGCCCCATAAACATACGTCGAGAAGGATGGATGAGCGTGTTGTCCGGGTGAAGGTACAGCATCTCCCACAGGCGGTCCCGCTTCAACAGTCTGGCCTTGGCATGTAGTCCTGCGATCTTGGCCCCATCTCCAGCCATGTACAGCAGTATTTCATCCATCTAGATGCATGCAGTCCCGTCAACGGCCGCAGAGTGTATGGGTTGAGCACTGCAGTGCAAAAATTAGGGTCGCATCGAATTTGGGCACTGCAGTTCCCATGAACATCAAAAGACGACGAAAAACAGGTGCTCAGAGGACATAATACCTTCACCGGCAGTCTTCTCAAAAGTGTCAATAAACTCAGCCACGCGGCCACCAGATATCTGCAATAATGAGACCAGCGGTCTCCAATTTTTCCAGATTGAGTCCTGGCAGGGATACAGTGTTGGACAGGCCACAGGTACGCAAAGGACTGACAACGGTGGTCTCATCGTGCATCTCTCATACCACAGATGTTTTCTCGCCCAGCCGGCCACACTTCCGCAAAGCCACCAGCAGCATCTCTTTCGCTTTGCCCTTCTGCACTTCAGTCCAAATTCGAGCAGCCACTTGTCCCATACTCAGCTTGCTCACTGAGTGTTGTACCGCATTGTGATCGCCTCCAATAATCTCTCTGATGTCAACAGAACAGTCGTGTTCGATCTCCTCGCAGTAGACGTGTTGTAACCAGTCCGGCAGTGCCCGTGACTTCTCACAGTATTCTCGGTGAAGTCTTTGGAGTGCCGTCAGGATATGAGCCCCGCCCAAGCAGTAGGGAATTTCAGCTGATAGAAAAATGCACCACAGGGAGATGGTAGATGGGGGATATCAGCGAGATGGGCACTGCAGTTCCCAAACGACCAGACTGTGTGAAAATTACGACGCGTGTGTGACAGGATGGTAGTATACCTTCGTTTCGCCATATGAGAATGTTTGAGATAGGCCGGCAGGGTGGATTTGTCCTCAGGCTTGCGATCCGCGATAGTACTGAGTCCTCGTCCCTCTCTCTGGTCTGCCCACGCGTGAGGTCGGTGTCAAACTTTATCTTGGTCAGCTGTATCTTGACCAGCTCCTTTTTGATCCACGTTGTCCGGAATGTTTCCGTTGCCCGGTCCGTCCCCGTCCGCTTCACTGGAGCCTGCCCCGACTGCGCCCGTGTCTTCTCTGCTGTGTGAACGGCTTGCGATGCGGTCTGCTGCTCATCCCCTTCCGGTAGATCGGTATCCGAAGGCATAGCTTAGCAAAGAGGCTAACAAAGGGTCACACGACACACTACAAAAGGCCACAGGGCTGCAAATTGTTGATTTACAGGCTTCTAATGTTGATGACTACTGGCAGCGCTCGACGATTGAACACAGATGGCAGAAATAGCATCACAGTCGGATGCACCTGGTAAAAATCGAGGGTCAAACTCATTCAGCTCCGAAAGGACAGCCACGGGGGCGTCGGAATCATCACTGTGAACAGACACTGCTTCTGGAGGGGGGGGGTCCGGGTCCCATCCATCATCACCCACAAAATCAGCAGCCCTCAGGTCTGGATCTCCGGCTGCCCCACCAGCAGGGGGGGGGGGTCCTCATCACTGTCACTGTCGCCATCAGCATTGGGGGGGGCGGCTGTCCGGGCGGGGTCCCTTTGCGCAAAAGCGCGTGCTGGCCGGCGTCCCTTGTACCGGTCTGGTGTATTACATGCGCGTAACATATCCTGTGCCTGTGCTACTGTTGTGTCCATATCACGTGGAGGACGCTGTGGCACGTGTCTACCCAGCTCTGTCATCACATCAGCATCAACTTTAACAGGTTTAACAAGTGTCTGCAATGTCTTGGCACATAGATCTCGGTAATGCCCTGCAGTGAGCACCGTATCTAGTGCGCAAGGAAAATCCATCTTGGTAGGATCCCACTTGTCTTGCACGATACTCGACTTCTGACTGGACCAGACCAGGGGGGGTATAACACCAACATCGTATCGCGCCATCAATTTGGTGAAACGACGATCAACAGTTGTGGCAGTCCCTTGGGAACATTAACGTGCTGCAGGTCCTTTGGGGTCTGGTCTGCAACGGGAGTGACTATAAACAGGTCATGCACTTGTTGCAACGTACAGTTCCCAGGGTGTTGTGCCATTAAGTGCACAACACGGCTTAACAGGGCCTCACACGGTTCCTCAGTGTGTGCCACCCCAGGTAAGCAGGCAAACCACTGGGACCACAACAGCCTAGCAACAACAATGGTGCGCACATATTCAACCTTGTCCTCATAACCTAGGGTGAGCCTCAGAAGGACGTGTAGACAACGGCTCAACAATGGCCCTGCAGCGTGCTGCTCTCCCTGTGCAGACCAATGACAATCCCTCACTTGCGACCCAATAATAAACAAGGCTGGAATGTAACCATACAGCAGTGTTACCAACCCTTGCACGTGTGTAAGAAGTGTGCTGTGATTAGCGTTACCCGGTCGGTGCAAACCCCTTAGAGTCTGTAACTTCTGTTCCAAAGGTTGGCGCCACTTATGGGCCAAGTGCAAGAGCACCAGAATCATACGCTCGGGATAGATGAGTTTCGGAAAGTTGGGCACTGCAGTGCCCAAATTGAGTGAACCATAGGAAAAATAGGTAAATAAAGGGAAGAATCTTGTGTAGCACAGGGTTACACAATATTTATATGGGTGCCATGTGCCGTACACTACCGGGGTACGTGTAATGAACAGGGGCACGTTGTACCGAGCATAGCTGATGCTGCAAACGAGCTTAAGGACACGGTAGTGAATATTTTCGTCGACCAACAATGGAAGACGGTGCTGTGTGTGCTGCTGCACCTCCTACAGCCCGTGAATAATAGAGACAAGGTCGGGGGTGGCGGACACAGTTAGGTCTGTGAGAAAAAAGGGGGTCCAAGCTGGGCTGGTAACATTATCCCGTTGTATGTCCAAGGGACAACGAACATGTTGAAGGCAGATGGGGTCGTCCATCAACACTTGCAAGCCATCAATGAAGTTTTTATGGCTCTGCACCAACAAGTCTGCAGTGTACCCAATCCTCTGCCGCAAGACCGAGAGGCTAGGAAAAGACGGCATAATGTCGACAGGTCGTTTCAAGAGTATGATAGCACCAGCTGTACAATTAAGGGACCGGTTCTCATTACCAGGCACAGGCCGGAAGTTACGTCTATAAAAATTATCAAACCATAGAACAGCGGGTTCACCTTCCAAAGTCTGCCAGAGACTAGTGCACGCAGTTGCTCCTTGAACTGCAAAGGAGGGTACATGGTAAGAACATTGACCCATGTGAGCCAAACACCTACGTTGCACACGACTCTTGGGTTGAACACCTACAGCCCTCTTGGCACGTGGACGACACCTCTTGTGTAGAAAAGACCATATATTAAAAATCTCTTGCTCAGCAACACGGAACCATTGGTCCGGCAGACAATTAACGGTCCGCCTGTCCCTTTGTTTGGTCTAAATTCACATCTGCCAACAAGCAAAAGCACATGCACACAGAAAACGATAAGTAGCGTTGGTATGCGAGTCTGGGGCGTGATGTCGCATAAGGCCTCTGCCATAGATACTGACCAGGGTGGGTGGGTGGGCCATCGACATACAAAATATAAAAGACAACCGAGCGGACAATCAGTGCAGACACATATACACTCAATCCTGCACAGACCAAACTTGGGTTTGTTTATGGCCAACCTCATTTTGGTCTAAATTCACATCTGCCAACAAGCAAAAGCACATGCACACATAAAACGATAAGTAGCGTCGGTATGCGAGTCTAGGGCGCAAACACTCCCCTACACCGACATGATAGCAGGCTGAATCTGCCCTGAAAGAAAAAAAATAGATACTGGCTGCGCGCCTTGATCGGCCGCGCCGTGCAACACACGCATCCCGCACAAACACGCCTACGCCGTATGCAGACACTCGCATGCTTAGAGCTATCGGGCGCCGTGCTCCCCGCTTGTCCCCGTCTGCACCCTCACCCGGCTCGGCCAAAGGTTGACCGTTGTGTTTGTTTGTAGCACCGGGCAAGGGCGCGTCGGAGGAGACCGGCACGACGCCCAGCTACTTGCAGCCAACCGCCCAAGGACCAAACGCAGGGCGTTACGGCGCGTCAGGCAGGCTTCCGGACCTTCATGCCCACATAACCCTGCAGCTGCTTTATCACCGGTAGCTCCAACGTCCATACATGCTAGACTAACACCGTGGGGCCGCCCGTAGCCAACCTCAGCCGACGTGTGGCCTCCTCTTGTGCTGCGGCATAGTCCCCCTCCACCCCGACTGGATACGGTTGAAAGGATCCGCCGGGTTGCATCCCCTGGGACCCAGCACAGATACCACGACCTACGCGACCGCGTGCACGCGTATACCAGCCGTCGCAAAATTCTATTCTGCACTCGCAACCCCACACTCGCTTTTCCTGCCGCAAAACTTTGCAGTACCGAAAGGTTATCTCCAACCAGACCTACTCTGTCCCACCCCAATGCGGACACGAAATGCACTGCATACTCTAATGCTGCGAACTCTGCAATCTGCTGATGGCACAACACCTCATGCACGATCCCTGACGTTCCCCCCATTGTGTATCCCCACAGCGCCATCCTCCAGGTTCGCCCATCGCAGGCTCCATCAAAAAAAAATGTACTCAGCCCAATCGCGCGGCTTATTAAAAAAAACCAACGGCCTCCATGCCATCAGCCCCCATGGCAGCAAGCCCGCAAGGGTGTGCAACAAACGCAAGGGGGCGTCAGCCAACCACTGAGGCTGCCACAGTATATGCGCCCACACCGGCGCCACGAACGGCAGCACTCCCCAATTTGGGCGCAGAAACCACAGCAACCTGCCCAAAAAGCGTAGCAAACGGCGGCGTGTACAAGGGCCTACAGCCAGTTGCCACCAGCGCGCCACCAAAGCTTGCCAATTTCCGCGCGCCCTGGACACAGTGGCAGCCTGGAAATCGAAAAACTTTCCAATCCATGCCAAACCAACGGCGGCTTCCAAGGTGCTTTTTGGACTGACAATGGCCCCTTCCTCCCTGAGGCGTGAAGCAACAACACCCGCCTGCATACTAACCCACTTCCTGCCATACCCAATTATAAACACATCGTCCAGGTAGACAAGCACCAAGACCCCCTGCACCCTCGCGCTCTGCACCAGCCTGACCATCACGGCCTGGCAAATGGCTGGACTGTGGGTCCACCTGAACGGGAGACAATCAAAACTATACAATACTCCATCCACTGAAACTCGAAAGGCGTCAGTAAATTCAACAGGTGTCTTCAGAGACCAAAAACAAAGATCGATATGACATGCACACAAAACAGGCTCCTCCCCCACACAGGGCGGGTCAACTTTGAGCGACGCCATCTGGTGAAGAAGAAACATGACATTATGCCCCACCACCCGCGCACAACCGGCTGGAACGAAATCCAAATGTATATTCCAATGCACAATCTGTAAAAAAGCGACAAGCTCAACGCTTGGCAATCGCAAGGGGGGGCTGTCGCACCCCTGGGCCTTGTTGAAAAGGACCATGTTGCAAATACAGCTTGCCTTTTCGCCGTTTTTCGGGATAGCGAAAAGGGACCCATTGGGGCCCAAACCGTCCGCAAGACAGGGGCGCAGTACCCCTTGCTGTACCAATGCCCTGGCCAGGACCGCAGACTGGCCCGTCACAGGCGCCAAAGAAGAAAAGGACCGCCTGCTCACCTCGCCAAAGTTACCCGGCACCAATGCCTTCCAAATATCGGGGGGGATGCGGACATTACCCACAGGTCCCACCCCCCTCTCTAAAATGGTCGTAGTTAATGGCACCACAATTAACTTTGGGGAAGTGGAATCTCGCAACCAGATCAGCCACGCGTCCCATGTGAGCTGCACAAAAAACTGACCGATATGTGGCCCAGGGTGCGGTATCCCTAACTCTGACAAATGCCTCCACATCCTGAGCACCAGCACCAGCAGCCGTCCCAGGATCCAGCCATCATCGCCTCCGCTGCTTGGCGGGAGGTCGATCACCTCCCGCAGCTTGCTGCACCACTCCCGAACCGCTCCGTCCCGTACTCGCTGCAGGATCCACTCGGCCAACTCGGGGCCCCAAGGCTGCCGATGCCACGGGGCTGGCACTGCCATGTCTACGCACCTTGACGGTGCGGCGCACCGGGACTCCAGGTCGCTGAGGCGTGTCATCATCCGACAGTGCAATGCACGCTCGCTTGGACCCAACGTCAGGCTGCTGCTCCACAATTTGCTGTCTGTCCCGAATAACTCCGAAATCGCTGCAGGCCAGAAGTCGTGCCCTCGCGCTGTGCGCTTAACGAACTTGCAGGGTCCCTCTGGCCATGGTAGTCTGATGGAGGTCCAAATTTTATACTCTTCAGGTGGCTATGCGTAGTCCTCCGCCACCCTCCGTGATTTCCATGGTCCCCACCATTGCCGGATCTCCGCAGGGAGGGCGAGGTACTTCTGCAAAGCAGCACCCCCGCGTTTCCAACAATGCCACCTGTGATTGGCGTACTCTGTTCCCCGGAACCCGAATTCCAGGAATGACTCCAACCATGGCGATCCAGAAGGGCACATGATGGGCGACCTGCGACGACCTGTGGACCCATAGTCACGGAGCCACCTCGCCCATTTTGTGGAGTACGGGCCCAGTTCTCGCTGAACAACCTTGTCACCGTTCTTGTTGCATCTGAACCATATAGCCTCGTCCTCGATCCCTCGTCGTCGAACCCCGGCCGCCTCCCCCACCCGCCACAGACAGGTGAAGGAGAGGACGGCCAAGGCGAACCCGGACCACTGCTCCTTGGTTCGACAGGATTGGGCAAGTACGGACAGTGCCTCCAGTCCTCCATACCTTCGCTGCTCCTCCGTGTTGCGGATGGTGGACTTTGCCATGCGCCAATGTCTGGCCTGGACCACCCCAGCGATCCACCCCAAGTCCTCCAGGGCCCGTACCGCGCTGATAGCCCCTCGCATGTATGATCTCGACCTGCCCTTGGCGAAGAGCGCACGTAAGTATCGGTCCAGCAATTTTGACTTATCGACATCCGGTCGCGAGGCTGCGAGTGACCCCAATGCCCGGATGTGAACGGCATAGTTGCTTCTGGTGCCAGCGCTCCATGACATGGCGACAAGCGCATCGGAATACTCTGCCGGGTCTTGTCGATTTAGTCGCTTCCACGCCGCCCAACACGATGACCAGTCTGCGGACTCTCCCATTACTCCCTCCACCTCTCCCGATGGCGTCTCACCGACTGTCCCCCTCTCCCCCTGTTCTTCCCCCCCTTTTGGGCACCGTCACTCGTAGTATGGGCAGGCAAAAAACCAATGCTTCTTGCCCGGCGCTCCATGGCTCTTGCACGTGCGGCAACCCGTAGCCGGCGGATCCGTCATGTCGGTCCTCTGCTGATTATTGTTCTTCGGGATCCAAATCCTACGTCCGTTCTCGTACGAGAACCTGCTCCGTAGGCTAGCCAGACGGCGACAGACTTCCTCCACAGGGACCGTAGTGTCCCCAAAATTTTCTGGCGGCTCTCCCACTTCCTTTGGGGTCTCGCCCCCACGCCCACCTCCGGTGTGCTGATGGTATGATTCTCCGTACGTCCCCATCGCCGATACCAGCAGGATCCACAGCCCCACCACGTAATTGGCCACCAAAGCCGGAATCGGGGGGGTTCCCCCACCGTCCGACCCATCCATGGGGGCGGTCACGGCCTCCAGCCAAGCACCGGAGGTCCAGACCTCTTTGCTCTGCGCCTTCTCCGGAGACATAACCAACTCTTCTTGGAGGTCAGACGATTTCCAGGCTGAGGTGCACTCCATCAGTTGGGGATCCACCTTTTGCCCGTCCAGGACGGCCTTAAAAAATACCAATAAACGGCATACCCACTGCGGTTTATGATCCATCTCCATCAAAATGGATAGCTCCTTGTGGCTCAACTTGGGGATCTTTCTGGAGGGCTCACTCTTCCCCAGCTGCACCTCTTCCAACCGCTGCTCCAACATCTCCAACTTTTTCAGGACCTCGCTGATACCACTCTGCGACTGCTCATTGTTCTCCTCCACCGCCTTAGCGAAATTACCCGTATGCACGTCGAATCGCAGGTCCTCCAACAGGCAATAACACGCTATGTACTCCACCAACTCCACCGTTGTGAGCTCCAGCCCATGCGCCTTGATAGGCTTCTCCACCCACTCTTCCTTTCGATCACCCAACTTGTTAAGGTCAGTCTGGATCTCCATGCGCAGCCTCATAAAATCCTTCTGAGGCGCCACCAGGCTGCATTGGGCGTGCAGCCCCGACTGCGTATACTCCCGGAAAGAGATCATCTGCTTTCCTTTTCCTTTATCCTTCTTCGCAGCCTTGGCCCCCGACGGGGTGCCCTCCCGCGCAGTACCCTTGCGCTCCGCCTCCTCCCGTAAGGCCTCCTCGATCTCGTTTGGGGTAGCAAAACAAGGGTGCATACCCCCGACTCCACACAAACGCACCTGCACATGACTCCCGCTCTGGGGCACCTTCATGTCGTCCGCGAGGGCACGCCCCTCGCACAACATCCAAAAATCGTCGTCGCCACAGCCCCATAGCCTGACAACTGCACAGCGCAGCTGGCGTGCTCCTTCGCAGGGAACCTGCACCCAACCCCGCGGGCCTTGTAACCAAACGTGGGGGGGGGCCGGGGCGCGTGGCCGATCCGCCCGTGGCAGAACCATCACCCCGTCCCCCTGAGCTAACCCCCCTGGTTCGGCCAAAGATTGACCGTTGTGTTTGTTTTGGGCACCAGGGGGGGTCGCCCAAGGTTCAAGGGATCCGGCGTCCAGATGCCTCGCCCCGGCAATCCCCGCCCCCCTCTTGCCTCGGCGTAGGGCTTCACTCAGCTCAATCGATTGCCCGGCTTTTGACCCGCCGGCCGGTTTCCCCCCAACACGCGCTCCACCGGGCTCGCCCTGTCGAGGCACCAGCCCACGGGGCAATCGGAAAGCATTCCCCATCGACATACAAAATATAAAAGACAACCGAGCGGACAATCAGTGCAGACACATATACACTCAATCCTGCACAGACCAAACTTGGGTTTGCTTATGGCAAACCTCATTTGGATGTATTCACCAACAGACCGCCTACTTCTCCACTCCAACCGGAGATCTAACACCCACGTACAAAACGCATCGGCACCCTTATCCACACCCACAGCCTCAGATAGATCCTCCTTTGAAGCATATACCTTCGAACTAAGGAACTGCCGGAAGGGAGCCGCATCCATGGACAAAAGTCCTGTTCGCAGGCAGCAAAGGTAAGGAGACAAAGAAAACAGAGACACTATCACAAAACAAACCTGATGCGGCATAGACCAAAAGCAGCTAGCGAAGATCCAAACAATGTATCCCCCAATGGACGTGGGACGTTCCAAAGCCTCGGTACACTCCAAGGTGGCAGTCAGACAACCGGCAACATATTTCCAATGAGCAGAGGATGAGTACCAACGTCCGATGTTTCATACGTCCTTTGTCAGGTGTTACGCAATGGGAACCAATAGGAGTGAAATACGGAGTTTCAAATTTTTTGGACACTGCAGTGCCCAAATGTACTGGAAGTCCATTTTCAAGTGCACATTTGGACAGGAATGGAAGTGATTGGGCAAGGTACATTGTACGTGGCCTTCCGAGTATAACACCGCGGTGCGATGACCCATGGATAACGGGTATGCCAAGTTTTGATGCATGCTGCTGCAGTATGACATCACCTGTGGAGATGACTACAGAGGTGTACTGGAGAACCCACTGAAAAAAGCCATTTCAAATTTTTGGGCACTGCAGTGCCCAAAAATTTTAAATGATACAATTTTCAGCCCGGAATAGGGGGTGTATACGTACACCTCTGGAAGCAACAAAAGGCAAGGTTGTTGTATCCCACGATGAAAATCCACGTGGGTTTGGCCAAAAAATTGATATGCTTTTTTGGGGGGCAAAAAACGGATGTTGAAATCGCCATGAATCGTGCCTTTTAGCAACGAAGTCTACGTGCGTAAAGGGCCGCCTAAGAGCATACAGGGCACGCGAGTTCTCTTTGAGGTTAAGGAGCGCCTTGCTGTCCAAGGGTGGTTCTGTGATATCTCGCGGGGGTCCTTGGCTGCGCCGTTGGGCCTCCTGCCACTTCGCTAGGGTGCCTGGCATGCTTCAGGTCTCCTGGGATCTCCGGACGGCCTAGCGTTGGATATCCCGGAGGCTTTGCTGGTGTTGAGCCTCTCCCAGCGCTACTAGACTCCTCTTGAGGGCGTCCCCACTTGCACCGAGTTGCCCAACATGCTCTGGGCGGCCGCAGGAAAACTCCGCACGGAGGGGAGCATACTGTGCACCAAAAACGGCGGTTGGGGCGACTTTGAGAGGAAGGCCCGCTCTGCCGGGCCTGTTTGCAGGCGGTAGCGACGGAAGTGGAGGGTTTGGACCCTGCCCGTGGCGTTGGCCCAATCATAGATGGCACGTTGCAGGCCTTTCAGCCATCAGTCCGGGGTGAGCTCAGGGTCAATATCACTCTTGCGGAGCACCGAGTCCTACCAATCGGGCGTATCCGCTGGGGAGAGGGCTGTTGGGCCCAGGTGGTAGTCCGGTGTTCAGGACACCGTATAGGGGGTGGGCTTTTCCAGCCGTGCCGCCGGATGGGTGACGGTGAAGAGGAGGGGAATATGGTGGTCTCAAAGGAGGGTGCTTCCCCAATAGTGGTACATGGCCACCGTAATCATCACTTCGCAGTGGCAGGCGACCATGTCATTGAGGGAGCGCGCAGCCCCCTAGAAACAAGAGTATATGTGAGGTGGGACCAGGTGTAGGTCTTTCAAGTCCATGAGGTTGAAGGCTCGCAGGAATGTGCGATAGCGTGTGTCATCTGAGCGTGGGGTCCCTGTGTCTGCTGGCCCAGCCGCCGAGTAGGTGTTGGTCACCACTAGACCGAACGTTGGGCTCAACATCCGGGTCACCTCGCACAGGATTTCTGTCCACCACCTCAAGTAGGGCCTGCAGCCTATGTTGATTTGGGTGCATGGGTCACCAACACGTGCTGCTTCCCCCCAGGGGTGAGCACCTCCATTAGCAAGGCATTGGTGTCTTCCTTTCCCTAGATCACTGTCTGTGGGGACGGCAGCCCCCTCTGGTGTGGTGCCACCGGCCCGGGAGACGGGGAGTTCCGCCCAAGCGGCGGTCGGTACCGGTAGAGCGCCTGCAGGGGACGCAATTCGCATCAGCGCAGGTCCACCAACTGGGGGGACAGGGTGGTGTTGGCTAGGCGGTGGTCAGCTAGGGGTATAAAGTCTGAATTCTAAAGTCTGATTTGGCATGTCGTGCAGACCCAAATTAGAGCACATCCAAAGAAAAGTCTGATAAAAGAGTAGTCCCCCCCCCCCCCCCACAGACACACAACCGTTCACTTCAGGAAAATGGTGGGTTGGGGAAAATATGGGGGGTTGGAAAATGTGGAAAAGGGAATTCTGGGAAAAGTGTGATAAAAGTGTCCCCCCCCCCCCCCCCACATACACACAACCGTTCACTTCGGGAAAATTGGAACATGGGAAAATGGTGGGTTGGGCAAAATATGGGGTTGGATAATGTGGAAAAGGAAATTCTTGAAAAAGTGTGATAAAAGTGTCATCCCCCCCCAAGAGACACAAACCTTTATGAAAATGGGGGGGGGGGTTAGGGAAAATGTGAGAAAGCAGATTCAGAGGGGAATGGGAAAACGTGAGACGTTCTAGAACACAAAATCCAGCAGAAAAAAAAACAATTCATGACGATGGGTCTCAATGTACAAATCGACCTGCAGAGAAGGAGAAAACGGGTACCATGGGTATTGGCACACCAAGCATGCAAAAGCACAATAGCACCGCAAACCCAGTTGTGTCATTCATCAAGAGTCCATCCATGTCATCCACGGGCACCTAGGAGCTCGGTTGTGAGCTGCTGGGTGGTGCAGCAGAACGGGTAACACGATCCGTTGGGGGGACCCAATCAGGGTCCATTTGGGCTAGCAAAGGCAATGCCTGTTGCATAGCAATGTCTCTGGCTTGTCGCCGGTTCGTGTTATATGGCACCTTCACACCAAGGGCACCCGAATCGTCACAGATGGCAGTGCGTGTCCATTCACGCAATGTGCCTGTCTTTGCGGCACATACCAGCTTGGCCTGCGCTGGGGCCAAGGCGCGCTTTGGGTCGAACTTCCGTGGTGCCAGTGCTTCCTCTTCACTAATATTTTCAGCAGCCTTGGCCGCATCATCCACAACCTGCACCATTGCCTCACCACAAGGCCTTGGATCTTTGACAAAGCATGTGTGGCAAACCAGACATGTGTTGCACCATATGCGCACAGATTGCTTGCACACTGCACACTCCATGCCCCTTCGGAAAGTAAAGAAGTCATGGCTGCCACCATGCAGAGCAGGACTACCATCTGGTTCGACCACAATGTCCTCAGACGGGGCCTATCAGTCTGCCCGCTTGCGTGCTGGGGCTTGGCAAGCCAGTGGCACCTCCACCCCCCCCAAAAATGGCGAAATGTCCCCATCGTCTGCCACTGCGGCCTCCCCCTCTAGGCACTGCAGCATGGCCACTTCCATAGATGCACGTGGATCCATGCGCTGTGAAACCCTATGCCGGGGACAGACATCGAAGCGTGTATTGGCTGCCAGCTTGTGGGCTACCTAGACACCATGCCCCTTCACCCACTGTCGCAAAGGTGGCAAATTACAATGCAAAGCCATGCACATGCTAAGGCCATGTGTGTCCTCCATGTCATGCATACTGCTGGTGAACCTCCCATGCAACGGAATGGCACGCTCAATAGCAGCCTGAGCAGGGCAATATGTGCGCGGCAATGACAATACACGCCAAACATTCACCCATGGGAGATGCTCCCGGTCCGGGGTCAAGGCCTCCCACATCCGGGACATGGGGGTCTTGGCAAATGTCTGAACGACATGCTCCTCCAAGGATGCCCACTCCTCCCATGCACGGGCAGCATTAACGTGCGCAGCTGCCAATTCGGCGTGGTGTGTACCCATGAATTGCTTCAGCAGATCCACTCCAAATGTGGCCCCATCAGCCGGTGGTAGAGCGAGCAAACGGCAATGGTCAAGCAACACAGCACACTCAAGAACACCCTGGGGGTCAATGGTCCCCTGTCGCTCCATGATGCCAGCAAGCAATGCATCTATGACTGCACGTGCCCCTATGGCCGGAAAAGGGGGGCTGGTTGTGCACTTCTGGCCATGGGTATGGAACCGGACCAATTCAACACCATGCAATGCACCCGTCAGAGTATGCTCTTTGAATTGACTCCACCCTGGCCCCTCCTCCCTCGCCACCTTTTCCACCCGTGCCTGCAACATTTCGGTTGTTGTTGCGACGGGCATTTGCCTCAAACCACCAGATACAGTGACTGGCAAGGATCAACCGCAACCCGCTGCGTGTATCGGGTGTGATGTTATTTGGGACACACCTCTCGAGGTCCTTCTAATGGCGCAACGCACGTTGGCGACCCACAGCTACCAGGTAGTCACCATGCACTTGGTCTGCAGCCTCCAAGGCATGACCTAGCTTGCGCTGAACCACATGGCATGGCTCACCCAGGGGGGTTAGCAAGCACAACCACTTCACAAGCATGGCAAACACATTGTGCTCCATTGCCGACACATCGACAGCTTGTCGTGCAATGGCACCACGCACACCAAGGTTAGAGGCACCGTCCACAGCAAAAGCCACACCGTTCTGAGCCCACCAAGCACGATCAGGTGTCCAAGACAGCAGTACTGCCTCCACCTGTGCTGTCACCTCCCATGCCTCACCTGACGCCACATCAACCACACCAAGGAACACCTCACACATTCCCCCCGGCCCAGTGCCTGGCAAGAGGAGCATGATGGCATACTCATTGATGCGATGCCGCTGCCGGTCAGAACCATCCAACAACAAAGCAATGAACGGTGCCCTTTGCAGGGTGTTTGACACACCATCTTGTATGGCACCATGCATTGCCACCATGGCCTTCTCAACTATGCATCGACGCGACGCATGATGGCCCGGTTCGGAAGTCAACGCGCAATGCAAAAGAATGCGCTCGTTGATGGCAAGGATGGATGTGCACATGCGGAGCCCAATGTATACCTCCACCAAGGGTGACAAAATGGCTGCCACCGCGTCGGTCATAGGTACACCGAGGTCCATGCCCTCACCCCTAATGAACACAGTGCTGTTCTCTACCACATTGACTGCACACACACATGCACCAGGGCACAGCGCCCGAAAACGTTCCGCACAATGCACCCGGAAACTCTCCTCCGCAGTCAAGTGGTGGCGGCCCGGATTGTCAATTTTCTTGCAGCTGCTGGTCGTACCACGTGACACACCCAGGTGGCCCTCCAGCACGTCTTTACGCCATGTCTTTGGTCCGGCCATCATCATACGCATGTGTATGCCATACGTTCCATTCACGAAGGCTGCAGCAGCCTTCGGTGGCCGCTTCACCCCAGGACAATCCGTTTGAGCAACCCATGCACAACATATGCACATTACACCCCCTGCAACAATGAACTGCAACTGCCAATGCCCATCCACAAAAGCTTGCAGCATCTTTGGCCCAGCTGTCTGTTGCTTGGGGGCCGCCCCCATCATCACACAAAAGGCATTGCTCCCTGCTGCGGCCAATGCTGCAGACCGGGCTCTATCCTATTGTATGGACTCGGCAACAGACCGGTGCGACATGCCCTGACCTGCATGCCTTTCATCCCACTCCTTCTCATGACGCGCCCGGAGATGAAACTGGTGGGCCTGCACACCGACCTGCAAATGCTGTTTCACCCGTACCCTTTGGGGGGGGGGATCCGTGGGTACCCCAACATACATACCTCAAGAATGATCCCCATAACACACTGATCATTGGGAGGAAATACAACTGGGGTAAAAAAAAATCAGAAAAGTTTGCCCATAAGCTCAGGCTTCCATCAGCCAAGGTCCCAGAGGTAAGGTCAGGGATCAATTTTTGTTGTGGTTTTCACACATTTTTGAATTCTCCACAAAATTCTTAGTACTTTGAGGATAGACACATGGGGTAAAAAGGAAAATCGCCCACTCAGGAGGCCAAAAAAAAAATTTAGCGCCTTTGGCGCCAGCACTTTTTCCCAAAATCTCACTTTGGAGAAAGACGAATTCAAAAACTTTGGGGGTCTGGAGGGGGAGGGCGTCAAGATTCGAACTGGGCGCCCCCCTTGCTCGGGTCCCTGAGGCAGGAAAACCAACGTATCTAGGAATACAGGCATGCTAGGGATTTTTCGGCAGAAAACTTGGCAACCACCTGTTTTGAAAGTGCCAATCAAGGAGAAAAATCCTCATGCCCCCCCCCCTCCTCCCCTCCACCCAATATAAACACTGGCATTTTCAGACCAATATACCCCAGAATGCTTTCTCACAGCCTGACCTCATAACATCGCTGGCGATGTGACGTGAATCAGACAGCAGGATAGAAATGCTGTATGACATGCAGCAGACACATAAGAGGTGCTATCTCATGAACGTGACCACAATGCGTTGCCGCCAACCTTCTACATGGCACTTGTCCCCTTTTTTGTTTCCCAACTTTTAATTGTTCACAGTGCCTAAACCAGATTTGGTCTTAACAAGCCCTTGAGACGTTTAGGATAATCTCTGGTGGTTGCTTGCTCAACCCACCATCGCTGCTGACCTCCATACCACCTGCAGCCAGCCTGCTGCTTGTACCTGCCACTTGAAAGGACCAGGGGCTAGACACAGGTCCAGAAGCAAGGGTGTTTTTGGCACCTGAGCACATGGGCAAATGCTCACTTCTTACCCCTCCCCCTTCATGTACCGTTCTAGCACTCATACTGCAGCTGCAGCTGCAAATACTTGTCCATTTCCTTTGCAGACACAGATGGCACCAACGAATCACGTGCCTCCAAGAGGTCAATCATTTGCACCACAACATCCTTCTCCTGATCCCCTCCTGATGCTCCTTTACACGCAGAATCCGCAGAGTAACGAGGGTGCGGTAAAGCACAACTGTCACCAGGCTCCTCCCCGAACTCTGAATCTGGCAGCAGGTGAACACGGACTGCTCGCCGCAATGCCAGCATCAATGCATCTGTTGCCAGGGCCTGGTAATCAGCCCCTGTGAGGGTGGCTGAGCAGCCAGCCACCACTGCATGCAAATCTACATCTGGTGCCAGTGTGAACTGTCGCAGTCGAGCCTGCAGCACAAGGAGGCGCTCTGCAGGTGTAGCTGGGCAGCCTACATACACAAGGCGATCCAAACGCCCTGGCCGAAGTAGGGCACTGTCAAGAAGATCAGGCCTATTGGTGGCCCCAAGGATGAAAACACCTGAACTGCTGCCAACACCATCCACCTGCAAAAGCATAGTGCGTGGGACCAGTTGCATCGCAATCCTTCTGACGATTGCTCTGTTGGGTGCTGAGAAGTACCCCAGCGAACAATAAAGTCCTCAAATAACAGGAGTGTTCATTGGACACGCCAATCGACACCAAATTAAACCAGTACCTAAACCCGGTACTTGTTTCACTAGGTCTCAAAAAGTACAGTCCGAACAGAAGTGTTCATTGTACAAGGCGTTCGTTGGATACCAGGGGGGTATGTACACGACTCAGCGAATATCCTGTCGCCACTGTAAGCATCACAGCAGTCAAGCACTGTAGGTGGCCCCAGGGTCAGACATATGAGTGTCATCTAAATACAAGCACCCAGAGTTCCACAGGGGGGGCTGGTTGCACTGGTGGTGCTGAGCTTTGGTGTGTGCTACAAGAGCGGGAAATGGGCAACATCGGCAGCCAACAATTGCCACACCAGGTCACACGATGGAGGTTTCAGGCCACTTTCAAAAATCTGAAAAAGCAAAAACTGCGCAAAATGGAACAGGGTAGCGTGCCGGTGCAGGGTACGTGTTGCACTGTTGGACTGGCATTTTGCACTGCTGCAGTGCTGTTTTTTTTGTTTTTTTTTGCAATGCACAGCAAACTGCCACACCAAGCCCACAGTGGGACATTGAGCTAAAAGCATGGAAGAAAAGCATTGTTTCAGATGGGGGATGGGTGAGGGGTTCAAGCAACCCCCTACCCCTTGGTGCTGAGTTGTCAAGAGGAACTGCATTCATTCTCCATCAGCCCAATAGCCCGCCCGATTGACAAAATATTTTGGTCATAGCAAAATGGAAGGCCGGGCCAACACAGTGCAGAAATTGGTGCAAAATGGCAAAGAAAAAGAGTGGGAATGCACTCCAAAGCGAGCATAATTGCTCAACCTCAACGCAACCCCTACAAAGCAATATCATTTCAACCGAAAGAACTGTGTGCCCTCAACTTAATAAAATAGCACACCTGAAAAAAAAAACACAACACCCAAACACCACATGGCACCATAACTGGGGCAAATGTGATTGCACAGGGCAAGTGGCCAGAATTGGCACAAGAAAAGAGTCTAATGATGCTGTTTTTGTTTGGTAGGAGGAACTTGGGAAGATCACCACGGAGAAAGGCATGCTGGATTCATTCAGATCAGATGCGATTGACAGGTGTTGCAATCCTGCAAAGCGCAATGACTGATCTCGTCTGGGGCGTCCTAGAATTGCCACGACCACCTCACAAGCTCAATTTTGACACGATGCTCTAAAAAGCGTTGCTTACTCGAATAGGGCTGCGAGAAGTTTTCACCATGGACATCTTCCCATTGGGCTACACACCATCAGACTATTGGAAGTGGGTGGGCAGTTGCAAAGCCCTCAAACCATTTTGATGGCTTTCGCAAACATTTCGATCAAGCATCCACCAGAGTTGACACTGACCTCCGGGGTCTGCCGAACGTGACTGCAACCCTTTAGCAGGCCCAGGAATTTCCCGCTGAACCTCACAGTCAAATTCCCTCTCAAGTTCCTGCTGAGAAATCAGGAAACAGGAAAAATGGGGAAAATGGGGGGAAATGGGGGGAAATGGGGGGAAATTGGAGAAATTGGGGGAAAATGGGGGAAAAGGGGGAAATGAGGGAGGAGGCTGGTGGGGAAAATATGTGGTTTACCCAAAAAATGTTGAAAACCTTTGCACATTGAGGAAAATTCTGTTGCCTCCGGCAAGGCACCTCAAAGAGACTGCTAGAACACTAGAGTCAAGTCAATGAGGCTGACAGTCAGCCAATCAGTCAGGCAGGCAGGCAGGCAGGCAGGCAGTCAATGAGGCAGGCAGGCATGCAGGCAGAAACACCCAGTTTGGTTTTTATGGTGTCACCCTCTATCTTCAACTTGAGATAAAACACCACTTTGCACAAACTGACGTTGTTGAGTGGAAAAACAAGTAATGCGCAAGCAGGTGGGTCTCGGTTCGATTCCCAGACTAAGGCCGCGGGCGCGGCAGTTTGTCCCTCAGCTGTTTGACAGACCAGAGTTTGAATCCCACTAAGCACAAACTTTTCACCGCCCCGTCGTGACCCCCCCCCCAAAAAAGTGGTACCCAAGTACGGGGGGGGGGGGTCAACATCAAAAAATGCGTTGGGGGATCATTTTGTCTCGCAAAATAATGATTGTACAAGGGGTTAGACATTGAATATCATGCCTTGGGCGTCTGCGCCTACGCTTGATCTAACAACCTCTCTTTCGGGTGATTTCAGAAAATGAAAATGGAGCATCAATGTGATGGTGATAGGTATGGCGCATGTACTCTTGAAGATGGCCTGGTCACGGCACATGCAGCACTGCAACCAATGGGACGCAACCCTCGTGCCTCAGCGGCCTATAGCAGACCAAGGAGTATATGCACTATGCGCACATATGAGTGCGGTCCCAATTGTTCGCACCGCAGATGACCTTGATGGGGATGTAACGCAAACCCTTAAAGGTGCACACCTCATCAGCCACAGGCAAAACAACGGCAGACAAGCCAAAAAAGGCTAGAGGGAAAACTATCCAGAAGAGAATATGAATATACACTGTACCCAACTGCACAACACACACGTACATGAACCACAAACATTCATAAACCACATGCTTGTGGAGCCATGCACCAACATTTCCCCCCATTTTCCCCCATTTTTCCTTGAGCACCTCACTCAGTACACCCCCCCCCCCCTCCCAGTATGCACCAAAAGTATGTTTTTTGTGCTTATCTCGAAGAATTCTCCCCAATTTTCCATGAAACACCAACATTTTGTCCACCCCCCCCATATTTTCCCTGAGTTTCCCTGAGTTTCCCAATTCAGCGAGTAGTGTTCCTGCCAGCAGCGGGAGATTCATGGCGATGCTTTGCTTTGCTGGAGGCTGCCGGTTGTCAACCTCTTGCAGGAGGTCGCCACACGGAGTTGTTGGTTCCATGGTGTCACTCCACAGGCAATCTAAGCAACATGATGCCTCGACTACATGGCCTTGTGAGCCAGAACTGGTGTGTTTTGGTCACAACAGAATGGCAAAAAGATCATGGCAGTCTGCCAAAAGGCCGTATGGCAGCGAAATTATTGTTGTAGGGAACAAAATGTACCACCCAAGGGGACAAAGGGGGGGGGGGGGGGGCTACACCTAGGTGGATTGCTGTTTGAATGTTTGAAGCTGGCAGTGCCCATTGGCCTCTTGACACTTACCCTTGTTCATCAGTCTCACATCACGGAGTGCCCTTACTCTCCATGTTTGGCTATTCTTACGTCCCTACACACCCTTCCTTTCCCTTGGTCGGCTGTGCCAACGGAGCCCCCAGACTGTCCATGTTTCACTGCTCTGTGCTGGGTCCACACAGAGGAGTCAGGCCTCGTTTATAAGGGGGGGGGGGGATTAATTTTGGATGAGACCCACCAACCCGACATTGGACACACCTACATTACTTCGGACCCCCCCGGACTCCCCCCCCTGTCATAGTTCTGTGAGGCGCATTTTTTGTAAGTCACATTGAAGCCAAAGCACTCTCCAGGATTAGGCATCCCAGCCCAAAAAGGGGAGATAAATATATGAAAAGGGAAATCATCAAAAGTTGTTACCCATTGATGCTGCCATACGCACCAAAAAATGTATGGCCCTGCCTGTAGCTTAATGTCGTATCTTTAATTGTTGACCAGTCTCCGATCCGCCCTGGGAAAATTGTTTAATGCGGGCCCCGAGCCCCTTCCCTTGTCGTTGCCCGGGTTTGCTGCTGCCAGTGTTTTTTATTTTTATGGTGCTCTGACTTTTTTCTCTCTTGGTTATTTTGGCTTTTGGCCCCATCAGAGGAACCAACAAATGCCCCACAACCACAAAGATTTTGGCATGGTGCCTACATAAAGACAAAGTGAAAAAGGACAGCAGCGCACAACCAGACAAGGCTTCTGTAAACACGGAAAGAGGGTGTGGCAGGTGCCCAACCCCAGAAACCCTGGGAATTACAAAGGGGGGGGGTTTTCCGAGCCTTAGACCCACCCACCCGGCTGAATACCCACCCGACCAGATCCCCCCCCCCCCCGCTTTGCAACTTAATTCTTTTAAATGAGGCCCGCAGAGGAGGCTCTGGCTAGGTGAGTCTAAGCAGACACCCCACAACAGCAGTGGGGAAACCCTCCCCAACGGCAGCTGTTGGGCCCTAAGATGTCCACTTGCAGGATCACTTCCCCAACGTAGGCGCATAACAACCTTCAACTTGCTGTTTCACGCGCTCAGTCCTCCTTGTGGTTAGCGCACTATGCTTGGGTATTTGGTAAAACTGAGTACCAGACGAGGTAAAACTGAGTAAAATGTGGTAAAACTGAGTAGATTTGAGGTAAAACTGAGTTAAAAAAAATTTTTAAAAAATTTTTTTAAATTTTTTTTTTTTTACTCAGTAAAAAGACAATTTTTTTGAAAAAAAAATTGCACAAAAAACTGCACACTTTGATGGTAGGTGGTACTTTTGTTTAAGGGCACAAGGCCCCCGAGTCAATTCCCGGCCACGTGTGTTAGTGGCGCCCCACCCGGGCCAAACCATCATATATATATATATATATATATATATATATATATATATATATATATATATATATATATATATATATATATATATATATATATATATATATATATATATCACACAACCGCTTCACCAAGGAGGGTTGAGTACCGTATGCATGCATGCACAGAGGAGGGAGGGATCACACAACCACTTCACCAAAGAGGGTTGAGTATCGTATGCATGCATGCACAGAGGAGGGAGGGAGGGTGGGGCCAACTACTTACAAGTAGTTACAAAAGACACGCTTGAAGATCAAGTTGGCCTTAGTATCTCTCTTGTGAGGCTTGCCTCTCGGGGTAGGATTCAGCTTGCATCTCTCAAAGAGATCTTCTTTCTTTTCCAGATGCAGCTGTCTGCAAAATGCTTGGTCATTTTCCAATTGACCATCAGCATTTTGGGGGTATTGAGGAGGCAACGCATACCACTTCCGACAGATCCACACACCGGGACGGGTGTCATCAGTGGCATTGGCATTGGCAGGAGTGGCATGCGTGGTATTGGCAGCAGTCCGAGCGGGGGGCAAAATCAGAAGTGGCCCACAAGTGAGCAAAATGGCTACCTCACCCCTGCCGTATCGGGGATCCCCACCGCTTCAGAGCGGGGGGCAAAATCAGAAATGGCCCACAAGTGGGCAAAATGGCTACCTCACCCCTGCCGTATCGGGGATCCCCACCGCTTCAGAGCGGGGGGCAAAATCAGAAATGGCCCACTTGTGGGCAAAATGGCTACCTCACCCCTGCCGTATCGGGGATCCCCACCGCTTCAGAGCGGGGGGCAAAATCAGAAGTGGCCCACAAGTGGGCAAAGTGGCTACCTCACCCCTGCCGTATCGGGGATCCCCACCGCTTCAGAGCGGGGGGCAAAATCAGAAGTGGCCCACTTGTGGGCAAAATGGCTACCTCACCCCTGCCGTATCGGGGATCGCCACCGCTTCAGAGCGGGGGGCAATATCAGAAGTGGCCCACAAGTGGGCAAAGTGGCTACCTCACCCCTGCCGTATCGGGGATCGCCACCGCTTCAGAGCGGGGGGCAAAATCAGAAGTGGCCCACAAGTGGGCAAAGTGGCTACCTCACCCCTGCCGTATCGGGGATCCCCACCGCTTCAGAGCGGGGGGCAAAATCAGAAGTGGCCCACAAGTGGGCAAAGTGGCTACCTCACCCCTGCCGTATCGGGGATCCCCACCGCTTCAGAGCGGGGGGCAAAATCAGAAGTGGCCCACAAGTGGGCAAAGTGGCTACCTCACCCCTGCCGTATCGGGGATCCCCACCGCTTCAGAGCGGGGGGCAAAATCAGAAGTGCCCCACAAGTGGGCAAAGTGGCTTTTTTCTACTAATTTTTTTACCGAGTAAAAAAATTTTTTTTTCTACTCAGTTTTTTACTGAGTAAAAAAGAAAATTTTTTTTCCTACTCAGTTTTTTACTGAGTAAAAAAAATTCTTTTTTTCTACTCAGTTTTTTACTGAGTAAAAAAAAATATTTTTTTTTTTACTCAGTTTCGCAACTGAGTAGAAACCCCACTTACTGAGTAACAAATTGTTTTTTTACTCAGTTTTACCACGGACCCACTATGCTTCCCCCCACCCTCCTCACTATCTCCCTATGTCCATAGTGTGTGTACCTATGTCCGCAGTGTGTGTACCCTATGTTCAATTCCCTTGCATGGCATGTGCGCCACCCAGGGTGATGGGTGGGGATTAGTGTCGTAGTAGAAGATGGGGCTTTGGCCAATTGCTTCTGCTGGACCACATATCCCAACATGCACCGGGACGACAAAAAGGGTGGGAGCCTCCCAAAAATGGCTATTTCTGGTTCTGTGAAGGTGGTGGTTACTCTGATCTGGAGGCTGCCAGACGTGACCCAACCCTCTGCCGGAGGTTGCGGGACAATGCTGCAACTTGCTACCAGAGGTCAGCATCAACCTGTCGGCCACATACCTCTGCTAAGAGTTGACTCACCACACGGTCCATCACTCCTCCACTGTCTCCACTGACACCACGATGAGGTGCCACAGAATCCAGCTCATCAAAAAACACCACACAGGGGGCCAATACATGAGCCTTCGCAAAAACTGCTCGTACATTGCGTTCACTTTCCCCAACGTACATGTTCAGCAGCTCAGGGCCTACAATGAAATGAGCATCACTCATGCTGCAATGTTGATGGGGTGCTACACATAAACATGCCCATTGAGCAACATGAACCAAAGAGACAAAAGTGCTGAAGGGAAAAAGGGCAAGGGGGGTCAGCATTTCATCCGCCACTTTTGTTCAATTGGGGACTGAAATCGTGCTGCAGGACACGCTGAGGTTGCGAAATCTCTCTTGCACTGCAGGATGCCCAGAAATGACAGGCCTAATGAACACCAAGGGGAAACTGCGATTGGAGATCATTTTTTGCTATTTCCCAGAAGCAACAAATTGTGTATGACACGATCCCTTGATCAAGAGGATCCGAGCTCAATGTGCAAAGCATTGGTAGGGAATCTCAACCCTGAAATGAGGTTTGGAGGATTTGGCCTCATGGCTTTGCCCTTGGCAGTATGGATCTGGGGAAATGCTAACTGCGCCTTCCTCGGCTGTTTGGTTCTCCTCCCTGGTCCTTGAAATCCCTGCAGGCAAGCACTTCTGTTGCAAGTGCACACCACTCTCGGAACCCTCGTTTGATGTCATCTTCTGCAACGCCCCACACATGGCAATCCAGCCATTCTCATTATCGCAGTGGATGGCATTCAAACTTGCTGTGGGGTGGGGCCCGGGGGGGCACCTACAACTGGTCCTGATGCGACACCCCCCCCAGCTATCTGTCAAAACTTGGGGGGGGGGGGTCCAGCCGGGGGTCGGGGGGGGGGGGGGTTCCTGCCGGGGGTCGGGGGGGGGGGGTCTGGTCGGGGTTCAGGGGGGCGTCCAGCCAGGGGTGGGGGGGGGGGGGGGGTTAGGGTTAGCCCTAGGGTGAGAGCCAGGGTTAGGGTTAGGGCTAGGGTCACTGAGCTGGTGGAACCAGTCTTGGTTTTATAACCCTTTTTAGTGTCTAGGGTGGACCTACCAGGTTTAGCAGCAAGTAAGCAAGCAAGCAGCAAGCAGCAAGCAAGCAGCACGCGCGAAATGGGAAAAAATCAAAACTCCTTCGTGGTGCTTCAGATTCGGGTGAAATTTTGGTGGATGATACCTATGGGTGTGAAGTACAATCACACAAAGTCTCAGCAAGAAACTCAACGGTGGCGGCCAGGAACGGGATTCGCAAGTGGCGGACCTCAGTTTCAAAAACTGCAGTTTAGGGCCAAAAACAGCCATTTTTGGGCCAAAAAAGCCCTAGAACACATTCAAAACGGCCAAACGAAGGGAAACGGTGGGTACACTTCACGTGCAGCTTGACTTCCCCGTGTCAACGAGCTCTTTGCGGCCCTCTAATTCCATGATATGTCCCGGAAACGGCCCAAAGAGGCCCCTAGAAGCTCCAAATGCCGACAGCCACAAACCAAGAATAGGCCATATCTTTGGCTACAAGGCTCAAAATGCGATTCCAAGGGCACCTACTCCACCCGCAACCCCCCACTTTTTGTGGTTTCCACCCCTCAGAATTGCCCAAACGGACGCCTAGACCCCCATACCTAGGCCCACTAGGCTGCGGCAAGCTGCAAGCTCAAGCCCAAACAGGTGGGTGCCCAAATGGGTCAACAGGGTCCAGTAGGGGCAAAAAGAAGACTTTTCTCAAAAATGATCCTCGACCATGTGCGATGCTAAAACAAGTGTTTTTGGACCGTTTTGAGCTTGTGGTGGCCCATTTTGGTCCTCCCAAAATCCCAAAATGCCTTGAAAATGGGCTGTTTTGGGACCAAAAATGGGTCAAAAATGGGTCAAAAATGCATTTTTCCAAACCTCACCCTAGACCATATGGCACAAACGGGTGAAATGAGCCCATTTTGAGCCCATTTTGGGGCATTTTGGCCCCTCACAAGTCCAAAAAGCCTTTGAAAGTGGGCCTCGTGGTGATGGGGTTCACTTGCAAGCTGATTTCACTTTGTCAAGAGCCATCAATGTGTGAATCATTCTTGATGTCCCTCACCAGTCATAGCTGATGTTCCCTCCCCCACCAGCTCGGTCCCAATATTCAGTCTTGATTAGGGTTAGGGCTAGGGTTAGGGCTAGGGTTGGTGTTAGGGTCTGCAGCCCTCCTGTAGCCCTCCTTCAGGTAAAAATTTTTCCTTGTTGTTTTGACACAAATATGAATTCTCTACAAAATTTTGAGTATTTTGAGTATAAACACATAGTATGAAAAAAAGAAAATTGGCGCCTTTGGCGCCGGACAGTTTTCTCTAGGGACACTTGTTGGTGGCCGACCCGGCACCACTATCTTTCAAAACCCGGGGGGGGGGGGGGGGGCTGGGGGGTGTCGCATACAAGGACCAGGCCCGGCCACCCCCCAGGGGATGGGGTTACGTGCCGATCTTGTTTCTAGTGTTTCCACCACTTCACATCTCACTGATGTGATGCAAGAACTCCTCATTATGACCACTCCCAAACAAAATAGAGAACCCAAGGAATCTAATGTGCTGATGTGCACATTTCAATTGCAGGAACAAGTCTTCCCTTGGAACCTGTTTCACAGTGCAGAAGAACAGCTGCACCAGGGCGGCGTTGTTTGACTTTCAGCTGATCAATGCACTCCTACGTAGAACCCTGCTTACATAGGATTGGGTCCGAATCATAATTTTACACTGCACTTTGTATGATTGCCAACTGGAGTGGTTGTTCAGTGCCATGACATTCACCACACAATGATTGCCGTATCATCACTCCAGGGTGCACTTGGGCCTAAGGGAATCCTTAGCCTGCGGTGCATGCAGCGTGCACCCTGGCACCTTCCCTACAGATTGGTGTGCTCACGGTCGAGCAATACTGCTGGTCCAGGTCTGCGGGAGGTGCATTGGCATGGCCACCACTCCGGATTCAGTGGTATGTTGGTGGCTGGCCCTGGCGGACTTGTTCCTGCTTGCTTCTGTTGGTGGTCCTGAAATGTGTGCTGGTGGCGAGTTTAACAACAAACAGACCAGATAATGAATCTGTGCACTACAAACCAGAAGGTGAGCGAAGCAAGAGGAGGAAAATCAGACAATACCCTTGACAGACAGAAATCGAAGACCACATTGCGATGCAACTGCTTTGGCTAGCAATGTCTTTCCGCAGCCCGGAGGGCCATACAGAAGGACTCCTGACCTCTTCTTCAATCCACAGCTGAAAAGGCGTGGTTGCTTCAAAGGCAGCTCCACTACGTCCAAAATCTCTTGCTTAGCTTTGTCAAGCCCTCCAATATCTTCCCAATCAACATGGGCAATGCGACCTAAGAAGCATGGTGTGTTTCAGGGTAGAGGGAAAAGGGGGCCTGGGCGCATCACAGGGTGAGCATGCGATTCTGTGGCACCAAGTACTCCTCAGACAAGGTTCAAAACGTACCCCAGAGGAAGGCTGAAACATTCAGCATTGCACATTCCTCACCTTGCGCTCCCACAACGAAAAAGGAAGGATGTAAGTGTACTAAACAATAACATATTGTCCATGAGGTGCATCCTGCGGAATGCCTTCTACAGCAGTCCAACTTGTTTCCAGTTTGGTGATGAGCTTCTGCCACCCACCACACTTGAAAGAGCCCATGCTCAAATGGTTCATGTCTGTTGAATGCAACCAGTCATCTGGGGTGCACAATTTGAGCGCACGAATGCTCCTTTGTCACAATGTGTTCGTTGTGCACAGTTGCATGGCATATGCAAACAAAGACAACCATGCCCAAATATGGGACAGGAGAGTTTCTTGAGTCCAAGAAATCGGTTGCATTACATAAAGAATCGCCCGCAAACACTCTCCAAGACCTCAATCCTAACCAGAAACTGAGTCTTGCCTGTGGCATCCGATGGCACACCTGCATCTGCTTGAAGGCCATGCCGCTTGCAATATTCTTGGGCCTCCATCTCCAGATCAGATGTGGATAGCATGACTCCTGCCTTCAAGAGCCTTGCATTGAGAGTATCTGCAAGAAGCAGAAATGTTCAGAACATGTCAATGAAAGAGCTCTGTGGTGCTGGAGGAAATGTAGAGATGTGCAGCAAGACAGCAGGGCACAATTGGCAGGGGTGTTGGTCTTAGAGATTTAACAACTCCCAATCTGATGAAAAAAGGGCGAAAATTGCCGTGTGTATTTTATATGGAAATTATTTGGCTCATTTATCCCGGGGGGGGGGGGGGGACAAGCTGATGATGAATGAACAGTGACTGAGTGAGTAGGCATCATGAATGCAGCGCTGCACCTATGCCGTTGCTCTTTGGGGCATCGCAATGAGACGCATTCAGACAAAGGCACAAGCAACACCAACGCAACATTGAGCAATGAAGGCAAATGTTACCAGAACGGCCACCGAATATTGTGGCCTAAAAAAAAAGCATGATTGCCATCACAGTCCATCCACCCATCTCCTGTTCCCTGTCTACTGTTCCCCTTACGCAACAACCACCTCCTGTTCCCCCTCGCACACACACAAACAACATCTACAGTCCCCCCCCACAGGGGACGAGAAAATTTTTTTCGGGGACTATTTGGACGGGGAAAATTACCAGCAGGGGAATCTGCGCCACCCTGCAAATCTCAATCTCAAACTGCCACGTGCACCTGCTGACGTGCACACCCATGCTCCCTCCAGAATCAGACCAAGGTGCTCATAGAATTGCCACTGAAAACACCATGGTTCACACCATGAACGAATCTGCCAGAAAAATATGGAACAAGAAGTGCATCCTTGGAAGAAATGCATGGCGCATACCGCGCTGCCAACGTCTCTAATTTCAGGCGGGAAAAATTTTGGCACCTTCCTGAAAATGAAACTTTCCCACAAAATTATCCCCACCCAAATTTTTCCCACTGCCCTGTATGCTTGCACACCCAATGCACCTGCCCACAGGAAACAGATGAACAACTTGGGCTCATACAATGCCACTCAACATTATGCTGAGATGAGCAGTGTTTGAACACAAGGTGCCAAGGTGCAACCCACAGGTGAACTTCTGGTCCTGCGGCAGACCTGTAGCTTCTTGGGACAAGACCTGTGGATCTTGCTTGGTATGAAATGCCACTGCACGGCGGACTGCACCATTCAGAATTTGTAGGAGATCTGTGCACGATACACCCGCAGTAGCCCGCACCACGTCTTGTAGATTGTATTCCACCTATGCACAAAAATTGACGTTGCCATCCAGGATCCGATCCGCAGGTCGGCAGGCTGCCATTGAATATCAAATATTTCTTCAATGCCTTCAATGCCTGATAGGATCTACTTATAAATTGTAACACCCAGACATACCACCCCCCCCTGGGTGGTCAGGGAAATGAAGGTCAGACTGGGAAGCCATGCTGCAGACAAAAGTTGTGATTCGTGACAACCCATAGTGCAACAAATTGGGCATTTGGCGACACGCAGGCATTATTTGGAGGTTTTGACCAGACTGTGTGGTATGATGTGTGGGGTTTTGGTTCGCCCCCCTGCCTGAACATGCATGCACACCTGCAGCAGCAAACAGGGGTGAATATAAACAGGTGACCCCCCGCTCCCCACCTGATGACAAATTACGAATTAAGAAAATTGGGTGGACAGAAATTCCTTTCCACTCCCTGTACCCTATCAAGACTTATGACTAGGACTGAGCTGGGTCCTAGTTTGGAGGAAGGGATCGTTTTGCTCATTGCATATGCAAATGAAACACCATTGCAGTTGCAGATGGAACCCTATATGTCGGTGGTCAAGGATGCGGTGGCTTAAAGGAATAACATTCATGAGTGGGTCCCTCCACTCTAGGCCCTCACCACCTGAAGACAGACTGAAAAACAGCTCAATTTCACCTGAAAATGCACCATGGCATGGCACCATGGTATGAGAGACACCTCATTGAACACCCATTTTGCAATCATTTGATATCCCAATCGCTGTGAAAGAGGAACGGCCCTCATTGTAGACACCTACATGACACACTAGCGATCGTCATGAACTTTAGGACGATCGTCTTCCTTGTTTCAGGTGGTGTGCATTTTGCTCTGCAGTTATCCATGCCGGTTTTGAGCCACACTGTTCCCAAAAAGACTATTCATGCGCTTGTTACCACTTGCTGCTAAAAATACGTGGCTCACCCTGGACCCTATCAAGACTTACGAGTAGGACTGCTCTGGGTCCCAGGGGGAGTATCTACGCTGCACGCTACTTTTCCAAAAGGTTTACCCGGAATGGGGTGGCTTTCACACACCTCCCAAAATGCCCGCTGAGGAGAGATAACCGTTGTGTACCAGATGGGGGAGGGGGGGGGGGAAGAAAAATTTTTGATACCGGGTAGGATATTTTTTTCGGAAGGGGACCCCCTTGGGAGAGGGGGGTACGAAAAAAATTGGTCCTATGGAAAGACTTTTTCTTCCCATGTCACACACAACACACATAATCATGGTGTTGCCACTGCATAACATGCCTCTGGCACTAGTTGGCATTCCTTTGATTGGCTATTCGGGGTACACAACGTGTGTCAAGTTTAAGGTTTGTGCAATAGTGATCTGTACAACTGGTACGAACAACATGGAACGGCCCTTCTTGATTGTGGTTTCTTGGTCAGACCATGTACATATTTTGTGGGATACCCGATGATGCCTTCATGTCGTGCAAGCGAAGGCCAGTGACAAGAAAGGTTTGCACAATACATTGCACGTGCTTGTACCACGATTTGTTCAACGCATGTCCATACCACTCAATGAAAATTGCTATGAAACCAATACCAGCTTGGACGAGTAGACCAAGAGCCACCTGAACATCCAACACTACATTGAAGATGGCATGGACGAACATGTCAACTAGGGTACTAAGAAGGTCCAAATCTAGGGAGACACTTTGGAATGAATGTATTTGTAGGGGCTATCCCCGGACGCAATGGTTCTTCAAACGTCATGTCCCATATGGTTGTGTCATACACCGGTAAGATGCCGCCATGGTCGGCAACTTTTAGAACCCAAGCCACCAACCAGCCGCCATGTAGCCTTCTCACTTGCGTGCCGTAGTATGCCTACACACTCGATGGCATTGTGCCCGCAAATTTGCCACTCCCACCTCCATGTTGTCCAAAAGTGCTGCCATTTGGTGGCAAAGCATTTACGCCTCAGATGGTAAGCATGGTAGGCGTAGATGGCGGGTTTCAGGGTTGGATATAAGGGAGGGGGGTTCCCCCACCAGACCCTACCCCCCCCGACCCTACCCCCCCCTGGGACCAATGGCTAATGTTGAATGGTATGCGGACAAAGCAACCAACATCCTCCAGGTTTGCACACACATTCCACATGGACACCAGAAGATGGGGACGGAAACATACAATGCCACGTGTGTTTGAAGGTTTTTGGTTTGCAAGCAAAGATTTACAAACGGGAAGGGGAAATTGAGAGGTGTGAAAGTTGTGTACATCACTTAGAGCTAGAAGCACAGGACAAGCTCGTACGAGACCCATTGCTTGAATCACAGCTGGAGCATATAGATGGGGAAGGATCAGAATCTAGGTCTTTTTCTTCCAAAAATTGGTGCACATCATTTATGAAAGGACCATCTTGTGGCAGCACACGTTTTTGTTTTGTTGACTTCACCGGTATAATTTTTCGGACCTTTCATGCCCTGTGTTGACGCCTATAATGCCTCACTGCCCCCTAGGTGGCGGCCACTGCATCAGGTCTGAGGGGTCGACAATACCTACAGTGTTGCATGATCCGATGGTCTTCTTCAGAGCAGGCATCATGGGTGATAGCTCGTGGAGACACCAGATCGGCAGAGTTCGGATCACACCGTTACTGTGAGGTTGCTAGTTGCAAGCTTTTGGTGGCTACTTGCTGTAGAGCTGCAAGAGGGGGGCACGACGGTTCAGCAGAGAGTTTTAGGAGGATCGGCCTCGAACTAGGCTGAGAACCGGCCCATTTTGGCCTCAAAATGGTCCATGGCATGGCACCACGGCGCGAGGGACATCTGATTGAACACCCATTTGGATTGATTTGATAACTGAATCTTTGGGGAAATCCTCATTGGAGACACCCGCATGACATGGTGGCCCATGGTCATGAACCTTCTCAACGATCGTCGCAAAAACACCGAAAATGGTCACTTTTGGACACTACATCGGCCATGAAACAGTCAAAATCACATCAAACTTGTTGTAGATGATGCGCACTTGGACTGCGATCTTTTTGGGTTACTTCTATGCTGGTTTACAACTAGGAAGTCCCCAACAAACCTTTTTGATCACTTCTTGATGTTGTTGTCGCTCGATGTTGTTGCTAGAACACGTTGCTCAGCTTGGACCCCAAGACGGGTTGCAAATAGGAGATCCAACTCAATCATCAAGGCTTTGGACTGGGACAAAACTAGGTGCTAGTTTGGCTCATTGCATACAAAATTGCGGCGGATGAGAACATCCTTCATTGAAGACGACTACACGACGGACTGGCCATGGTCGTGAATATTCAAGACCAATATCCCAAAAATAAGCTGCGAGATGGCTCATTTTCACCTCAAAACGGACCACGGGGTGGCACCACGGCATGAGAGACACCTTGTCTTTTTTTGTTTTGGATCAAATAGGCCAGTTCTGAAATTGCCAGGTGCCGCATGGGCCCAGTTCAGTGATAAATACAGATTTTGGCAATGCCAGGGTGAGCATACGGGCTTCAGCTCTTGGATGGACCCCCATGTTTTCCTGTTGAAGTGGGTGTGGTCATGTTAGAGGGATTTCCCACTCGTTTGGATCCCAGTGCGCTTTTTGTCGTTTTGGTAGTGGCTGCAACGGGACTTCCCACAAGGTGGGGTCCCACTGCTCACGTGGTCGTTTCCGTATGAGGTAGATCGTCTGTCATGCCTGTCTGGATGCGTCCCAGTATAGGGTTGTCTTTAGTTGGTAGCTTTTTGCTGTTTCATGCGCCAATTGTATGATGCGTTCCTGCTGCAGCAATGTGTATTGCGCCTGTTGTGTATGGTGTGTGAGTAGCACATCAGTGTCTATGCGCAGTCTCTCGAACCTCTCGTGTGAGAGGAGTGACGTTTTCATGTCCGCATGCTGTCGCATGGTGTCATGTTTTGCCTGGCGTACCATTGTCGACATTCCAAACACATTTCTGTGTAAGCGTTGTGCAGTTGTTGTGCCTCTATACGTTCCTTCAGCAGGTTTGTCACTAGCGGATGGTAATCCTTCGTGGCCGTCAGTGCGTTGGAGTACACTACGCGTAGCTCCCGTAAGTGCATTAGAGCGGTCTCTGTGACTTGCGCAAAAAGGTAGATCTCACACGCACGATGTGCGTGCTGCAAGGCCAGTTTGTCCGAGCACGAGAGATAGTGCTCCTACCGTATGGTTAAGTCGTCTAGGCGCCGTTGCTATGATGTGCGCTCTTCGTGTGTCTGTTTGTGTGTTCTATGTATGTTAGTAAACCAGGTCACTGCCTCCCCATCGTTTGCAGTGTGTGCTGCCTGGAGCCACAGTTCGGTGTCTATGGGTATAGATGTTGTCGTTTCTACCTTACGCCCACGGTTCCGGGCAAGATACCGCAGTGGCGCTCCGACTTGGTCACGTAGGTTCCCTGCGGTTTCCCGTGGTGGTAGTGACTGTGCAGTAAACCTGGTAAGCCATAGGGGTGACGGGGGCAGCTGTGGTGTGGGGTCGGCTAGTTTCCGTCTCAGGGTATGGACGGCCTGCATCATGCGAAACTGGAAGAGGCCGACCTCTGCCCGTAGCTTGTGTCTTTCCGTTTTGGGTATGGTGTCGATGAGGGACGGAGGGATCAGTAACTTGGCACATAGCCAGAGCTCATGGCTGGTGGCCGTGGTCTGCCATTGGCAGGTGTAGTGGGTCCAGTTGGTCCAGCTCCTACGCCACAGGTCCCAGAATTCATCCTAGGCAGGGCAGTATGCTAGTCTTGACTGTACTGACGCCCCGTGATGTTGCCTGCAATGGGCGCACAAGACAGGTAACCGCTCCCAGGGTGCGCCTGTTCCCCACCACCTTACCTAACCCCAAAGCCAAGGGGTCCACGTGTTTCGCCGGTAGTGTTTCATGGGGAGCCAGCTCACCCAGTGTACGTGTGCGGTGTGTTTTTGTCTACACCATGCCTTTGCAGGCGTGGGCATGATTTGTCCGATGAGGACAATATCGTGTGGTTGTGGTTGGTGGGAATCCATGGGCGGGTTGTCACCCATATTCGCTAAGACGTCGGAGTGGTTGTTGCCTTGTATGTCCTTGGAGTCGTTATAGGTGGTTGCTTGCTCAAGAGTGCGGTGACGGGGAGTCCACCGTATGGTGAGTGGTTTCGTAGAGGCGTTGCGATAACCTATGTCACGGAAGTCTTGGTCTTTGACCACCCCTTTTCGCTTCATAGGGGTGGCTTTGACCACGCCTTGGTTGTCTAATATGATCTCGTCCCCCTCCCTGGCCAGCTTTGAGGCCAGTGCGCAAGCAATTGTCTCAGCTCGGTACACCTGTTGCAGTCCGTGTACGCGGAAGGCTGCACAGTAATTCCCGTTGTATATTCCTCCTCCCGTCCTGCCTTGTCGTTTCGATACGTCAGTGAACCACCTTGTGGTGGTGGGTTCGCCCGTGTAGTGAAGGGTGATCCCGTGGAGTTTCTGCTAGAAGGGTAGTGTTTGTGACACCTCGCGGGTTTCCTCGGGGGTTGGTTCGTCGCGTGGGTTCAGCAGCCATAGTCCAGGCGGCTGGTGGCCGCTCGTGTTTTACCGGCGCTTATTTCCTGGTCCTCCTCTGAGTTTTTTGAGTCATACAGGCCCTCAGCTAAGGGGTTGTGCTGTCTAGGTTGGGAGATACGTTGACCCACCGTGCCCCCTAGGGCCCGGACGGTGTCAATATATTTATATTGGGTTGCCGTGAGTCGTTGTGTAGGGCCGCTGTTTTGTAGCTCTTGCTGCCCGAGTGTGATCCACTGGGTGGTGTAAGACCACCATAGCTGGCGCAGGCCTAGTCCCCCGTGACTTAGGTTTGTCGTGAGTCGATGCTTGTTCATTTGCTGTTCAATTCCGGGTGTGTCCCTTAGGTACTGTAAGAGTATGTCGTCCCACAGAGCCATCCGGGATCTTACCCTAGGAAGAGCCCCCTTTACGTCCACCGGGGGATGAGGACGGCGTTGATTATGGTTACCTTCTCGTAGCCATTTAGCGGCAAAGTTCTGTATGCCGCTATGTCATGGTACAGTTGTGCGGTCACCATGTCCCAGGCTGTTTCTTCTTGTGTGGGGCGGGCCAGAACGTGGCCCAGGTAAGTTAGTATGGGTGGGCGCACGGGTATTTGTTGGTGCTACCAGGTGATTGGCTCTAGGCTATTTCTTTTGGCCCAGTGATATACCTCGGTTTTGTCTTTTTTAAAGTGTAACCCCATCGTATGCGCCACTTCGTGGAGTGTATCTGGGGTATGCAGTAGTGCGTCCGTCGTGGGTGCTCGTACTGCGATGTCGTCGACGAAAACGTAGAGGCAGGCATCCGGACATCGTTCCCTGGTTTCCCTCAGTAGGATGTCGTAGTATAGGAGGAATAGCGTGGGGGAGAGGGGGCATCCCTCTTTCATTCCCATAGTGGGGCGGGACAGTACGACCGGTGTGTGTTGGTATATTTCCCCGAGCATTCTTATAATGTTTTCTGGTGCCCCTGCCTCCTTTACGATGCCGGTCAGCATTGGTCGGGGGACCGACGGGAACGCCTAGGCTCCATCTAGGAGGGCGACGTATCCGTCTTATGTGTGTAGGTCGTTTCGTCGCTTGATTGCGAGGGTGGTGGTGTTTCGGCCTTGTAAGGCCCCGTGTTGTATGTCCAAGAGCCTTGCAGGCATGGCCTTTGATATACACACCAGGAGGAGGCGTGTGAGTATGTATATATGGCGGTAGAACCGTATGTTGGCGTGCAGTTTCGTGGGTCATGTGTGTCGGTGCTTTTTTATATATGAGCACTTCCCGTGAGCGCAGCCAAGCGGTTGGGATACTTTGTCCATTCTAGACTTCGAGTATTGCGTGGTATAGTTGTTTCTGTATGTGTTCTGGTAAGTGCCCAAGTAGGTGGGGGTACCCCGTCTGGTCCAACTGATTTGTTCTTAGGTGCCCGCAGGCACTTTAGGTATTCGGCGTATGTTGGGGCTGATGTGTTCCATGTGTGGTGCCGTACGTGTTTCCGAATCAGCCGCTGGCAAGCGTCCTCGTCGTATGTTGGGTCTCTGGCGTGGTGGTTTAAGACGTGTTGCGTCCCGCCAATCGGGGGTTGTGGCGTGTCTTGTGCTATGAGTCCGGTGCGCCACCGCTTGACTATTTTGTAGAAGTAGCCGGGTCTGTGGACCGCTGCTCCGCGGAGTTTGCCTATCTGTTCTCGTATGTGTTGTTCTTGTGCTTCCCCTAGTTCCCTAGTCGTGTCGATGGGTCTGGTGTTTCCGACCATGCTGTTGTGGCCGGCGTCTTTGTGCGCTTAGGATGCCTTGGTCGTGCCGCATGGGCGATAGCCGACAACATGCGTCGTGCCGTGTGCAGGGGGGGGTCTGTAGTTTTCACGGGCAGGGTGGACATGGAGTTGGTGAACCATTGGAAGTGTGTGGCATACCATTTCGAGACGGAGGGCTGTGGCTTCCTGTAGGGTGTGTCGGGCGCTCCTATTTTCCATCGGATGCCGAGCATCACCAGGGCGTGATCCGATATTGGCATTTGTATGGTATCGTAGTCAGTCCAGGGTATGTTGGGTATTTGTTGCCTCATCGATATGGCGTCCAGGCGACGCGGGCGTCCATGTCGTGGTGTGTGTGTGTAGTACTGCCGGGGCTTAGGTGGTTGGTTGTTTGTGTGTAGCGGGTTGAGGAGCTCACCAGTAGCAAGGTCCTGCTGCCATGGGTGTGTCGGGTCGGGTGAGCATATCTCATCACTGTAGTCCCCCATGATGATTTCGTACGGTTAAACAGTCTGCAAGAAGAGGTCTACCTCTTGTTTGTCGTGTCGACTGAATTTGGAGTATACGCAGGCAATAGTGCGCCGTGGGCCGTTTGGGAGTTGGAGCCTGAGGGCCCCCGCTAGCTCGTTTGGGGAGTATAACGTTTCGAGGACGTGGGGGACCATTGCGTTGCGGACGAGGAAGGCTATCCATGGCTCCGTACCGGGTACCGCGTAGCACTTATAGTCATTGTTGAGTGCTGTGGTGGCCGCCTCCGGTAGTGGGAAACCCGGGTTGTACTTCTGTATACCGCAGAGTTCGATACGGCATTGCTGGATGAGGTGGAGTACAGTGGCCCAGCGTTGTAGACAAACGGTGCCTTGTGCGCCCTGTATGTTCCAGGTAGCCAGCTTCATGTCCGGTCCTGGACATCGGCCGCTTTGTCCAGGTTGTCGTACTACCGGTTGGTGTTCACCACTAGGTGCTGGGCGTCTATGTCGAGGAGGGGGACGGGTGGTCCCGGTACGAGACGACAGTCTCGGCGGAGCTGATGTATCCTCCGGTGTCCCGGGTTGGGATGCACGTCGCCACATTGGAGCACCCAATTGCTGTTGTAGCGCGTGTTGCAGGGGCTGGTGACCGATATGTTTAGGGCTGGTGTGTTGTAGTGGTGGGTTTGCGTAATTGTGGTGGGTACAGTTGGTGTGGTGAAGAAGCATGCAGCGTAGAGCAGAAGCAGGCGGGGCCGCCATGTATAGTAGTTGTGGGAGGCAAGGGCCTGCTTGTGTTTCCGCTTGGATTGGTGGGGCAAGATGTACTGCCCGCGCACCCGTTTAATTATAGCGTGCATATACACAGGTCCCCCATATGAGTGTTAGGGGACGCTGGTAGTTGGAGGGCAACTATGGATATGAAGGGCAAAAGAAAGAGGCACCTCACTTTTTCCTTTGCCCTGTTGGTTTTTTGACGGTCCTCTCCCCTTTCCTTTGGGTTTGGTGTCTGTTGCGAAAGCGGCCGTCCCGTCCATGTCTTGGTTGGACTGTGGGGACGCCGGGGTTGCTTTATTCTTTTTGGGGGGTGGTGTCGTCTTTGTGGAGGTCTTTTGTGGTGTTTTATTGTGTGCCTTTGTTTTATGTGCCTGGTGCGTTGGTCGTGGATGGGTTACTGCGGGTTTACCCATGTCGCTTCTGATTTTGTCACGTCGTCCATCAATTTCCATGGTGTCAAGTTGTGTGTGGAGGTCAGTTGGTTCTATGTCTTCGTTGGTATGGCCAAGTTCGGTAATGATGGCTTCATCCCATGCCGCCACGTTGATGGGTTCGGCTTTTGCGAGCATTTGCTTTTCGTGGTTGATTTCCCTAATGACCCGTTCCGTCATCATGTCTGCACCCAGTGACTGTGGCCAGTTGTTGCGGTTCAGTATGACAATCGTCATTACGTGAACCAGTTCGTAGCTTTTCATGCCCTTGAGTAGTTGGGCAATCAAGCGTCGGTCTGCGTCGCGGTGGAACTGTATGAGCAGGGGGTAGGAGTCTACAGGTGTGAAGCCTTTGAGGAAGGAGGTGATGCTCCGTCCCAGCTCCAGTTGTTCCTTGTGGATGTTGTCGAGCGTTTCCTGTACTGATGTTATTTCGTCTTCCTTGTGTTCCGTGAATTTTTGTCGCAGGATGTAGAGGCTCTCGTAGTCGGTCTCAGTGAGCCAGTAGGGGCCACGGCTCCCGGCATTTTCCTCGTCCTGTTTGATTGTCTCTAGTGCTTGTGTGAGCTTGGGTAACACGTGCATGGGCAGGTGCAGCCTCTAGGCGTGTGAACCGCTTTGTCCCGCGTTGTGTTCTGAAGCACACTTCCATCGGAAGGTGTTATGTGGGTCCTTGCTAGCTATGGTGGAGGCGACGTCAGTCCGGCCAAAACTACGGTAGTGGTCGAATGTCCACCAGAAACCGGCATAAGAACACGCGACGCATTCATGAACCGAATCATTCCCTGTACGCAAGTGGTCCCCTGAGCAGGACAGCTTGGACGACCACTTACAACCAAAACCTATCATGGTCCTGCACCTGGACAACACCATCAAGATGGGTCACGAACCCACACACAAAACCTACGCCCTAACAAAGGGCAAACCAATACAAGTAGGACTAGAAGACGGTACAGACACATGAGAGACACCTTGTCTGCAATTAGTTCATAACCCCATCATTGCACACGAAGAACGGCCTTCGTGCCTTGAGATGCTTACATGACACAGTAACCACAAACTCAAAGCAGTCATGTTTGGACACGAAATTGGCCACAAAACGGGTGAGACAGCTAAAACTCACACAAAATAATGTTCACGTGATGTGCATTCGGGCTGTGTTACTTTTGGGCTAATTGAATGCTCCTTGTGAGCTTGAGCGCCAAAAAAAAAACAGGTTTTTGTGCTTGGTTCCGTTGATATTGGTCCTTGCTATTGCCGAAGCCTAAATTGGTTCCTCGGCTTGAATCCTAAAAAAGGTTGCAAAACCTCTTGTGGGACATAGCTTGGCAATTTGGACCTACACGGAGGACCGAGCTAGGTCCGAGTCTTGCTATTTGTATATGAAATTGATGGAACGCCCCTCATTGGAGACACTTGTATGGCATGGTGGCCCATTCTCGTGAACTTTCATGACGATCATCCTAAAAAAAAAGTAAACATGGTCATTTTAGACACTAAATCATCCATGACATGGATAAACAGCTCCAAATCACACCAACCTTGTTGTAGATGGTGCGCACTTGCTCTGCGGTCGTTTTGGGTTCCTAGGATGCTGGTTTACACCCACGAACAGCCCAAAAAAGCTTTTTGATCACTTGTTGATGTTGTTATTGCTCGATGATACTGCTGCTGGAATACATTGCTCAACTTGGACACTAAGACGGGTTGCAAACGTCCACGAGGAGACCCGCCTCAATGATCAGTGCTTTGAATTCAAACCAAGCAAGGTTCTAGTCTTGCTCATAGCATAAAATCGCCGTGGAACAAGAACATCCTTCATTGAAGACGCCTACATGACACATTGCCCATGGTCTTGAACATTCAACACCATGGCCAGTGTGTCATGTAGGTGTATGGGAGAGCCCCGTCACTCTTTTCACAAGCCACGCTCCCACACTTGCAATGTGGCACCCCAAGCTGGAACAGGCATTGGGGAACCCACGCCGCCTAGAGTGCGTGTGACTGCGGGGGCAATCCAGTCTTGGAGCTCAGTATTATGAAACACACCTCCATCTCCCTTTTTGAGCCACTTTTGACACCACATGCGCCAGTACACTGTTGACCCTTTTTAGGGCAACACCGTTGAGTTGCAATCCCAACCCGCCACGGTTGGATGTAACAACGGGCATTTTTGGGTGGGGGTGGTGGGTAGGGGGCGGTTAGGAACCATAGTTACTAATGATTCCACCTAATGATTCCCCATGGTGCTGGACACCGTGCTACATTGAGGACCATGTCCACAATGCTCGGTGTTCCCTTTGGTTATACACCCTGAACCCCCCATGTGATCTCCCATCTGTCCTTGTATTGGCATGCAAAGTCTTTCATTTGTCATGCCTTGGACCTGACATTGTGACCATGGCGGCTGCTAATACTAGGGCTAATGCTAATGCTTGTCGTGTGAAACACACCACATTGAAGAATGAGGTTGCAACACATGAGGCCGCAGAGGAACACGGAAACAAATTTTGGCTTCCCCTGCTGCAAAACATGAGTGGCTGCAATTGCTGCTACCATTAGTAGTCCTGTTGCCATCGCTGCAGCTGCCTAGCAACATCCTCAGGTGCCATTGCCAGCAACGCCGTCGAAGGCAACGAAACAGATGACATGATTGGAAGCTTTCAAATCACCAATTGCCAAGGCAATAGCCGAAGCGATTCGTTGGGAGCATTTCCATATGGATAGTCATGATCACAATGGTCCTTATCCCCTATGAGATGCATGCATATGAATTCAAGAGACATTTCGTTTCTAAATGCAATGACAATTCTTTTTAGCCTGCTAATAGCACACCAAAGATGGGCCATGCCGGTGCTAGGGGTTGCATCTAGCCCTGCAAGAGACCCTTGGTTGCCCGCACTCAATGCGGACGCGGTCCCTGCTCACAGCGAGACTGACACAATGCAAGGACCCGGGGCTAAAAGCAGCGTCCGGCTCGGCACTTCACGTTGCCGGCAAGCAATGTGGTGATTATGCTGGACCCAACCAAACAACACAATCACGGTCTCCAAAGAGGCCAGGACGCAACCATAAATACACGACCCACACAGTGCGGGGGGGTGAGCCAACAAAGAAGGGGAGCGGCTGCCGAGGGTGGGTCGGCGGAAAAAGATAGATAAATTGCCTAAGAGTGAGGATATGCAAACAAAAAATGAAACGAGGTTCAACTAGTGCTTGCATAGGCGTAGCGCAAAAATAATACAACAGAATTTGGTATTCATTCTCTGCCCCGGGCTCGCCCCCCAAGGTGCCAAAGCACCCCATTCCTGCCCCTGCCCCCCCCCCCCCTCTCTGCCCCCGCCTAGCCACCCCCATTGTGCCATCCGGTAACGTGCTGGTTATAGTGCCAATGGGGTACCAAAAGGGTGGAAACTGAGACCCAGAAAATTGGGGGCACGTAATTTGGGGGCACCTTGCATCAGAGCTAACACCACGCTTTGCAACCCTCGACAGCCAAAAGGCTAGAGGACCGCCAAGCTATGGCATACCCAGCACTTCAGACACAAACCAAAGCCCAAAAGACAAGGGAAAACACATCAATAGACATATATACCCCCCACCCTTCCCATCATGGGACCCACGGGCAACCCCTTTAGCCTTGGACCCTGTACATTGGCCTACACTTGGGTTTAGCTTCCTTCAATCATTTCCGATTTGGGATCCGGAGCAAACGCGGAAATCATCTCTAGTACGTCCCCAAATCTGCTACCCCCTAGGGCTGGTCTGCCATCTGCCGCTGTGGTTCGAGATGAATCTGACGATTTTGCTGCAGCATCTTTACATCTATCATCTAAGCTCCATCCCCAGGTGTGCAGCCCCCTGGGGCTGGTCGACCATTTGCCGTTTGGGCTCGAGTTGAGTCCATCATTTGTGCACTAGGATCTTGGCCGAACCCGGACATCATCTCTGTGCTATCCCCGGGTCCCATGGTCCGAGGTGCAGGTCGACCACGTCGGGTGCGGGCTTCAGCTCCGTGCTGCATTTGCGCGAGCGGACCGTCACCGAGCGCAGTCATCATCCCCGGATCATTGGAAGGACGGGGTGGGCTGGAACCCTGTCGGCCATCTGCTGTTCGGGCTCGCGTTGAGTCCATCATATATGCTGCAAGATCAGCACCAAACTCAAACATCATCTTTGCGCTATCTCTGGGTCCATTGTTGCCTGGGGTAGGTCGACCATCCCGCGTCCGGGCTCGAGTGGAGTCCACCATTTGTGCTGCAAGATCTTTACCAAACTCCGACATCATCTGGGCACCCTCCCCAGGTCCGCTTGCTCTAGGTGCTGGTCGATCATCTGCCGTTCGGGCTCAGGTGGAGTCCCATAGTTCGGACAACGGATATTTGCCAAACTCAGACAACATCCGGGCATTGTCCCCAAGTCCGCTTGCTCTTGGTGCCGATCGACCATCTCGCGTTCGTGCTCAGTTGCGTCCTTCATCTGTGCCGCAAGATCCTGGCCAAGCTCGGACATCATCTGTGCGCTGTGCGATCTGCACACTATCACTAGGCTTCTGCTGTGTAGGTCCACGTTTGCCTTCCTCCGTTTGGGTTTGGGCTCCTTCAATCATGTCCAAGTTGGGATCCGGAGCAAACGCGGACATCATCCGGGTCATCCTCAGGTCCACTGGGTCTTGCCCACGCCCGGGGCGTACTGCCCGTGGTCCCATGCGGGATGGGGATGACCCCCCTCCTTAAATAAGAGACAGAAAAATTGCCTAAGAGTGAGGATATGCAACCAAAAGTTGAAACGAGGTTCAACTAGTGATATCCATTTTTTCAGGTGTCAGGGCCTTCGTGCCCCCCAACCCAATGTTGCATGGCCTATCCGGTGTGTAGGGTGGTAGGGGCAGTCCGTTTCCTTGTCCTACCAATGTGTCCAACAGGTTGTTTCCTCAGATGTCAACCAGCTCCTAGGCAACTCCTGTGGCGACCTTGCCTGTTGGATTTCCCGGTGCCCTGGAACCCAATATGATAATTTAATAAGGCGTTATCGGACATCAGTCTTTGGGGTACGCTATGCGAATGACCCCAAAAAACCCGGTATGTGGCGGACGCGCCTGCGCTTGATCTGACAACCTCTCTTTGAGGTGATTTCTGCAAGTTGGAACACACCACTGAGCTAGAAACTCGCTGAAACTCAGCTGAAACCCGGATGAAAGTGGTTACTTGGCCTCACACACTGGTCCACTAAGCCATTCAGCTCTGCCCTGTCTTGCAGCCCCCATGCAGTGCAGAGGTGGTTGTGGGGTTACTGCGGGTGCCCACTCTGGGCTTAGAGCTTCTTTGGACCAAAAAGGGAGCAAACAGATTAAAATGAAAACAAGACGGGGTATTTCATATTTCATAATTTGTCATCCCAGCCATCAAGAGCCCCACCCCATCCCACCCCCACTGCGTTCTATTTACCCCTGGCAGCAACTGCATTCCAATGATATACATCATTGCCTGGATAATATCTATTCCTCATCAAATCTGCCACAAGTACTCCCAGCAAAACAAAATAGGCTAAAGAAATCCAAAACACTTATTTGTTTAGATGTTTGGGTCTCAAGCAGAATGATGATATGAGCAGACACGACTCTCACAGGCATGACCCAGCCCCTCTTCCCAGCTACAAATGGCTCTGTCATCTGACATTTCTGAACATAAAAACTGCAGGCAACAAAGCAACTGACAGACGGGTCGCCATGCTTGCCCAATGCTGCACTTGCGCAAGCGGGATAATTTCAATGTGGCTTAACTATGACATCATCTACCCTGAAACTGATCCAATATGAACTGCCTTGACCCTATGAACCCTGTTGCAAGGGGCTCAGTTGGGGGGGCGCAAGCAGGTCTCAAAGCGCTCTACACATGCACGTCCTGGTATGCATATGCAGCAATGTTCGGCAGTTCCAAGAGATCATTGATATGATACAAATGTGCTACCATACAAATCACTGCGCCTGTTGGCCTTGTTTTATCAACACTGGAATGCTACAAGACAGAGAAAGGCACCCTAACTCTACTGTCTTTCATCCGTGTCACCTTGCGTGTGCTGGCACTCCTTGGCCAAGTAACCTGGACTGAGACCGTATCCATTAGGGGAGGGCTGTGGGGAGGGGGGGGTGCCACGTCGGCCACCCGGCCGGCCTATACGCCGCTGAGAGGCATTGATGGTTGTGAGGGGGCCGAAGGCCCAGCCTCTGATGTGAAGAGTTGAGTTGAGAGTTGGGGGGGGGGGGGGGTGAGCCTTAAATAGAAATGGCGCTCAACACAAACAAATATCCCTGCCCTACCCTATCACTTGTCCCTGATACCTGTCGCGTGCAGCGCATCTTGTGCAAGAAGAACCTCAGCAGCTGTTGGCGCTCTGCATCTCTTGGTGGCCCCACCTGAACTTCAGCTTCAAACACATGGCGTACAGCCAATGGTACATCACCTTCACAAACCCCAACAACTACTAGCAAAGGCCCAGCACATGTTAGCGGCTGCACAGCGGCACTGGCGTTGGATAGGGCTCTGCAGAGGGTTTCAACAGCCGCATCAGTCCCAATAGCACTCAGACGAGCACCAGCGACAACCATTCCATCAGAAGACTCAGAAGCATGTCCAAAGATAACCTCGAGGTGGCGCAAATGCACCTGCATGCAGAGGGCAGATTAAAGATGCCCAGGTGCACACCATAATTTGTTGGTACAGCACCGCTCAAGGCCACAAAATCTTGCAGCCAACACATGAAGAGGGACGAGCTTCACATGACCTGGTTGGGGTGGTGGAGACTGGGAATGTTTTGTGCACAGCAAACACCCCCTTGCCAATATACCGGCGCCCTGGAGAGGGCACACACAAGAGACTCCTACTGCCGTACTTTTTGTTGGGATCACTGATAACCCCCTTTCCCATGCACTGACAATTGCGCTGTGTGTGCAGCCACTGTCTCACACTAGCTAAGGGGTACAGCCTGATTGGTAGGGGGGTCACACATACCCCATTGCTGTTGCACTAAGAGGAATATTTCGTGCACATCCTGAACAACTGTGCCTTGAGCACTGGCTCACCAGCATGGGCATGGGGTCCTGAGTGGGACTGCATGCAACCTCACCTCTCCAATAATGGGAAATGGGGCATCAATATGAAATGAGGGATTGGAGATTATAAAGCAGGGTACAAACCATTGACAACGAACCCTACAGGTAGCAAATCCAATTCTATTGCCTTCGGCAAGGCAACTTGAAAGGAGATGACTAACTGTTGGCTAGATCCTTTGGGGTGGGGATGGGGCTGGGGGGGTGTGACCTAATTAAGAAACAGAAAAATGCAAACCAGAGGTAATGCACTCCACAGTCAGGCATAAGTGCATCTTTATTCTCTATGCCAAACCTGGTTAAACCTCAAGACACACACTGTGTCTGAAACAGAAAACAGAACATCATGTCTGACTACATTAGGGCTGGGGGGGGGGGGGTTTCTTCGGGGCTTTTGGAGGGTCCATGGCCTGGGCTAAATGGGCCTAGCAGCGACTACTTGGGTCCCCATGGGTGCTTAAAGACCCACATTGTCACCAAATGATCACCCAAACCCATCAGAGGCAACAGAAGGGTTTTGGTAAATGTCGAATTTTCCAAAATTTTCCAGGTGCCACTGAACTGCCTAAACAATAACAATTTTGGGGCTTTCTGCAGGCCCATGGCCCGGGCTACATGAGCCTAGCGGCCACTAGGTGAGTTCCCATGAGTGCTTAAGTGCACGTCTTGTCACCAAATGATCACAAAAACCCATCCAAGGGCCGGCAAAAGGGTTTCAGAAAAATGCGAATGTTCCAAAATCTTCAGGCAACACATGCAACGGCCACTAAAACAACCTGCGCAATAGCAATTTTGGGTACGACTCCTTTTATCGTTCACAGGCCTATGAGGCCTATGTACAAAGGTAGTGGGGCGGGGAGAGGGGGCGGATCAGAGTTCGGGCGCCCCTTCCCGCCATACAGGCTCCCCACTTATGGTGTCTGGCGGCCAAGAGGGACGAGCTGGTTCGGAGTAGGTCTCTCTCTCTCTCTTTTTTTTTAACTCATGACCGAAGTTCCACCAAGTGTCCATCGAGAGTACACATAGCGGGTCATGGGTCAGTGACAGGGCCCGCTTTGGGGGTGGCGGGAGGAATGAGTCCTGTGCCTTGCCCCAACCCTGTTGCCCCGTTTGCACAGGTGTGCACGTCCTCCCAGACCTCTCGGGGGTGTTACAATCTAGTCAAGATAATGACATCGCCCATGTCCTTGAGCGGTAGGTCTCTTCTGTACTCACCCTCCCATGGAGCCACGTTGGCCACGGCGTTGGTGCAACAAGACTCTTCTTTGCTGGCAGTCTAAGAAACTTCCACACTCTTTTCTTTGCCGGCGGTTGGCGGTTTCGGTCCCGTACTTGGGAATTGAATCAATATTCTACTAGAATGGCAAATACTGTGAATTTCGATACTTTGGACTTCAATTCATTGGTTTCTATATTGGAAAACACCAGTGACATCAACTTTCAGTAGGCTTGGGACTGGTTGTTACCCCGCCGTCATGTTTGGGAACAATTGAGTTCTTTGGGTCCGGATCGTTGTACCGGGCTGTTGAACGTTGCTTTGTCATCTTGGAGATCTTGGAGAACACTTTTGAAGACTAACAAGTTGGCTTTGCTTGTGCATGAACTTAGTGGCATTGCTATGGTGCACGCGGATACCCAAGTTTATACGGAGACTTTCCTCTGTGCGTTTTCTTTATTTTGGAATGTGGAGTCCGTGTTGACGCTCAATGAAACTATTGCTGCTGCGGCGTTTGGCATGTTCACCAATCACACCAAGGCGGTGGACGCACCCATGGCAGGAATAAATTCAAATGGTGACGCCAATGACAAGGATGATGATGATGAAGTGATGAAATTTCAGTTTCTTTACCACCGTGGTTTTTGGAGGCATGGAACCGTTCAAGAGAACCGGATTGTGACGGGTTGGATATGAAAAGGCTTTGAAAAATATGCCCTTTGTGGCGGAAATTCCACGTAAGGCGCTGGACAACAATCATAACAACGATGGGAAGCAATTTTAGACGAGAATATTAAATCTTGGCAACAAAGACTCTTGCATGCGTTGCGAATTTTGGGTAACATTTCTTTGTATGATGGTTCGGAAGAATCCTACACCCACCTCTTGCAGTCCTTTCATCTTTTAGCGGACTTAGAACAGTCCATTTGCGATTTTCGAAAGTCCCAAAGCAACACAGGCTCGGTTGCCCACTCCAATCAGCTTTTCAATAAAGAGGAGTTAGCCAACGCAAAGTTGGCATCCAAAATCAACCATTTGGGGCGCTCTTCTAAGTATAAAGGCGGACGTGGTTGGGGCTCACGTTTTCGGCAGTTTGGAAAAGGTGGCGGTCCTATGGATCCTATTCCTACGGCTCTTCCAAGCCTTTCTCCCCACCCACCTCCTCTTCCTGTCGAGGACCTCGTGGACAACGGTCCCAATGACTCTCCGGTGCCTCTTTACATGAAGCTAAGAGAACAGTTACATTGGTGGAAAAAGCACGCCACTCCGCAGGTTCTCGACTTGATTCAGTAAGGCCTCCCTGCAAATTGGATAAAACCTTAGCATATAAAACAAAGGTTCCAATACCACACACCTCAGGAAATTGAAGACGCTTTGGAGGTCATGCGCCAGTATTTAGGCGTGGCCCCGGTTCGCGAATTGTTTCATCCTCCCGCAAATTTGGTACCTTGGTTCATGGTCTACCACTCCAAGCCCCGTTTCATTTCCAATTGCGTTGTGGAGAATTCTTGCCTTCAACCCCCATTGTATTTTCACCTACCCCATTGGGCCGCCATTTTTCCCTTCCTCATTCGAGGTCATTGGGGCCTAAAGGTGGATCTAAAGCATGCGTACTTCCACTTGGCTCTTTGCAAAGAGTTACAAGGTCTTTTCAATTTTCGAATAGGCCACCGTTATTTTCAATGCCAAAGCGCTTCCTTTGGCCTCCATTGTATCCCATATCCCCGGACGCAGGTCATGAAGACATTTCTCCGCAAGTGGCGAAGGGCCAGAATCATATGCTTCACATATTTAGATGACATTATGATCTAAGGAGCCACAAGGCGACTCGTTTTGTCTCCGCGAGCCACTGTGTTGCAAGACATCTTAGAATCACGTCTAACTATAAACTATAAACTATTACGGCAAGTCTCTTCTAGAGCCTGTGCAATTCGATGCTTTGGGGCTTGCCGTGGATCTCGCACAAGGTATTTTTGTCCGTTCCGGTTTACAAGCGCAAGGGGTACAAAAAGGAGGCAGGCAAAATTCTCACCAAGCAGCACCACGCCGCAAAAAATGGCCGCCAATTTGGGCCATATTCGAAGCCTCTTGCCCGCGCTTCATGCCTTCACAGACAGCATGGTTGGCTTCGTTTCCCGACACCGTCCCGTGGGTTGGGACTTCCCGTGTGTCATTCCTCAAGTGCTCAAATAGCAGGTCAAGTAGGACACTTTACACACTTGGCCAGGGCGCACATTCTTGGGGAACAACTCAAGGCCTACGGTCATTGTGGCCTCCGGCTCCACCCTTCTGGCATGGGGCGGGGGGGGGGGGGGGTCAACATTTCCACGAATGAAGTCAATCACGACTTTTGGGTTCGCAACAACGACCACATCAATCTCAAGGAAATAGAGGCATCAATAAACACAACTCGTGCATTCGCCGTTCCGGGGAGTGTAGTTCACCTCAACGTGGACAATTCTGTAGCCTTGTCTTGTCTATTGTGTCATGGCGGAAAGATTGGAAGGCTAAACGAACTGTTACGAACATTTCTCATTTGTATGAACCATCATCAAGTTTCGGTTGTGCCACGCCTAGTTCCATCGCAAGAAATGAGGGCGGACGAAGTGGGAGGTGGACCCCGGGGATTACTCCCTTAATTTTCAAGTGTTTCATCGCCTCTTGGGCAATCATGTGACATCGATGGTGGACATGTTCACCTCCCCCAGCAATCGCCTTCTGCCCCATTTCTGCTCATGTTGGCCTCATCACGAAGCCCTCATGATGGAGGCGTTGGCAGCGAACCTCACGTTTCTTCGCAACGTGTATTGCCACCCCCTTGGACAGTGATCAGTCGTGGGCTGCATCGCGTGTGTCTCAATCCTCATCTTCGCGCGTTGATGGTGGTACCCTTTTGGGGCTTAGAACTATGGTGGTCCCTCCAAATAGCCTTGCGGGTCCCATCGACACCGCTGGTGGGAATCCTCCCAGGGACGGTCTCTTCTTGAGTGCTCGGGGAACACCTATGCCAAGACCTCGTTTGCCCATGGTTTGTTTGCTTTTTTAGGGACGGACTTTTGGCCCAGGGCCTTTCAGAGTTGCACATTTGTAAACATTTGAAGTCTTTGGGGCGGCTCACGCGCTATTAGTGTGCGTTTTTTGTTCTATTTGCAATGGCCTTACGTGGTGGCCTCACGGTGCATAGTGCGCCCAACCTGTTCGCTAGCTTGCTATTGGAATTGATTTCTTATTCCTCTTCCACAGCTTGCAACGCTTATTCCGCGCTGCTTCTCACTCATGGGTTTCAAAGACTTAATCTGCATCCGCTGCTCACCTGTGTGCGCAAATCATGGAACAAGCATGTCCCTAAACACGCTACCTTCTAGGATCAGGTGCCACTGTTTTGGGCGTTTTTGACTATGCAGTATGATTTGTCAATAATTAAGGAGGGACGTATCCGGCTCATCCTTTTGTGGCGCTTTCTTAGACTCTTTAGGTCATTTGACTTGTCTATGACGTTGCGCCAAGTATCATCTGTTGGAACACGTGATTTCATTTCTGTAAAGGGTAAAAACAAATCTTCCCGGCGCTGGAAGGAGGTTCTTGCTTTACAGGATAAGCAATGGTGCCCATGTGAAGCTATGCTACATTATGTACACCTCACATCCTCTTTGGTACCATCCGGTTCCCCCGTTTGGATCACGTTGCATCGCTCGTATACACTGTGGTCGCCAACACCATTGGTAGCTTGAGAGCTTCCGAGTTACAATCCCTTGGGGTGCACATACGATGTGCTTTCGTCGACCTTTTTCACTGGCTGGGTCTACCTAGCGAGGTAGTGCCCTCCATTGGGCAATGGGAAAATTCGGAAGCTTTTGGAAAGCACTACTTGCGCGTTGGAGGTTGGCGGTGGGCACAACGGGCGCTGGATAATGTTGTGCACACAGCCTCACACGGGTCTTGTTGCACTAGCGCCGTGCCGTAGACTCACCGTGAGCCCGTCTTGCAGGTGAGTAGGGGAGGAAGTGGCGTGCAGGCAACAAGACACGGGTGAGCCTGCCCGACTCATCCCAAAAGCATCCAGCCCCTCTAAACGCCCACACTCACAACCAGTTTTACCGCCGGGTAAATTACCTCGGTTGGAATCAGTGTCTTTCATAGGGCGTGTTGTGACAAGGTTTCATTTGGACTTTGATGGTGGGTTTGAAGTGGATGGTGGTGTTCACGTGACATAACTACCCACCGCCAAAAAGTCAAAGAGTGCGGAAGTTTCTTAGACTGCCGTCCGAGAAGAGTGGACCTCACCCGTGTCTTGTTGCCTAGACGGCATGCCACTTCCTCCCCTGCTAACATGCAAGTCAGGCTCAAGGGTGCTATTTTTGGCACCCCATACCCTGCACCTGTGCATATTTTTGGGGTTTCTCCCGGTGGGGGCGACCCCTCGGTTCTGGACGCCAACTACCCCCCCCAACTAACTGTTGGCCGTGGGCCCCTGGGGGAGGGGGGGATGGGAGGGGGGGTCCAAGTGGGACGAGTTGGGGGGGGAGGGGATCCAGGTAGGGTGATTTGGGTTGTGGGGGGGGGGGGGGCAGGCTCAATTAACCTAACCTTGGCAGCTAGCTCGTATGGCCATGCCAGCCATGTTGATTGGGTTGAACAAAACGCCCCAAATTTTGTTCATGGCTGCTTTTGCCACATCATTGCTCTCCATTTTGGACCCCAACACTCACTGTGACCCTAGCCTAGGGTGAGAGCCAAGGTTAGGGTTAGGGCTAGGGTCACCGAGTTGGTGGAACTAGTCTTGGTTTTATAACCCTTTTTAGTGTCTAGGGTGGACCTACCAGGTTTAGCAGCAAGCAAGCAAGCAAGCAAGCAAGCAAGCAAGCAAGCAAGCAGCAAGCAGCAAGCAAGCAGCACGCGCGAAATGGGAAAAAATCAAAACTCCGTCGTGGTGCTTCAGATTCGGGTGAAATTTTGGTGGATGATACCTATGGGTGTGAAGTACAAGCACACAAAGTCTCAGCAAGAAACCCAACGGTGGCGGCCAGGAACGGGATTCGCAAGTGGCGGACCTCAGTTTCAAAAACTGCAGTTTAGGGCCAAAAACAGCCATTTTTGGGCCAAAAAAGCCCTAGAACACATTCAAAACGGCCAAACGAAGGGAAACGGTGGGTACACTTCACGTGCCGCTTGACTTCCCCGTGTCAACGAGCTCTTTGCGGCCCTCTAATTCCATGATATGTCCCGGAAACGGCCCAAAGAGGCCCCTAGAAGCTCCAAATGCCGACAGCCACAAACCAAGAATAGGCCATATCTTTGGCTACAAGGCTCAAAATGCGATTCCAAGGGCACCTACTCCACCCGCAACCCCCCACTTTTTGTGGTTTCCACCCCTCAGAATTGCCCAAACGGACGCCTAGACCCCAATAACTAGGCCCACTAGGCTGCGGCAAGCTGCAAGCTCAAGCCCAAACAGGTGGGTGCCCAAATGGGTCAATAGGGTCCAATAGGGGCAAAAAGAAGACTTTTCTCAAAAATGATCCTAGACCATGTGCGATGCTAAAACAAGTGTTTTTGGACCGTTTTGAGCTTGTGGTGGCCCATTTTGGTCCTCCCAAAATCCCAAAATGCCTTGAAAATGGGCTGTTTTGGGACCAAAAATGGGTCATAAATGGGTCAAAACCACATTTTTCCAAACCTCACCCTAGACTATATGGCACAAACGGGTGAAATGAGCCCATTTTGAGCCCATTTTGGGGCATTTTGGCCCCTCACAAGTCCAAAAAGCCTTTGAAAGTGGGCCTCGTGGTGATGGGGTTCACTTGCAAGCTGATTTCATTTTGTCAAGAGCCATCATTGTGTGAATCATTCTTGATGTCCCTCACCAGTCATAGCTGATGTTCCCTCCCCCACCAACTCGGTCCCAATATTCAGTCTTGATTAGGGTTAGGTGTAGGGATAGGAGTAGGTTGAGGGTTGGGGGTGGGCGTTAGAGTCAAGGTTTGGTTTAAGGATAGTGTTGGGGTGCAAATTGGATAAAATTTGCCTTAGGGCACCTTTGGTGGTCATGGAGCATCAGGCGCCTTTGGCGCCCATGGACGCCTCAGGGCAACACCTTCGGCAACTAACTGTTGGCCGAAGGCCCCTAGGGGGGGGGAGAGGGGGGGGGGGGGGGCAGGGGTAGTTGGCGTCCTAGGACCCGCGGAGTCGCCCCCCCCGGGGGGGGTTTCTGTGCGCTTGCGTTAGGGACAACTTTTTTTTTTCACGACAGCCCCTGTCTTTGCACAAGACAAGGCCACGGACGACAACCCCCTTGTCTTGTACCACCTGTCTCACGACAGCCCCCTGTCTTGAACCTATCTACGCCACCTGTCTTGTATCAGCAGTTGTGTTGGTTCCTCTCTTCCATTGCAATGCCAAAAGTGGAGGTCCAAGACGGGGGCAGCGGTGGTTCATGTCGCCAAAATGCCCGCACAATACATCCTTGCGAGGGAGAGTATGTAGGTGCAATGCGATGGTACCATGGCGGATGTCAAGATGCTACCCGTGTTCAGCTCCAAGCGATCCCTAGGGTGCTTCAGTGATGTGCTTCACGATATTTTGAAAGGGAACCCGAATATGCAGCTAGTTATGGTACGGCCAAGGGGGCCGGGATTCTCGGAAATCGAATATCATGCTTAAAAACCCCCCCAGAGCCAAATTTAAAAAAGGGGGGGGATTTGGGGGGGGTTTTAAGGGGGTTTTTTGCTGCGCGGGGGTATTGTCCGCGGAAAAGGGCCCCCCGGCCCCCCAAACCCCCCCCCCCCCCAATGAAGAACATAGTGTCGGGTACCTCCAAACAGTTGGGTATACGGCCCAGGTGTGATCCGACAATTCGCACCGCCCCTACCAACGTCTATGGTAGGGTTTCATCGGCTTGGGTATTTCCGGCCGTGGGTACCAGAAACCTCGGGACTGTGGGTCTCCGAGGTGGTCATGGGGTTCGAAGTACACCATGGGGTTAGAATTGCAGCATGGGGGCTGACCCGCATCAAGGTCCGTCATGGGGTTCGGAATGCATCATGGGGTTAGAAATACACCATGGGGCGGGAAATGCGTCAAGGGGAGGGCCTAAAAGAAGGGGTGTGTGTGTGTGACTCTACTGGTCGGCCGACGCTACTCGGGAGGCCCTTAAGGCTATGGCTGGCCAGGCCTCCCTCCCCGCGCCATTGTGTGGGCCTTCCAGTCCTAGTGTGCATGCAACTACAAGGGAAGGAGAGGGAGAGCGAGGAGGTGTAGGGGCTGGGGGAGGTATCCGTTTGGAACGTGTGTGTGTGTGTGTGTGTGTGTGTGTGTGTGTGCATGTAGCTCCGCCTACTTCTTCCGCCCTGACGTCTTCACCGTGCAACGCTTCTTCGCATTTTGCTTGGTAGCGCTGATGGGCCACTTTGTGCCCTTGCCAGGAACGGCTTTCTTTTGCGGGACAACTTCCACCCCGGAAGAAGAGGTGGAAGAGGAAGAAGATGAGGAAGAAGAGGAGCTATTGCCATCCTCGGAAGTTGCGGCACTCTCGTTACCGCTAGACGAATCGTTATCTGCGGAAGACCTAGATTCCACAGAGCTTGCATCCTCCTCCGGTTTCCAGTCCCAATCGGAGCGTCCAAGAAAGGCTTCAGAGAAGGACGCACTCTCGTTGTCCACCGCCTTTGCCACTTTCAAAGTGATCTTGGGCTTCATCACCATTGGGATTTTTTTGGCTCGCCCCTTTTTTTTCTCATCGTCCTGCCCAACTACAACCCATTCCGTCAAATCAACGGTGTTGGGTGGCACGGTTGGATGGCACCGAGCCAAGTGAGTTTTGATGTTCAAAACCCACAGGGTGGCACTGCACCCGGGAATAGGACATTCACGGGGCATGTTTTCTTTTTTGCGCGTGGCCATTGCGAGCTTCAATGGGCCCACACACGGGCCTGTGCTACTGATTTTCTTGCCCACAATACTTGTGGTACACGTGCCTGTTGTGCGTCCACAAAAACCACAAGGTTCGGCCTCACCATGCATCCTTGGGTCCGTTACCACCTCTCCTTTTTGCAAGTGCAGTGCCACATGATGACGCATCCTTGCCAAAGCAACGGCCACTCCACAAAACAAACAAAATTCTGTTGCTTCTGCGGGCCGCACGCTAATATGTGCCACACCAGCGTATGGCTCTGCACGCAACTGAGGACAATTGGGTACCTGTGCAGTTTTGACAAAGGCAGACAGGGTGCCCACTGGAATCAGCCAACGACCATCGGCATCCATTTGGGCATCCAAAAAAACCACATGCCCATTCCGAAACTCACATTCCGGACCAAACCGCCCCGTCCACCGCAACAAGGTTGGATCACTGGTCATGGCGACAAAAGGCAAAAATTGACCCGTTACGGGGATGGCATGTCCCGTCGCAAGCGCCTCCTTTGTGGTACCATAAACCCGTGCACCGTCAACGGTGCACCATGAAAAACTAAATGTGCTCACGGAACACGTGTGGTGCGAGCCCCATATGAAGGTCACAAGTGCAAGAAAGATAGCCCGACTGTGACCGCGTCCTCATCAAAATTGCAATTGTCGGACAATGCAACATTGTTTACATTTGTGGGGGTTTGACCAAACCGGGCGGTTCGTGCCGTGCGCCGCAGCCGATCGGTTGACGCATGTTCAACGTTGCCGTTGAAATACTCATTGACAAGTTGTGCAATATGCACGGTGTGTCCATTGGCGCATGTGACATAGGCTCAATTTCGGTCAGAACCATGGCAACGCAGCCAGGATTCCAGGGAACAAGCATCGGTAGGATCGCTATCCTCCATTCCTTTGGTGTCCGGGGCGGTCCCCAAAAATTCGCCTTCTTTGTCCAAGACAAGGGGTGCACCACATGGTTTCAAAAGGGTTGCACCGCCTTGGTAAAGAGATTCCAAGACATTGTGCGCAGATGAGCCAATCTGTGGGTGTTGCTCAAGGATGGTTGTGGCACGTGCTGTACCCCTTTCCCAACCCTTTTTGAGATCAACACTTTGCACACTACAATCCGCAGTGTACTCAAGTGGAGTCAATCGATCAATGGCGTAGCACTCATGCCGCTTGCGCCAATCAAGATGTGCCAAAAAAATGTCTTGAATGTCCAAAACAGCCTGCAGGCGGTCCCGCAGCTGCAGCACATCGAAATTGCGGTTGTGGTTTAGGGTGCGGGTGATGGAAAACAAGTTACTTTCCAGGTGTACCTGGAGAACCCGGATGATGGGTACTTGGACCTCCGCGCGGATGCACCCCAAGAGGCCTCTCGGAAAAATACATCATGGCAAGGACCTTTGCCGCACCGCTTTTGCTTGTCCGTGGAAAGGGATCCAAGTTTGTTAAGTGCAATGTACTCCCTCCCAAGTGACTCCCCGCACCAATGGAGTGAACACGGGCCGGGAACAAAGTCTGCTGGGCTATGGGTGATGCACAACAACGACTCCACTACCATCCCCTCTCTCACTTCCTCTGCCTCTCGGTGTGTGTGGCTACAGCAACACTGCCCCCGGCACACATGGGGCCGGTGCTTAGCAAACTGCCGAAGGCGGGACGTGAGGTGCTGTTTTGGTTGCCCCACCCACTGGCCCTCCACCGCCAGGTGCGGGCAGTCAGCACCCTGGTGACCCCTAGTGTGTTGCACGGCCTTTTCGTGGTGCCAATTTCTGATGGCCATTAAGCCAAGGTCGAGATCCCATCGTAAGGTTTGTGTGGGGGAATCACCCGGCTTTCCCCGGCCAAGGGGATGCTGTTTGCGGGTGTTGTGCGGCCGGGCCACAATATCTCTTCTGTAATGCACGTGCTCCACAAACGCATCGTGTGGCTGCTGCGGCTGGCACCCAGCCCAGGGCTGACCCGCGTATATGTGCAGCGGTATGGGAGTGCCGGAGCCCCTAGCGGACGGCCCGATGGCCTGTGCCCTCCACACACTCCGCCTTCTACGCTAGTGCCTGAGGGACGGCTGCTCGTGCTGGGTTGTGCTGGGGTAGACGGAGCCCCTACACCTGGTGTTGGAGCCTATGTGTTCCATCAAACACCGCATACGGGAGGCGCTCTGCCACACGGCGCCTCAACTAGAAGCGCACCGCCCAGCTTCTTTCGGGGGGGGGGGGGGGCTTGGTGACGTCGTGGATAGCGCAATGCTACAGTTGGCCTCCAACGAGAAGGAGGCCTTGTTGCTCCATGGCCGCTTGTGAAGGGGCCGTATGCCCCTCGCCACGACTCTGCGTGCGTGGCCTACGGGGGGCCGCAAACCGTCCACTGTGTGGGTCCGCCCATGAGAATGAGGCGTATGTCGTTTGGGACTGCCCGCGATGGCACGGGGCCCGCGAGAGTTGCACCCGTGGATGCTCACCTTGGGCAACCATTACCCACCTCGGCCCTCCTGAGCATTGGTTGGAGCACCAAGGGTCCATAAAGGTCAGCATAGGGGTATACCGCGCACTCGCGCGGCTGTGGCGCTTGCGCAAAGAGGGTTAACCAACCCGAGGTGTCGTGCTCGCCCTGGCATATGCACCTTAACCATGCCACCACAGCGAGGTATACATGTACAAGTGGTAGAGGAAGGCATCCACTACGGCTCGGTCCGGGCCCTTCAAAAGGCAGGAGGCAAAAGCCCTTGCTGTTGGAGAGCCCACATACACCCCCACTACGCATCGGGCTCCGCATGCACCCCGGTTGGCCAGGCTGGGAACCAGCCTTCGCCCGCGATTTGGTCCGCTTGGTGAGGGCACTGGCGTGGCAGCACGGCACAAGCGACGAATCTTTGGCTAAGATGGCCTTCAATACCGAGGCCTAGGTGGCTGAGGCTCCCCCGTTCCCACAACACAAGGTGCGGGGACGCGTCTCCCGTTGCCCACTGTGGGAGCGGGCCGCTGTGCTGCCCAGGAGACCTAGGAGCGGGGCGGTTGTTGCAGAGGTACATGGTGGCATGCCAAATGTTGCAAGGAGCGTCCAGTGACTAGAACTGCTCTCTTATCCCGTTTGGCGGACGCCTTTGTGTAGCAACATTGGTGCGCCCCTACTCCGCGGCCCGGGAGCACGTTGCGCGGCCGCTGCCACACTTAGCGCCCCATTGCCAGGACATGTGATTGAAGGGGATGCGCCAATGGGACCCCATGTACACCGGTGTCGCCATGTGCGCACCCGCCGTGTGCCTTTTATAAAATCCCACAACAACCCCAAGAAAGCCCTTGTCTTCATGACAACCCATTGTCTTGGTTCAGCCGTCTTACGACACCCCCCTGTCTTGACCCCTTTCGGGACCCAGTGTCCTACGACAACCCCCTGTCTCGGCACCTGTCCCACAGCCCTGTCGTAAAGCAGCACGTTGCATTTGATTTGTCTCCTTAGACCTTTTGTCCTCCGATGCTTCGCTTCTTGTCCTTTGTGTCATGCAACGTGCGGCAAATCTGCAAGCCCACATAAGGAGCATCAAGCTCCAGTAGGTGGGTGAATTGCCGCGCCATAAAATACGGGCGGGATATTTTATAACCCAGAAATGAATGGGGGATGTCCATCTTGCAATCCACATGCCGCCTTTCGGTGGAGATGCTGAAAAAAACTATATTGATAGTGGTACTCAGCCGCGAACCACGCAGAATGGACGACGTCCAATGCACCCGCACTGTGGGGTGCCACTGCAGTGCACGCCAATCAATGGCAAACTGTCCCATATTGGTCAAACCAATCTTGTTGGAGCAACATCTTCCATATACCACAAACTAAGGAGCATGCGGTGGACGACAGCATGCAGGGGGATGCTTGTCCGGGGTACAAGCACACGCTCTGGAGGCCCCACATGCTGTTGAATAAGCTGCACGACTTTTGTGTGCTTGGTCAGATTTCGGGCAAACCACCTTCCCCCCGCTAAATCAAAATCACTGTCCTTAGTGGGCCCCGTTGTATCCCTGATTTTAGACAGCATGTGGGCAGCTGGTTGCATTACAGATTGCACTACACTCGGTAGCAAATGGCGGAGGGCACGGGCCTGTGAAATCTGGCCATCCGAGCATAACCTTTTGCAAATTGCATTTGCTATTCTACAACAACAATCCACCGTGTGTCCAACACGACCTGTTGGGGTATGGAACACAGGAAAGCCCCCCATCGGATGGAATTTGCAAAATCAGTAGGACGGAGGTTGTCACCTCCAAAGTCCTCGAATGCGAGGTCGGAATGCCAGCAACAGCATTTCAAGTTGGGGTGCCCAGCACACATCACTTTCCCATCTCCCGTTAACAAACATTCCACCTCAACGGTCACGGCAGGGGTGGCAATGCCCTTGTGTTATAGCACCGCCTCTTGGGCATCTATTTGTTTCACATCGTCGGCTAGGTGCAGCGGGTCGGCATGATTCGATCCCCCAAACGTAAACCACGTGGACCACAAACTAGGCCTCCCCGCGCTGCGTGTACTATCTGTTACTTCGATGTGCACATCCCCACATGTTGCACTTGCCTTCCAAAAAGCGGCGGCATCCACACAAATGGCAATACGAAACTTTGGAGGTACTCGGCCTTGTGGTTGTTGCATGTAGAACTTCACACGTTGCCCCACCCCGTCCCGGAGGTTGAAGAGGGCCCCGCAAAGAACCCGTCCCACACTGGGCTTGAACACCACCGGCTTCAACCGGTAGGGGATGAGGGGTTGGTGTACCCGTTGTAGGGTGGACCTCCTACTTGTCCTTGGGAGTTGGTCCCAATTGCGGACAGAAATTTTAATCGTTGGGAACTGGCCCACCAACAAAAGCCTCCTCCTCACTCTCATCGCATTCCTCAAACTGCCCGTCTAGCCGCAGGGTATAGTGCCCCTTGATTTCGGTGATGATCCGGGTTGGTTCCCGGAGAAATGCCGTTGCGGCTTTCTCCAGCACGTGCAAGCGCTCATGGTGCCATCGGTGGGACAAAGTCCGACTAGGTGCCAAGTGGAACTTGGCCACAGTAGAGCACAGGGTGTCAAGAATCTAGGACAAGTTGCCACAAGCCATTTCATGTGAACAAACAATGCAACACAATGCAGCCATCCACCACACCCATAGCCATGCTCACGAACCAGGTTCAAGACAGTTTACAAAGATAGGGTTCATCACAAGAGCTCTCCCATGACAAGTTGGGAAGATAGGTCCAACGAAGGGGGTCTGTCGCCGGACAGCCCCTTTGTTGTAGTACCTGTGGTCGTACCTTGTCTTGAGAAAAACCCTCGCCGTGCACCGTGTCTCGGTATCCTATCGTGCTATACCATGATTGCCCCCCCCTCCTTTGGTTGCCGGCTGTTGTAGCACAACCACACCTTCGCCCCCCGCCCCCGTGCCGTGCATTGCGGTAGCATACCCCCCTCTTGCATTGTGATCAGGGCAAGCATGAGTGCTACGGACATTGCATTCCATGGCACAGAGATTGTGACATTACAATCCCGTTCTTCACTTGCAAATTGTAACCGAGGACAAAGTTTCCGTTCATATTGCTTCTGTGGTGTGTAAACAAACTGAGCCCCGTGGCAGAACGATTTATGCTGTCAACTGGCCATCAAGCTACGTATGCGACAAAAAGAAATTAATGAATACGAGGCCCACAAAGGAGAGCCAACTCATCTTGACCGAGGGACATAAATTCAAATCAGGCACACACATTGAAAGTGGTGCACAACTGGTGCGACTCATTGATATTGGGACATGTCCATTGACACCCCCCCCCCTCCAAATATGGGTAGAGGGTGGGTCAACTCCGTATGTCGCAAAGAGCTTGCCACGACCCCCAGAAATGGGGTGAGGGCAGAGTATTTTTGGGGGAAAGGGGACAGTGCCAATGCTAAAAATACCCAACAGGGACAACCTTGTGTCGGAGTGGATCGGCTATATTGGGACTGTGACTGCAACTGGTTCGAACCGCCCTTCGCTGCCATGGACTCATACAGCTCCCGCCACTGGGTTGTCATCACCTTGTGTGTCTCGAGTTGCGTTTTCACGTTGTCACTCTGGCTCTGTCCCTAGGCCAGCCGGCCTTCGAGCTCCATTCAGCGCCTTGTCTTGCTGAACTTGCACCTTGGGGTCCAAAACCTCCACCTGGGCTTGTGCGACAATCTTCTTGGCCTGCGCATCTTGCATCTGACCACTGGCCCTCCTCCTGCTTCATGGGCTCCTCAAAAACAGCCTCGTGTGGGGCAGCTTGATGCTCCTTCTTGAGCGCACCCACCTCCGTGGCGTGTGCCTTCCTTGAGCGCCTTGATCTCAGTCGACACAACCCCCTTTGCACGGCGTGGTGATTGCTTTGCCCTTGCGTCGCTCCTCGCCGACGACACGAGCTCCTCCAAGAGGCTCCTCATGGTTTTGCGGTGTTTTAGGCGTTCTGTGTCCCCGTCTGCGCCCCCTCTGTCTTGGGCCTCCGACTTCTCTTACTTGACTTGCACTGCCTCTCGTTTGCGTGCCCGGAACTCATTCTCCCGTGACGTGCGCACGAGGTCCACAACTGTTTGCCCCCCAAAGGTCGTTAACTTGGACAAGCTGGTCCAACGGATGTGGTTCCATGTGTAGTTGAGAGGGGCCTGCACCAGGAATCGCTCCTTGATATGCGTCTTGCCCCCTCCGCGAGGATGAGTTGTGCACCGCACCACTGCTCCGAGCGTGCCGATACCGTCCCAAGAAGGGTTGTTGATCGCAATGGGGATCTTCACATTTACACGGGGTGAGATGCCCCTCGTTGTCGCAAAAGTTGATGAATGCTCTCTTGTAGTACAAGGTGGCCCCCTTCGAGTCCCACTCGGCATCCGACGGTCTCCGGACCACTGCACTAGCGCACGGGACCACTTCCGTGGTCTCTTCGCTTGACATCAGCGGGAATCCCCGTCAGGGGGCGGGCTGCATCGCCGCGTCCTTCTGCCCCACATCTTTCTGCCCCATATCCTTGTTTCGGACGAACAAAACAAAGCAGCAAACTCTAGGGTCACAGGGGTGGTAACGTCCGTGGCCGGAAGAACATCCATTGAGGCCTAAAGTGGGAGAGCACGTAAGGATAGGGGGCCATGACTGAGACCGAGACAAGCAATTGTCGTGGGATAGGGCCGTAAGATAGGGCACCAACCAGAGGGGCTATCGTAAGACAGGGCTTGAAGACAAGGCGCAAGAAAGCGTGTGTCATCAAACATGGGGGCTGTCGGTAGGGCTGTTATTGGGGGTTGTCCCGGGACAGGGGATTGTCTTTAAGCCTGTTGTAGGCAATTGTCGCAACACAAGGATCCCAAATGAAATTAGCAAATGTGCGTCGTGTGCGGCGCGAGAGTTGTGTGGGTGGTGCACGTGCTGACAGGCACACGTCCAGTGCATTGCATCCTCCGTGTCGTTGTGATCGCTGCCAAACTGGGCCGTTACCCATTCTTTGGTGTTGCTGCTTGGGAAGCCCTTGAGGATTGCTATTCCTGTGGGGTGATCTAGCCATAGTACCGTGCCATACGATAATCCAACAGGGGTGTTTGCGCGGGGACAAGCGTGCACCACAAGACACGACGGCGCATGGCCGAGAACCGCGGATCAGGAGCAGACCAAGCAGCAAGACCCCCAATCTGTACATTTTGAGGAATGATACCCTCACCGGGGGGGGGTGGAACGTGAACGGTGGCGCAGACCGTGTCAGAAACGGTAGAAACGATGGAGTTGCCATGGTAAAACTAACGCAATGGGCAATCGTCAAGGCTGGGTGCAGCGTTCCCCATGCTCCGCACTTCCGTGACCGCCTGAGGCATGTCCAGCACGTTGAGGTACAATTGGGTATTCCTATCGCACTATACGAAGAAGCTTGCCGTACCTGGTAGACTAGGTATGTCCGTGACCGTCTTCGCCTAGCATTCCAAGTGCCAAGCAGGGTTGGTGCGGGTTGGTGCACACCCCACAACATATATCTGCCTGGGAGCAGCTCCTGCACACCAGCTCAGCTCTTCTTGACACAGGGTACAAGGGGACCTTTTGCTGGTGCTTTGCTTCAACTAATTCCCTCAACCTTGTTGCAACGAGTGCATGGTTCCACTGGACCAAGATTGTCAGGCGGAGGGAATATGGTGCAATCAAGGAGCGGCAAAATTGGATACCCGGCACGGTGGGTCACACAATGTGTCCCAAAGCCCATAACAATGAGGAGCGAAACCTCATACATATGACTGCGCTTACCAGGAGGGCGAACGGCGCGGTCCAGTGGGCAAACCAACCACTCGCCAGGCTCCGTAGGGAATGGCAACGTGTTCCACGGCTGCGGCAATCCTCCGGAACCTGTTGGTTGTACTATCTGCCGCATGTGACCCAACAACGAGAGTGTACGAGGTGAGGCGACGACCGTGTCAAGGGGGCAGACGGTACAACTCCACTGGAGGCACATGGGGAGGATTTAGATGGATGTTGGCGGTACATTCTGGCGCAAGAATCAATCGACATCATCGATGAGCTATGACAAGAGGTTAGGGCGGCCCACAACAAGTTTCGGTGGGAGACCATCGCGGGGAAGCCCCCTCATCACGATTTGTACCCTGAGGACGTGCCTGGCCTTTTGGCATAGGAAGTGACAACACTTTTGCATGGTTACACGGCTCCTTTACCACAACTTTGCGGGTTTTCCATGCAGCAGCTTGACAGGGTGCGAACGTCCTTTGCGAGTGACCAAAAGTAGCTGCACCTTTTGTTCGCCAAGTTTGTGCGCATTCCTAGTCAATCATCGGGGTCTGTTCATCGTGCAGTTCAAAGACCCTTGTTCCCGACGATGGGATCTTCCAATACCCCAATAAGTAGTGGTGGTGGTCGGCCGTTTGAGACCCCAATTGGCATATGTACAAGGATACCGTTGGGTCACGGACCTGCATGACCTTTACAGTGATGAAGAGGGTCTGAAAAGTGACTTGCCACCGCAAATACAAGCTTGTAGGTATGAAATCCTTTTGGTATTTATTGAAGGCGTACAACATCCATTGATGGCCCGTGGACAAGTCTTCCATAGCGCAATACAAATTGAGCTTTGGGTTAAAATACCCCGACAACAATAGATCAAACAGTTGCCCGGTCAACCGCACATCAGGGATGGCCGCACGCAACGTCGGTGTCAAATCGCGCCCGCCAAGGCTGCAAGCGGCACCACCAATGCTTTTGAACAATTGTAAAAATGCAATTGCAAGGAGAACGTATTGCTTGTCCTTCGGATCGTATGCACGGTCCTAGATGGGACATTGAAACACATGAGCCAAGGGTCGAACTGTTGCCACAGTAACTCGCATTCCTCACTCAAGTTGAAAACCATGGTTCAATCCATGTGACCGGCTGTTCTTGAAGAGATGTGGGGGATCAAAAAACATTCCCCCCCAAGAGGCAACATTACAATCAACACCTGGGATGTCCAGTGTTTGTGACAGTTGCATGCTACCACGGTGCGCAGCAGCCCGTCGCGGGTCACCGTCGGTCCCGGGTGACAACAAGTACCCACGTTCACATAGCTCTCTGGATTGAGCCCACGTCGTGTATATGTGGTGGCGCATATCTTGCATGTCATGCCGTGTGAACTTGTTACACGAGGCATACATTAAGAAGGGTATTCCGCTATGTACCTCACGATGCATGGGGACAATGAGCCACACGGCACAGACCGACGCCCGGTGAATGGCGTATCGGGGATCCCCGCCGCTTCAGAGCGGGGGGCAATATCAGAAGTGGCCCACGAGTGGGCAAAGTGGCTACCTCACCCCTCCCGTATCGGGGATCCCCGCCGCTACAGAGCGGGCGGCCAAATCAGAAATGGCCCACAAGTGGGCAAATTGGCTACCTCACCCTTGCCGTATCGGGCATCCCCGCCGCTTCAGAGCGGGGGGCAAAATCAGAAGTGGCCCACAAGTGGGCAAATTGGCTACCTCACCCCTGCCGCCTCGGGGATCCCCGCCGCTTTAAAGCGGGGGGCAAAATCAGAAATGTCCAAAAAAAGAGCGGAAATACAACGTCACCCTTGCATTGTGGGAGGTCCCTAGCTAAGGGGACAAAATCAAAAGTGGCTGAATTGGGAGCAAGGACAAAACTCTAGATGTGCAGTCCAAAAGAACAACACCAGAAAAAAAATCGCACAAATGATGTGTGTGCGTCTAAAAACACCCTTAGAACCCCCCCTCGGACCATTTTTAAAAAAGGGGGGGGGGGTTCAAAATCCCCCACGGTATCCGATTTCTGAGAAACCCCCCCCCCTGGGTACGGCCCAGTGGGGAGAACCCGGAGCACCTTTTCGAGTACACCGCCACTACCGTCGATATGGAGGGCCGCCAAGAGACAGTGGCCCCGGCTGCCCCTCCTTAGGAATGAGGGCAACATAGCCCTCTCCCGGGCGCGTGGGCTAGTGGCCCCGGTGCTCCACCAACTGCACCACCTCTGAAGGCCACCCCATGAGGATGTCTGGGAGGGCTCAAGACTTTTTTGTTTATATCATAGGGGCCGAGTGTGCCAAGCGCCGTTGAGGTGAAGATCAGCAACAAGTATAGATTTCGGCAGTGCCAGGGTGAACATACGGGCTTGAGCTCATGACTCGGCGCCCATGGTTTCCCGTAGGTGTTGGTGTGGGCACATTAGGGGGATTTCCCACTCGTTTGTATCCCAGTTCTCTTGGGTAGTGGCTGTAGCTTGACGTCTCACAATGTGGGGTCCCGCTGCTCCCATGTCCGCTTCTTGGCGAAGTGTACGGTCTGTCGTGCCTGTGTGGATGCATCCTAGTAGAGGGCTGTCTTTTGTCAGCACTCAGTAAATTTGTCACTAGCAGGCGGTAATCCCGCCTTGCCATCAATGTTTTGGTGTACATGGCGTGTGATTCCCCAATGTGGTGTAGTGCGGTTTCCGTGATTTGGGCATGTCGGTAAAAATCTAACGCACGGAGGGCGTGCTATACCACCAGTTTGTTGTAGAGTGAGAGGTGGTGCTCTCGCCGGTGGGGTAGGTTGTTGAGGCGTCTGCGTTTTGACGTGCACACCTCATGCATTTGTTTTTGTGACCTATATGTATATGACCAGGCTACGGTCTCGCCATTGCCTGCAGCACAAGCTGCTTGCAGCCACAGTTTGGCGTTTACAATCACTGTTGTTGTCCTCTCCACCTTGCACTTCGGGTTCTAGCTTAGGTAATATTGTGGCGCCCCTACTTGGTCACAGACGTTCTGTGTGGTTACTCGTGGTGGGAGGGGCTGCGCGATAAACCTGGCCAACCATAGGGGGGACGGGGGCTGCTGTGGTGTGGGGTCACGTAGTTTCCGTCTCATGGCTTGGACGCCCTGGATAATCCGAAACTAGAAGAGGCCAACCTCAGCCTGGACTTTGTGTCTTTCCGTGTGGGGTTTGGTATTGATGAGTGATAAAGGGAGCGGTAACCTGGCACATAACAAGCGTTAGTGGCTGGTGGTAGTGACCTGCCATTGGCAGGCGTAGTGGGTCCAGTCAATCCAGCAGTTGCGCCACATGTCCCAGAAATCGCTCTAGGCAGGGCACTGTGCGAGTATTGATTGGACTCATGCCCCGTAGTACTGCCCGCAGAGGGCACACAAAACAGGTAGTTGCTGGGGCGCCGATACCCCACCACCGTACTTTGCCTCAAAGCTTGGGGGTCCACGCGTTTTGTCTATGGTGTTTTCTGGGGATGCAACGCACCCGCTGTACAGCCGTGGTGTGTTTTTGTCCACACACTTGCATGATCCATGCCTTGGCGGGCGTGGGCATGATCTCTCCAAGAAGGACAATGTCATGGGGTTGAGGTTGTCAGAAGTTCATGGGCAGGTTGTCGCCCATATTCGCTCGGGTGTCGGAGTGGTTGTTCCCTTGTATGTCCTTCTAGTCATTAGAGGTGGTTGCTTGCCCTATTTTTTTTATGCCCGGGGGTCCAACATATAGTGAGCCATTTTGTGAGGGCATTGTGGTAGTCTATGTCTCAGTCGTGGTCTTTGACCAGCCCAGGTCGTTTCATCCGGGTTGGTTTAACAACGCCTTGGTTGTTTAAGATGACCTCGTCTCACTCCTGAGCCAGCTCAGAGGCCAGGGCACAGGCGATAATCTGGGGACGGTACACCTGCTATGGTCTGTGCACGCGGAAAGCTGCGCAGAATTTTCCGTTGTAAATCTCCCCGCCCCCGCCCTACCGTGTCATTTTGAACGGCTCAGTGTACCATCCTGCAGTGGTGGGCTCCCCCATGTAGTGTAGGATAATGCCGTGGAGTTGCTCCTGGTGAGGTAGTGCACGATACATCTCAAGGGCTTCCTCATGGGATGGCTCATCAGCTAGGTTGAGCCAACCATAGTCCAGGCGGCTGGTGGCCGGTTGTGTCCTTCCGGTGGTAATTTCTTGGTCCTCCTTAGAGCTCTCTGAGTCGAACAGGCCCTCCGCTGGGGGCGGTGGTATATGAGATGGGACATACGCTGGCCCACAGCGCCCCCAAGGGCCCGGACTGCCTCGACTACTACTACTTATACTAGGTTGTCATGAGGGGTCATGTAAGGCCGTTGTTTTGTAGCATTTGCTGCCCGAGTGTAATCCATCGGATGATGTAGGACCACCACACTTGGGGCGGGCCTAGGCCCCCGTGACACCGGTCCGTGGAAAGACGGTACTTGTTCATCTGCTGCTCTATACCGGTTGTGTCCCTCGGGTAATGTAAGACAATATCGTCCCACAATGCCATCCGGGACCTATTTCCCGGGAAGAGCGCCCTATAAGTGCATTGGGGGATGAGGACATCGTTGATTACGGTCACCTTTTTGTATCCATTCAACGGCAGGGTTTTGTAGGCCGCTATGTCGTGGTTCAGTTGTGTAGTCACCATGTCCCAGGCTGTCTCTTTGGGAGTGGGGTGGGCCAACACGTGACCAAGGTATGTTAGTATGGGTGGGCGCACGGGCAGTTCTTGGTGTTGCCAAGTAATAGGTTCCAAATTGTAGTTCTTGGCCCACCGATACACCTCAGTCTTCTCCTTGTTGAAACGTAAACCCATCGTGTGCACCACCTCGTGTAGCGTGTCTAGGGTTTGCAAGAGTGCTTCCGTTGCGGGTGTAGGTACCGCGATATTTGCAACAAAGACATACAGGCAGGCCTCGGGGCATCGCCACATGGTCTCCCTCAGAAAGATGTCGTAGTATAGCAGGAAAATGGTGCGGGATAGGGGACAACCGTCCTGAATTCCCTGAGTGGGGGGTATAGTAAGGGCACCTCCGTGCAGGGACAGTACGGCTAGTGTATGCTGGTAGATTTCCCCCGGCATTCTTATGATGGTATCGGGCGCCCCTGCCTCCTTTACGATGTTGGTCAACATCAATCTAGGGACCAAGGGGAAGGCCTTGGCTACGTCTAGCATGGCGATGTATCCGTCATGTGCGTGCAGGTCATTTAGTAACTTGGTGGCGAGTGTTGTGGTATTTGTGCCTTGCAACGCACCGTGTTGTATGCTGAGTAGGCTTGGGGTCATGGCATTTGCTATACGCATGGGGATGAGGCGTGTGAGTATGTTGTTTATGGCAGTGGATATGTATATTGGTCTGTAGTTGCGTGGATCTTGTGGGTCCTTCTGTTTATAGATGAGCATGACGCCCCGGCGCAGCCAAGCGGTTGGGATACAATGTCCTTTCCAGAAGTCGAGTATAGCTTGGTATCGTTGTTTAAGCATGTGGTCAGAGAAGTGTCTCAGGAGGTGTGGAGGTACACCGTCACGACCCGCCCATTTGTTCTTGGGCGCATGTAGGCACTTCATGTATTCGTCGTATGTGGGTACTAATGTGTTCCATGTGCCATGCCTCACATGTTTCCGTAGCAAGCGCTGGCACGAGTCCTCGTTGTATGACGGGTCCCTGGCGAAGTGGTTTGACACATGATGTGTTCCCCCTATTAATGGTTGTGACATGTCTTGAGCTATGAGCCCGGTTTGCCACTGTTTGACCATTTTGGAAAGGTATCCGGATCTGTGGACAAGTGCTCTGCGGAGTTTGCCGATTTGTTTCCGTATTTGTTGCTCCTGTGCTTCACCTAATTCCCACAAGCGGGCCGTGGGGTCCGGTGCATCTGTCCATGTTCGCGTTGTTGGCGGTTGTCCGTGTTTGTACAGTCTTGGTCGGGCCGCATGGGCGATTGCAGAAAATACACCCCGTGCCCTATGCAGAGGGGCGTCTGTTGTTTTTGCGGGTACAGTGGACATAGTGTTGGTAAACCGTTGAAAAGGGAGGGCGTACCATTTGGAGACGGAGGGCTGTGGTTTCCTGTGAGGCGTGTCAGGTACCCCGATTCGCCAATACCCGGATACCGACATCACTAAGGCGTGGTCCAATATCGGCATTTCCATTGTATCGTAATACGTCCAGGGTATGTTTGGTATTTGTTGCCGCACCAATATGGCATTGAGGCGTTGCGGGCGGCCTCGTCGGGGTATATGTGTAGAGTACCACCGGGGTTCGGGTGGTTGGGAATTCGCGTGCAGCGGGTCGAGGAACTCACCAGTGGTGCGTGTCGGGTTGGGAGACCATATGTCGTCATTATAATCTCCCATTAGTATGTTGTAGGGCTTCATAGACTCCAAGAAGAGGTCTACCTCTTGTTTGTCATGTCGACTGAATCTAGAGTAGACACCGGCTATGGTGCATCTTAGTCCATTAGGTAGGTCGGGCTCCTGGACTGCCGCAAGTCGATTGGGGGAGTATATAGTTTCGAGGACATGTGGTACTACCGCATTGCGGACGAGGAATGCTATCCTTGGTTCCGTGCCGGGCGCAGTGCAGCACTGGTAGCCGTTGCTAAGTGTTGTGGTGGCCGCCTCGAGTATAGGGGAAAACCCGGGTTGTATTCCTGTATACCACATAGGTATATGCGGGATTGCTATATAAGGTGCAGTACATTAGCCCAGCGTTGGAGTCCAACGGTGCCCTGTGCGCCTTGTATGTTCCACATGGCAAATCAAATGTCCCGGTCTATACATTTGGTCGCTTTATCCAGGTCATTGTAATGTCTATTGGTGTCCACAGCTAGGTGCCGGTCGTCCTCCTCTATGTCGAGTACGGGGACGGATGGTCCCGGCACGAGACGGCAATCCCAGCGTAGCTGATATATCCTGCGGTGACTTGGATTGGGATGTACATCGCCACACCTGAGGACCCAATTGCTATTGCAGTGCGTGTTGTATGGGTTGGCGACCTCGGGCAACGTGTTGTAGTATCGGGTTACCGTGGTTGTAGTACATGCAGTCGGGGTGGTGAAAAATATTGTGGTGTAGAGTAGCAACAGGACCGCGAGGTATGGTGGTTGCGCTGAGGGCATGGTGCGTGCCTGTGCTTGTGCTTGAGATGGTGAGGGAGGATGCGCCGTCTGCGACTGCGCCGTATGATAGGCTGCAGATAAACAGACCCTCCCTTGTGTATGTTCGGGGACAGAAAAAGTTGGAGGGCGACTATGGGGATGAAGGGCAAAAGGAAGAAGCGCCTCACTTCTTTCTTTTGCCCTCATGGTTTTTTGGTGGTCTTTTCCCCTTTCCCTTGGGTTTGGAGTCCGCAGTGAATGCGGCCCCCATATGTGTCTTCGGTGGTCTGTGGGGACGCCGGGGTTGCTTTCTTCTTTTTAAGGGGTGGTGTCATTCTGGTTGGGTTTTTTGTGGTGTTTTCTTGTGTGCTTTCGTTTTTTGTGCCTCGTGCGTCGATTCAGTATTTGTTTCCGTGGTTTTACTCTTGTCGTTCGTGGGTTTGTGTGCTTGCCCGTCCATGGCCATTGTGTCCATTCTTGTGTGAAGCTCTGTTGGTCCTATTTTGTCATGTGTGTGGCCGAGTTTAGTGATTATGGCTTCGGCCCAGGCAACCAAGTTGATGGGTTCAAGTTCGGCGAGCAATTGTGTCTCTAGGTTGATCACCCTAATGTCCCGATGAGTCATCACGTCTGCACCCAGTTGCCTACCTGCTTTCATGTGCCTCTTGAAAGCTGCGTCAACACGTGTTTCCTGTGGAATTTTGTGGAGGAGGATCTCGTCGATGCGTTCCGGTACCTGCGCACCTACAGTGTGGTTTGCGAGCGTCAGGTGTATGTATTCCCCGGGTGCTACTCCTACGTATGGTCGTGCTCTAAGGGCGCTAGCTGTGGCGTGCTGGTACTGGAGTGAAGCGTAGGTGCATGTTGCGTCGCTGCACATGTGGGGTTTCGGTTTCCGGCTGGTCAGGCATCCAAAGAAAGATGCCACAACGGTCGTTGTGTCTCCCACACCCTAGGTCCGTCCTACCAAAACCGTCGTGGCGTCGTGTCCGGTAGGTTTGGGAGGGCGTTTGATGTCTTTGGATCGGCTAGCTTCCCGTGTCCAAATGTTGCGGTTCAGTATCACATTTGTCATGACGTGTACCAACTCATAGCTTTTGATGCCCTTTAGTAGCTGGGCAATCAAGCGTCGGTCGGCGTCTAGGTGGAACTGCATGAGTACGCGGTAGGAGTCTACGGGTCTGTCTCCCTTGTGGAAAGAGGCGATGCTCCGTCCCAACTCAAGTTGTTCCCTTCGGATGTCGTCCAGCATCTCCTGGACTTAGGTGATATTGTCTTCGTTGTGTTCGATGTACTGTTGTCGAAGGATATATAGGCTCTCGTAGTCTGTTTCGAGCCAATAGGGACCGGAGTTTCCAGCATTTTCGTCCTCTTGTTTGATTGTTTGTAGTGCTTGGGTGAGTCTGCGTAGCAGCTGCATGGGTAGGTGTAGCTTCCAGGCGTGTGACCCACTTTGGCCTGTGATATGCTTGTGCACGCAAATTTGACATGGGTGTGCCATCCACGCGGGTGGGAAAGGTGCCGGTGGCGCGGAGGTGGCATCCTTTAGCCAACACTTCAGTGCCACCTCGTCCGTGGACCACACCTCCCTGTGTCCGCTCCGCATCTACAAGAGTAGTGTGTTTGCATGTGTGCATGATCTTTCTGGCTCGACAATATGGGTTCTGTCAACAAAGGTGCACACAGAGTGCAAATAGTGCAAAGCCATATGCCCCCAAAGGCAGATTATGACACTGCACAAAACTCTAGCATTTCGTGGGATTTTGGTATATTGCATTAGACCATTATGGCCACTTGTTGCAAACACACAACAACAAGTGTATTTTGGTGGTCAAAAGTATTTTACATCCCCAGCTGGCATATGAGCCTTAATTTACCCCCCTTGCCCCGGTGGGTGACTACAACTGGTCGTGATGCAACATCCCCCTCAGCTATTTGCCAAAAATTGTTGGGGGGGGGTTCATCGGGAGGGGGGGGGTGCGCCTGACCCACTAGGGGGATGTTTGGGAGTAGGGGAGTATGGAGGTATGTATGCATAGAGGATGTATGCAATAACACCAATTGGACATCTTTGCGAGGAAGAAAGCCTCTTAAGGGTCTTAAGCACCAAAGGTATGGTAGGCACTCCAACTAAGCATGGGGCAAATATTTGGCTCCATGGCTCCCACACCGCTATCTTTCAAAACTTTGGGGGGGGGGGGTGCATAAAAAGAATGGGCGCGGCCGGCCCCCACGGGCCCCCTTGGTACCCGATGTCATTCACATCATTTGGGTTTCTGTTGACACCAAAAGAACAAGCAAATGATGCGTGCGTAGTGGAATTTCTACATGGAGGGCGGAATTTAGGCAAGCCGCGAGCCTAGCTACTTAACTTGTGCATAGGGAGTTAGCAAGGCGTACACTTGAAAGAGCAAGAGAGGCTCATCAATGGCACCAAAAGGAGAGGACAGACACTGGCCGCGGCGGCGGCGGCGGCGGCGGTGGTGGTGGTGGTGGTGTGTGTGTGTGTATGTGTGTGTGTGTGTGTGTGTTTTGGGGTAGAACAAGATTAAAGAGGGAGGCGTGCATGGGTCCAGGGCCCCCAGCGGTCGCCTGAGGCGCCAGCTTGAAAAAGACAAAAACTACAGCCCTGACGGGCTGTGGAGCTGCCTCTGGTGCCTGCTCGGGTCGCGGTAGGGGGCCCTACGTGAGCCAGAACCTTTGGGGCGTGGAGGTTATGTCACCTCGGTCCCTGCTCTCCCGTGTTTGGCAGCGCCCGGCGGCGTACAGCGCCTGCTCTTGGCAGGGGGGGGGGGGGTCGCGTCCACCCTTCCTCGCTTGTGTGGCCGCACCCGGCCATGTCCCGTGTCAGGTCACCATTGCCGTCTGCGTCTCTTCGCCGACGGTGTGCCACCCGCCCCAGTGGGGTGGGCCTCCGCTCTTCGTGCCCCCCGCTGGCGGCCCCGCAGGGGCATAGTCGGTCGCAGATGCCCGGCATGTCCCCTGGCGTAGCAGTGCCGCACCCCCCGACCCACAGCTGCACAGGATGCGCATTGTCTGTGTTGGTGTGCCACGCAGACCCAAAGGCGTGGCAGCCGTGGCCCCTGCTCAGGGCGTCTCGCCACTGCGCACTTTTGTGGCGGGGTGAAAAGCGCCGTTCTGCCATAGCGCGCCGCTTCTGCCGGAAAGTCCGCCTCCTCGGTGACGCGGTACTGTGGGCCTCGCCTCGTCCCTGGTGAGAGCACCGGGCCCGCATAGAAGTCGCTAGTGTACGCCCCCGTCGAGGGCTTCGCTCCTCCCTTGCCCGGGCACTTCACTTCCTAGGGCTGCTGCGCCGATGCTGACTTCACCTTCACCCCCTGTGCTCGTCGGAGTTTGCTCTTTTGTCGTGCCACCCTTGCCTGCTGCTGTTAGGCCCATCTCTTTGCGCTGCACTGCTGCATACGGCGCACGTGGTGCCACACCGCCGATGGGCGTGTGAATATAGGCCTGCCTTTTACCCCCGCTGTGGTGCCCGCCCCCAACGGGACCAGAGAACGGCACCTGTTGGTGAAGCTCGCCGGGAGAATGGACTCCCGGCCCGCCGCATTCCCCAACAGACTGACCGCCAGCCGTAGGACTCTTCCCTTCTCTTGCAGCGACATCTCCCCTCCCTTAAATTGTGTCTGAGGGGTAGGGGGGAGGGGTCTCCCTGTGTACGATTCGAAGTCCAGCGCGAGTTCCAAGAACGACACTTGCTAGTGTGCCTTGGGCAGGCTGTCGTCGCATGGCATCCATTGTAGCTTTGAGCGCCATTGCAGTATGGCCGGTTGGAAGTCCGGCCCCCACTTCCAGTCTCTGGGCCGCTGCCCCATTGCTGGCAAGCGTGTTTTGGTCGGCCGCGGGAAGCGGGGCTGAAGCTCGTGCCAGGGGTATTGTTCCTGGGGTGCTTTGCGCTGCTCCACGGGAAATAGAGGGGATTCTTCCTCATCCCGTTGCTTTCGGGCCCGCATTACCGCCACGAGCATGCAGTGCTGCTGGTGCACAAACTGCTCCAGCGGGTTCTGGTCTTCGTGTGCCCATTGGTGGCGTGCTAGGGACAACTCCTCCCGCTGTCTTGACGCCTCCTCGGGGTCTTCGTCCGGCCCCGGCACCTAGTGTCTCGAGACCCTATTCAGCTCCTTACAGCGCTTCTTCCAGCCCGGCCCCCGTGCTAGCCCTCTTCGCCTCACCACCTCTTCTGACAGCAGTCCACATAGGCGCAAGCAAGGCGGCCAGTCAGACAGCGTCCCTAGCTTGAGGGCCCGTGCTAGCAGCATGAGCTCCGGCAAGAAGGGTTCCCGTGCCGACTTCTAGGCTGCACACCACCATAACGGGTGGTCTTCGTCCTCTCGTGTTCCTTTACTACAGTAGGGGCAATTGCCGACTCGGCGCAGACCTCTCTGATGCGCTCTGTCCGCGTTCCATAGTGCCACCGCCATCACGCCTCGCACCATTGACTGTCTAGCTCCGTGGCGCAGCGCGCCAGCTCGCTCAGTGTGAGCTCCCTGTCGATCCGTGCTCCCATGCCGCTGAAGAGTCTCGGCCTCCGTTTCTCCAGTGCCTCCAGGTGATGCTCCCTCAAGGACTCTCGGAATAGGTGCTCTACATACTTCTTGGCTGCGTGCACCAAGTGCACCGAGATCCCGGTTCGCGGCATGGTCCAACTCGACCACCCACGCTGGTTGCGCCACCCGAGGCGCCGGAATTCTTGCAGTGCCCGACCTAGTGGGCCCGTGCCTTTGGGCTCCTCCGTATGCTCCCCGATTGCTTGTGTGACAGTTTGGGCAGTGCCCGGGACGCGTGCGATATGCGCAAGCCAGCACATTCGCTTGTACGGGACCACCATTGATGGTGCCACCCTGTGCCATGGCAGCAGTAGGGCAAACACCACCTCCTTTGCCCTGCACGGTCTGTTGGGCCCCCACATCGCCGTCATGATCGCCGACTCCAACGTGCTCACGTCCCTTGGGGCCACATCCGCCAGCTCGACCCCAAGCAGCGTTGCTGCCACGATCATTACCGCCGCCACCGTGGCCTTTCTATCAAAGCCTCGTGGGATTGGTATGGTCTTCCGGAGGGCTGCCTTCCCGTCCTTGATGCGCTTGTGCAGTAGCGGGCCTGTGCCGCGTCACGGCACAGTGCGCACCCCCACTCCCAGCTGCCTGAACTCTTGCAGGGTGGGTATGTGTACTCCGTCCAGTGTCGCCTCTAGCGCAGTCGGAGGTCCTCGCGCTGAGTGCGCTGCTACGAAGGCCAATGACTTTGAGGCGTTCACGTCCTGTCCTGTTAGCTTCAGCCACTTGCTGGTTGCCGCGAGCATCGCCAGCGAGGGACAAGAGGTACGCTGTAAGCATATACGTGTCGTCCGCGTAGCCTCCTGCTGAGATAGTTGCCCGTGATCTTGGTGCCGCGTCCACTTCATCCACTGATCCTTTCTCCGACATATGCGTGCTATCGCTTGCTCCGTCAAGCGAGTCTGTGCCAAAAAGGTTCCTGGGCAGTATCGGGGAGCCCGGTTCCTCGCTGGACACCTCGAATTCGTCCTCCTGCAAGGGGGGGCTCCGCAGCGAACCCCTTAGAATGCTCCGTGCTAGCTGGGGTGGGCATTGCCAGCAGACCCAAACGCCCGCAAACTTTCTCGGCCGGCGTGGGAAGCCCTGGTCGGCAGCCATACGGTCTTCTCGGCGGCCGCACGTCCCCCCCATTGTCCGGGTTGGGCGGCGGGGCGTGCTCGCCATCCACCACCCAGCCTTGCTCCCAGCAGCGGCAGGGCTGCACATGGCTCCATACCCATATCTGATGTAGACCGGCTCCATAGCTGGTCTAGTAGCACGAGGGGATTTCCTCCTCTTTTGGTGCGGGCGGCATCTCCTTTGTGGTGACCACCAGCGGCCTTCGGACGTCATCGATGATGCGCTTCCACGTGGTCGCGAGGGCATTGATAACTATTATGCTGAGCGGGCACCCTTGCAGCACCCCATTCGTGGCTGCCCACCAGGCCCCCAGGCAGCCCTTGATCTTGAACATGCGACTCAGCTGCCGGTACATGCCGCTGAACGCTCAGAGGACTCCTTCATCGATTCCCTGCTCTTCCATTAGGGCCATTGAGATGGCTTGCGGTATCAGGTCGAAGCACTTTGTGTAATCAGTGCCTGCCCCCACCAGTGGCGTCTTGAGCGCCTGTGCCAGCTCCACCAAAAGAGTGAGGACCGCCGCCGCGTCTATGGCCCCCCGGTGGGGGCGGAATCTGTACGCCCCTGGGTGTATCCACTGCTCGTGCCACTGCAGTGTGTCCGCCATTCTGACCCCTACCCATATACGGTAGATTTGCGAGAGAGCGGTCAGCGGCCGCAGCTTTATGGGGTCGCCCCCCCCTTCTCCTTTGGGCACTAGCGACGTGAAGCCTTCTGCCACCTTGTCTGGCCACTGTCTTGTGCGCTCCACCATGTGCAAGAGCTCCGCCAGCGCATCCCAGAAGGGCGTTGGGAGGTGCTTCAGCAGGCTAATTGACCAGAGGTCCAAGCCATTGGCCGTTTTTACCCCCATTTTGCGTGCCCGCTGCAGCAATACGTCACCCGTGAGCATTCTAGCCTTCATTGCACTGCGTCACACATGGTGCCTGTATTCCTTCATGAACTTGTCTACGGAGGGCTCCCGGGTCGTCTCATAGCGTCTGTTCACTGGCGACCAAGCCGCTCTGATGGCCACATCCATTTCTGCAACGTTCGCCGTGAACTCCCCGCTTGGGGTCCGCACCATTTGCAAGGTTGTGTCCCCCGCTCCCCTGATTCACCGATATACCACTCCTGGTGAAGTCGCCCAGGATTCATCTATCCACTGTCTCCAGGCCTGCAGTCGCGCCCTCTCCTCCGCCAGCGCTCGCGGTCGTACCGCCGCTTCCAAACCCGCCATGAGCTGCTCCAGCATCCGGGCATTGCACAATCTGTCTCGCGAAGGCACTACTATCCCCTCCACGGGGGGGGGGGGGGGTGGTCGCTCCTATTGCAGTTGATCCAAGCCCCTGTGTGCAGAGAGCCAGCACTGCTCTACCCCCCTGGACCACCCGCCCACTCATGTCAAGCCTGCTTGCTCCTGCGCCCGAACATACCGCAGCACCTGCTTCAGCGCTCCTTTGACCACGTCCATGACCCGAATGACTCTAGTTTTTGGCGCCCCGCTGGGCAGTTTCTTATTAGGGGAAAGCTTGGTAATGGCCACCGTGCGGGACGTGCCCCGCCCCCATTTTTCTAGCTCCATCGGGTCGGCCTTCACCACCGGGGGGCCCGGCCAATGCATGCGGAGCGCCGACTCCACGGTGCTGTCCTCCCCGAGCTCCATCAGCAGGAATTCTTCCGCCGCCCATGTCCACGTGTGCCACATTCCGTTGACGTCCTCGGCGCATACCGCCGCTTTCCAGGGTCTGCGCACACTGTCCCAGAAAATTGAGGCCAGCCGTTGGCGCTCCTTGGTGTGCATGTTATGCTCCTCAGGGTCTTCCAGGCTCCTGATCTTGGTCACCTTCTGGTTCGCCATGTCCAGGCTGATGCTCACTCACAGGAGAGAGTGACCCGGTAGCCCTGGCTTCTTAATCGCCCTCTCCTCTTGCACCAGGGAGGCCACTCTGGGGTCTATTACTATCCCATCAATGGGGGTTTCGGTGCCCGAGCCGCCTTGGTAGGTCGGGCATGGCTGATGCCCCGGAGACTCCGCACAGGCCCTCATGACGTCCACGAGCAGACCCTTCCGTAATGCTGTGAACATTTCCCTCGGCATGTCGATCTCGTTGGAGAGTCGGAAATTAAAGTCTGCACATATTATCTGCGGGGAATTCCCCAGCCTTGCCGTGTAGCGCAACACCGTTTTCCATAGCTGGGCATTAGGGCGCTTTTGTGCCACAATACCATAGACCACTTGCACGTTGAGAATGCTACGGCCCTCTGCATGTGCCAGGTGGGCATGCATCCACCTCCCTGACGCCCACAGCGCCTGGACGGCTTCATGATCCGCCGGGCGAGCCGCCAGCTGCATCACCATGCCTGGGCGATACAGTATGCCCACGCCGCCGGGCCCTATGTCCCATACACCGCTCCGTTATGATCGAGCGGCGCGCCCCAGAGCGCGCACCGACCCATTTTGCGTGCCACCGCGGCCATGGCTCTCTGTCCTGCTGCGGTGAGCCGTGTTTCTTGAAGACACACTATGTTGGCCTTGGAGGTCATGACTTGCCACCAGTGTCGTCGAAGAGAGGTCACACTCGCGGACTCCACCTGCAGGGGTCCCGGCCTCGGATGAATATCCCCACAACGGCCCATCAGCATGGCTTGTAGGTCGTACTGCTTTGGCCACCCTAGAGCTGCCGGGGGGCGCCGCTAGGGCACTTGCACGCCGCCTGCCGCCGATATCGTAGTCGCACCCAGCCAGAGCCATCCTGCTAGCACCCCCCGGAGGGGACCCAGGGCCATCGCCTCCTCCCGGGGCGGCCTCGTGGGCTGTGGGCGTGTAGACACCCTCCTCCCGGGTTGAGGGTCCGGATCCTGGCCCCCCCCCCCGGGGGGGGGTCCGCAGGTCATACTGCTTCGGCCATCTCAGAGTAGACGGGGGGCGTCGCTGAGGCATGTGCACGCCGCCTGTCGTCGTGTGTGCTTTTGGGGGGACGGGGAGTTGAAGTGATGGTCAAGTTTGAAAAGACCATGCTATCTAGTGCCTCGCCACATTTATTTTCATGCACGTTTGAACGTTGCTTTGCATTGCAGCATCGAATCATTAGTAGGTGTAGTTGGTGGTGGTTATGGTTCCTTGCCACCTCTCTTTAGCAACTTGTCTCCGTGTGCACATTTTGCGTGTTCTATTCACCAAACTTCTCCGCCCCAAATGGCTGAACTAAACAGTGCGCACGCCGGCATCATAAGTATTTTGAATGTGTCATTGTGTTGGTTTCGTGCCGACTTTGGTGTGTCATTCACCATGTATGCCTCAATTAAGGAGCGCCGGGAGCGCAAGGCACAAGTCAATGTGCAAGGGTTCCGAAAAGAATGTTGCATCTGAGTAGCAGTCCGCTATAGCGATCTGCCCACGTTTTCCCTTATCTAACACATCCATCAGACGGAGAGTGGATATTTTGTGCGTTCTTTATTTCAACAATGCTTTTTTCTTCTCGGGGAGTTTCGTGGGTTCCGGACGATGGAAACATCCGTTTCTTCCAATTCCACCCCTTTCGATGACAAAAGCGCAAATGCCTCATGCTCCCACCAAGTTTTGTGTGCGATGTGTGTCTTGTGTGTAGTGCGTGTGGCGTGTAACAGCTTGTTGCCTCTTGTATTGCTTTCAGAAGGCAACTTTGGTACTTTGCGTGATCTACGCGGTCCCCTGCCCACCACTCTTCTCCCGCTCATGCCTGCCCCTCTGTACCCCCCTATACACGCCCATTGGTTGTACAAGGCGGGTAGATGGGGCTGTTGACGCAGGAGACTTTTGTAGCATTCCACATAAGTCAAGGCAAAATGTTGTTTTTCATCACTACCCCGCATTGCCTATCTTCCCCACGTTTCCCCATGTTCCCCCATGTTTTCTTTGCACAAGCGCTTCTGGTGTCTGCGGACCGCCATCGCTTGAGCGGTGGTAGCGAAAAAAAAGGAACACAGAACATGTATGCAGTGCAGAGGTGCAGTTGGAATAGGCGAACATGAGTGGTGATTGCGGGGCGGCAATCTTCGGACACAAGATGTCACATCAATCAGCGAATACACCAAAAGCCACTCTCAGCAGTGGACAATGCTAATATGCAATCCGCAATCGTAGGGCAAACTCGGTAAATTGGTTCCACAGAAACTACACAACAAGCATGCAAATCCATACTATGGTTCAACTTTTATAACCATTTTTAGCGTCTAGGTGCACCTACAAGGTTTGACAAGAAAGTAACAAGGAGCTACCAACATGCAAGCGAGCAGCTAGCACGAAGTATGCGCAAAATTCGCAAGAATCAAAACTGCGTTGTCCAATTTACGGGAACCTTGGGTGGATGATAGCTATGGGTATGAAGCACCAAGCCGCAAAATTTGAGTGGAATGGGCATCGCTAGCGGTAAACCTAGGTTTCAAAGGCTGTTGAAGATAGCAAAAAGTTGCTCCATTTCAAGCTATTTGGGAACCTAGCATGCCCATAGAGGGGGCCAAGTGCAATGCAACCAACCTGAATCACCAAGTGGCAGGGCTCAACAACCTCTTTTGTGGCCCACAAAACCGCACTTTTACCATAGAAAAGAACCCTTGTCACCGAGTTTTTTGTGCTCCACTCTCGTGTGCCGTGGTTGGCAGTGATGGATTGTGTTGGCCATCCTTGTAGAAAATGATAATGTGTTTTCCTACCAACCTATGTCCACACAACCACCACAATGCAATGCCCCATAAGCACCATAAGATGCCCTAGTGCTCTCCGTTCACAAGCTAGGGTAGGGCTGCGTGAGTCACGAATGGGTGCAAAGGTGCCCAAAGGGAGTTTGTTCCAAAGTTGTTGCTAGACCACTTGAGGTGCCCCAACAAGTGTGCGGGCTACTACTTTTTTACAATCCACTCTCGTATGCAATGGTTGGCAGTGGTGGATTGTATTAGGCACCCTTGTAAAAAAGATAAAGGGATTACTACCAACCTGTTTCCACACAATCACCACAATGCGATACCCCATTAGCACCATAAGATGCTGTGGTGCTCTCCGTTCACAAGCTAGGATAGGGTTATGGGAGTTACGAATGGGTCCAAAGGTGGCCAACAGGATTTGATTCCAAATTTGTTCCTGGACCACTTGAGGTGCCGGAACAACTGTTTGGGCTCCACATCATTGTGTGGTTTCGATGCAAAAAAAAAACGCGAGTGCACACTCGGTTGGCGCCTCTTCAAAGGGGGGGGGGGGTTGACACTGGGTGGGGTAATATTTTTGGGGGGGAGCCCCCCTAGGTGAGGGGGGGGGGGGTACAAAAGAATTGGGTCCTACATAAAAAACTCTTTCGTTCCCAAGGTGACACGTGCCGCACGTAGTCACGGTGTTCCCAGCCCATAACACGTCTTTGGCACTCGTTCGTCTCACTACATTTGGCTATTCGGGGTAGTGGCCCTAGTCGAACATTCCATTTCGCGACATGTAAGTGTCGGTGGCCCCTTCGCCATACCATGGCATGCTGCACAATGGCACAAACCAGCAAACATCGTGCATCGCCGACAGACGTGGTATTTAGGTTTAAGGGCACAAAGGCCCCCGAGTACTCCCGGCTGCGCATTGTGTCGTAGCACCGCACCCTCCTGTCGGTGGTAAGACTCCTGTGCATAGTGCATGGGGCGAGAACCCGGGCTAGCAACTAGTGGAACCCGCATGCGTACAATCACCCGTCATGCCCGCTTAGTAGGTGCCCAAGTCTACCGTGGGACCCCGTTTGTTGGGACCCACCAATTCCGGTTTCCTTGCCACTGTGTATGTGTGCATTACCATACACTGCTAGGTGATGAACCCCGCGTGGTTCGCATGGCTCGTCCTGGCTGTTGAACGGGCGCCCCATGTCCTTTGCACGCGCCACGACGCCCATCATTCAATGTGGTCGTTTCACTTTACATGGTCAAACCATGGACACGCCACAACCGTGGTGCCAAGATATGGCACTTGCTCCACAATGACCTAGTCACACAATGGAGATCGAAGCCAGTTCACACAATGCAGACCCAAGCCGTTTCGCAAATCGTAGATCCAAGGCGGTTCATACAATGGAGATCCGTAGCCAGTCCACACAGTGGAGATCCAAATTAGCTTACAAAACTTTGTGGGAATCCCTTTCAAATTACATGGCCTTTGTCTTCTTTGGAGCTGTATCTTGAACAGAAGGCATACATTTAGCCGAGTAGGCCTTCTTTGTGGCGCACTTTTCCTTTGAGCTACCAGCATTTATGGCTGCATCACTATATATAGAGCTTGATGAGGAGCTAGATGACGAGGATGTGCCGGAGCTTGAGTTGGAGGAGTTGGAGTCTGAGGCATCATAGGCACCCGAAAAAACTGTCTACATTCTCCTCATCAGAATCTAAGGGGTTTGATGCGCCATGAGGATCACAATCACTATCACCTATGTTGCCATAGCTTGGTGAACATCTTGGTTACGTAGGCACAAGGCCTCGTGCTGCCATGAATCCTCTTTGGCCTGATCCATTTGAACCTTGGCCTTGAACGTGGTAAACCTTGGCCACTGCATCATGTTGCAATCTTGGCTCACCGGGGAGGTTTTTTTGCTAGTTTTTGCGTCCTTCTGCCCTCGCTTTTGCCTTTTGGCAACCACGTAGAATCATAGGATCCTTCGCCTTTGCACAGTAGTCTACGCATTCCACGCCCAAGCCATCATCTAGACCTATCCAGACAGGATAGTACCGCTTGAGTGCAAAACCACTGTGTACCGAAGGTCACTTGGATCCAATCATCATAAATGAGGTCCTGTTTGCCAATGTCGAGACCCCTGGATGAGATTTCTGCCAGACGTTGCAAAACTTTGAGATTGTACGCATATTCTTCAAAAACAACAAACTTCAACGAAATTTCTGCCAGCTCAACTGAAACAAAAAAAAGAAGGTATTGGAACGTGAGCAACACTTGCAAGGAAAGCGCACGTTGAATTGAATACATACAAAAGACATGCCACAACACCTAGAACAGACAATCTACGAGCTCTTGCGCCAGCCTGTAGGCCTCTGCTTGGCACCCTTAGGTCCACCCTTCCCTACATTGGCCTGTAGTGCTTGCTGGGCATCCACCTCGGGGTTGGCAGCAACAGCAGCAGAACTCAATGCCTTAGTCTGTTCGGAGGGGGTGAAATGGGCTGCAAGGCACTTACTGGCTTGTTGGTTGTAGGTCTCGGTAAGGGCTTGGGGTGTAGTGCGTGAAAGTGCATTGGCACTGGGCTTTGATACTTTTGCCTTGGCCCATGTGCCCCCCCCCCCCCCGGTACCCAATGCCTTGGAAAGGGGGCGCTTCTGGGTGTGATGTTCCTCTTGCTCTTGTGTGGAGGCATCCTCTTCTTGCTCCAAACACCTCATTCTGGTACAATCCACTGGAAAACCGTCTTCAAAGTCACCACAGGCGCTATCCTAGCTGATGGGCGCCAGAAAGTCGCAATTCAACACACCAGCCCTCAGAGGAATAACACACGCTTCTGAAACTGCTTTGTCTTCACACAAATACACCATAGCAATGTTAACTGGAAACATACCGTGCACACACAATGCCGCGGCAAAATCTAGTTGCTATGTGGCAACTATAATCCACGACGTTGTTCGACTTGTCTAAATTAACGTGACATGGCAAAAAAAAATTTCAACACAAAGGGGATTTGTTAGTGTACCCTGTGCAAACGACAAATATTGGGCCACACGCCAACTAACTGCTGCAAGCTGCATGGTGCCAGTGCAGACTGTCCCATGCTCCAAGGTGCAAACGCCTTAGACAGGTTGTAGAAACAAACATCACCATGGAAAAATTCCTCACAACACGCAACCGGAATATTTCCAACGCATGCACGCACATATGTAGTTTCCCCGGTAACAGCAATAAGAGCACCACTCAGCAAGAACCGAGCCACAAAATTGTGCACTGCTAGAGTCGACATACGTGGGAGTCTTATCAAACAGTAGACAAAGGGCAACACACTTATGAATCTGGGGACTGGGCAACCAAATGACAAAGCGAGTACTTCCGGTCTACCCCTCCTTCAAAACGTTCCCTATGGCTGTCTCAATAACAATACCACCTAGCTTAATGCTAATATGCCCACCATCGGCTTTTTGAATATTTGGAGTGACTCGGAGAAAACAGCAGGAATATACAGAGGAACAGACGAGGCTGGACGAAATTGGGGCCAACTACGACGACCAATCGGAATACACATGTAAAAAAAACACATTGACCCCAAGTAACTGAACAACAATATATCCCTGCTTGGATGAACAAAACCCTCAGTAATTGCATCTGGGAGCAACACATGCTGGCTCCACGATTGTTGCGCTCCAGCTGATTTGATCTCACGTTTGATTCCAAGGATTGTACTCTTGTTGCGAGACATGTGCAACACAATACTAGACAGCCTATCACACATGAGATCCTCACACTCCTTGAAAACACCCAAAGCAAGGTCGGGACTTCTCTTTTCCATGTGATACACGGCATGAACAGCCGTTTGCCCAACGAATTTCACCAACTTTCCCAATCTGGTCCAGCATTTAGCCGTTGTGGCCTTGAGAGACAAGCATATGATGAAATAAGGCTCAATCAAATTGGGATCGAGAGGTAAAATTTGACACATGTGCCACACACCACAGAGCCTTCTTCGGCTGTCATTCCCACTTCCGCCAACATATTTTGCACATGGCTCAACAGTGGGCCACCTAGGTGTTCCCCGGTATACTCCAACAGAAGCTGCATGTGTTCACTGGTGGTTGACACAGAGCTGCTGGTGGTCTACATTTGATAAAGCCCTGCTAGCTTTCGTCGAATGAGTCACGGTGAACCACGTTGAATTTCAAACACTTCACACTCGTTTGTGCACATTGGCAGTGGGTGATTTTTCTTTTCCATTTCGTTGCGATGTTGCATGGCCGCTGCGCAGGTGTGTTGCCCCCCAAATGGCATACCAAAAGCCAACTAAACAGACAGCAACGGTGAGCACAGTAAACCGTACAATGATAGTGGCCCACGAGTAAAACTGAGGAAACATGGGCCCAACATACGCAGTCCACGTACCAAGAACAAATCGTCCATAACATTAGGGGGTGGTGCCCGTAGTAAATCCTCGTAGCGTGCTTGGACGCTGTGGGGGTTGAGCGCACGAACCCCACCTTCGGTACGCGAAGTATGAATCAACATTTGATCACAGCGGACCCGAATGCGCTTGGTTGAAGAGAGGTACTCAGCAACACAAACATTGGCCTTTCCTTTCGGCTTTGGCTTTGGCTTTGGCTTCGAAGCTGATTGAGGGGCCGGATACTCGGCGGGCGTCTGAGACACATCACATTCCTCACTTGCATTTGTAGGTGCATCATCATTGGTCTAGACCATGAGCGAAGAATTGACATTTCGAGATTCATAAATCGCAGACATAGCTTGGAGATAGCAAAATAAGTAGAGAGGCGCTTTTTTTGTGATGAAATCATGGAGTTGATAATGTAGAATCAACAGAATTTTACCCGCCAAACAAAAACCAAATTCAAGAACGCCAACAGATGTGCAACGGCGACGGAACAATGCAGGCGGTTAAATGTACAACATAGGCAGGTCTAGACGATATTTAGCAAACAATACAATCAAATCACAAAATCCGAAAGTTTGAGTAAATTTAGTCCAGCTTTGCCCAATAACAACAAACAACACAATCAATTGAATCCCAATGTGTACTTTGTCCCACTTCCACATCTTCATTCAACCTCAGCAAAGACCAGTCACTGTGACCCTCTTCAGGCCCCTCAGTGGCACTCTCCACAAAATTGAAATCATGAACCAGCAATGGTGCACTATGCACTTGGGGGGGGGGGGGGGCAGGGATGGATCTGACTAGGGGGGTGGGTGCCCCCCCCCGCCCATGTTGTGACGAGGCGTCACAATAATCATCACAAAGAAACACGGTCACGGAATCAGGTACACAAGGTACCAGGAGGCAGGCAGCACACCCCTTCACTTGAAGCATTCAATGCAAACCCTGGCATATTTCGCGAAACAGAGCCTACACAGAACACAGTGTTAGCTGTGTTTCATCTCCATGTCGCTTATGCAAGCTGATTCTCACAAAAACACAATTGTCTGGAAACCACTCACGAACACAGAGATGAGCAATCCAGCAACCACCGCATGCCCTCGGAAACTACCAATGCCCTGGGAAAGTATAAAATCGGAAAGTACTACACAGCCTTTTCGGTGTCACAATATTTTCAAAAAAGCTGTTTTCCCACTATGGCCTATTATAATTGTTTTGACATGTCACAATTCACTAACCCCCCCTCGTGAGTGGCGCACAAATGAGATGCATCCCTGGGGTGTGGGGAGCAGCGGGGGGGGGGGGGGCTTGGGGGGGGTGGGGGACCCTTGTGGCAGTGTGCGCACGGCGGGCTTGCTTGGCCGGAGCTTTTGGAGCATTGGCACCTACTGTGTTAATACACTGTACCTACACATTGTGTTGCCTCTGATCCACATCAGAATGTTTCTTACCACAGGTGTTCAGAAAACCCTCCACCAGACCTGGAGTTAGAGCGTATCCGCATTAGCGCGAGATACACACTTTTTGTTTTTGGGATACACACAGGATACACACTCTACAACCCTGGGATACACATGTGATACATGCAAACCATGAAAAAAGGAAGAGAAATCTGGGCCATCCCCACACGATACATGCTATGGTAACATGTACCCTTTTTTGTCAGTGGCAGACACCGGTGCAAACAGTGCAGAGAACTACTGGTTTCAGCATAGACAGCGGCCAAATGGGACTGCCGGCGGCCGCCGACCTTTTGGTCGGCAGTTCGAACCCTGGTGCGGCCAATATGGCCGCGGCGGCGCCACCGCCGCCGTCCGATCAGGATTCGGACCAGTGACCTACAATCCTGCAGCCGAGTGCGTTACCATTCAACCAAGGCTGGATGTGACAGAAATGTGTCTCCCAATTGCTTGGAGCCTTCAAGCCGCAAGTGAACGAAGGACTGGGGAACTGAGCGCGTAGGACTATAAATGAAGAAAAAGTTGGGATACGCATGTGATACACACACTTGAAAGTTGGAATACACATTGGACACACACTTCTAAAGCCTGGGATACAGTCCGATACAATAATTACAAGTTTTGGGATACGCTCTAACTCCAGGTCTGCCCTCCACACCATTTGGTATTTGTGTCCGTCCTGTGAGACACCTGGGGGCATGTCTAACTAATCTAGAAAATATGGCTCTTGCACCTTAGTATGGGTCAATACTCTTGGAAAACGCATGGCACGGGCTTCGTCAAGGCGTTTGACCACACATTTGTCCTCTTGAAAAACAGGAATAGGGAAGCAGCCATGTGATACATTTTGGATGAACAGGGGAAAATCCTTGGTGTACTTGTGGACGAAATTCTGGGTCAAAACAGTGGCAAAAATTTTCTGTCCCGGTAGTGTGGGTGGGAGCGTTAAAAAGAATGTCAAAGATGTGTTGCACTGAATGCGCATTGTAAATCTTCTTTGATGTCATGAATAGGCGACTCTACATTGCTTCGCCATAATCTTCAGAAAACATAGCCAAGTGCCCGGCTGTGCCAGGTAGACTAGAACAACACTGCCACACTATTTGTACGCATGCATTCAGCATTCAGCCACTTGTCAGAGTGTATTATGTGCATCAGCAAAATGGTCAAGGGGGGGGGTTCAAAAATTTTTCATACCGGCCGGGATATTTTTTTTCGGGGGTGACCCCCCGAGGGGGGGGGGGGTGGAAAAAAATTGGGTGCTACAAAGAAAAGGGTTTCTTCCCATGTCGCACGTACCACACATAAGCATGGTGTTCCCACCACAGAACATGCCTTCGGCACTCGTTGGCATTCGTGTGTTTGGCTATTTGGGGTACTAGCCCATGTCCAACATGCCATTTGCGACATGTAGCCGTCCGTGGCCACTTCTCCATGTCATGCTTCGCAGGACAATGGCACAAGCCAGCAAACAACATGATTTGCTTACACGGGTGGTATTTATGTTCGAGGACACAAAGGCCCCCAAGTACTCCCGGCTACGTATCGTGTCGTAACACCCAACCGTGGCCTCTTGTTGGCGGTAGGAGTCCCCATGCACATTGCATGGTGCGAGAACCCCGGCAAGCAACCGGTGGAGCCCGCGTGGGTGCAATCGCTTGCCATGGCCGTTCAGCAGGTGCTCCAAGTCTACCGTGGACCCCACGATGTCAATCTTCCCACCCGGCCGTTCCGGTTTCCTTGCACTGTGTACATGTGCATTGCCTCAAACTGCAAGGTGATGGACCCCGTTTTGCCGTGAAAAAAGTCAACAATGTGCGTTCTTGTAGTTGAAGGGGGTGATTCTCTTGCATGAAGCGCAAGTGTTGCTGGCTGGTCTTGCTGTGTTGCTCAAACGTGCTACCGCACTGATCTGCACAACTTTTTCCCGCACAAGCAAAACCAATGGTCACTAGTAGAAGCATTGTAAGCCTGAAGGTATTCTTGCACGTTGTTACCAGGCAGCACTATTTTCGCAGAAGAAGACGAAGAAATACTTTGGGGTTGGGTGGTGGCAACGTAGGTGGCACCACTGGTTGCATTTGCACTACGCCTAGGGTGCTCCACACTTCATGCACATCACCATGAGTGGCGATGATATGTGCAGATTGTAGCGTTGCTCCAATACTGCGTGGGTAAGCTTCCAACGGATGTCTTGAACAGTACAACGGCCAAGGGTGCCCTTGGCAGTTCTGCCTGACAAAAGTTTGGCCCTAACTGTAACTGTCCAAATTCGGCACACTTGGGCTTCATTGGGTGCAGTGGGAATCTGTGCCAAAACATCGCAAAGTAGCAAAATGTCGGCGAGGTTGGCAGGAGTGGCTCGGTGTAGCGTGCACCACCACTTGGAACCTCCGGGGATCCATGCACATCAACATAAAACCATCACTCATTCGTGCTCCGCACACCAATCAAGAAACCCTCGTACTCCATCAAAAAGCACATGCACACGGTTGGTGGAGAGGGGTGGTTGCAAGGCGGAGCAAAGGTTGCTTGCCTTTATCCCAAGGAATCAATTCCGTGTCTTCAAAGAAGCTGAAGTACAACAACTTGAGGACAAAGAATAACGCACCGCTGCAACTAGCACGCAACGCGCCACCTCGTGTGATCCAAGTGGTTTCTGCCCCAATAGCGACACAAATGGCCTCTAGGAGGGTGTACCCCATGACCGACATACCTGTTGATGACAATGCCGTTGTCAATAACGTTGTAGAATTCTTGTATGAGGTAGTGGCGCCCAATACGCTAAATGGGCTCACAACACCACTACATTGGTCGTAAAAAGACCTGCAACAAGGGAACATTATGAAGCAGTATGGCATGCAAAGGAGGGTTCCCGAACCCTTACCTATGCAACACGTAGTTTGCTACTTGTGCTGTTGCCGAACCCTCACCTATGCCACACCTAGTTTGCTACCTGTGCTATTGCCACTATTCCTAGAAAAATTGGAAGGACCTTTTGACCAATTTTACCCCAAACCAAAACTCTTAGGGCCCCACGGCCGGCACCCTCGCTTTGTGGTGGTTGAACTTTGGGCCCACAGGGATATGTAGGGCTACCAAATTTGTACCGGCTAAATGAGGAATGTTTGGGGACCTCAAAGCAGTATGTAGGCTACACTTACACCATATGAAAAAGCAACTAGTGGTGTTCTTTAGAAAAAAATTGGGGTGGCGAAACTCTTTTACACATAGGGGTGGGATATTTTTTTCGGGCCGTACCCCCCCTAGGTGGGGGGGGGGGGTACGAAAAAAACGGTGATACCGAAAAAAATTTTGGTGTCCCCCCCCCCCCCCCCTGAAGAATGGTACTCATTGCAGTACATTCTTTTGCGGTAGTTGTGGAAGAGGCTGTCCGACCATTCCAATTTCATTCAAGAAGAAAAACACCCACGGCAAGCAGTGCCGGACAATAGGAATACAACAGGGCTTTCAGTCCCATGAGGCATCTCAGACCAACCCTTTGCACATCACACAGCTGCCCATAATTGTCCATGAATATATGTCAGTTGTACTATCCAACCGAGCATTGATGGCAACAGTGGCAAGCATCAACCCAACAATTGTTTTCTCCATGTGACGCAGCTTCGCTTTAAGTGGCACCACAGCACCGGGCTGTGTAACAGCATCCAAATTGGGCAGACCTAGGTACTGTGGCAGCTTAGTAGTGTGCAAAACAGCGATAGCAGTGAGATTCAAGCTCTTATCACGGTTGTGGAGGTCCACGCCACTGATGTAATGATGGTAGTTATCATACCACATTGCAATCTGTTGTCTCTCAAACGACCCCCAGAGATGTGTAGCTTGAACAAGAGCGACCTCTGAGATTGTTGGTGCGTTGCTGGTGCCTCATCCTCTCCCTCATCTTGCGTGGCGGCATAGTTGCTTTGGTCAGTCCAAACATGAGGCGGGACATGCTCCCATGGTCCGTAGGGGGGGTGACGGACTTGCCTGCAAATGCAAAATTGCGTAAAATGCAACAAAATACGGACTGACTGGTGCAACTCATTGGGGCCGCCATGCCAGATGTTCCTAACCAAACCCTAATGCCACAACCAAGCAAACAGCTTCTCAATGCCTGCCCTACACCACTTGTGCACGTCATTGTAAGATTGTTGGCGGGCGGTCAAAGTGCCATTCTTTCTTGCAATGAATGGCACAATGACATGAATCCGGCCTTTATAAGCACCATTGTGGCCTCCAACTTCGCAATCAAAGAAATCACCTCGGGTACAAGAAGGTCCATACCCATCCCAAATCAGAACGTCAGCCGATGTCCCGGGGGCCAAGGGGCAAATCGATACAATGTTGCTCAACATATCAACGGCAATAGTCACCTTGTAAACATGCGACGCATACTTGGCATTCCACAGGTCGACACTCCATATCCCGCCAATGGAACTGATGGGCATGGAGTGGGTGAAATGGTTCATAAAGAATGCAAAATGGGGAGAATGGTTGAAAGGATCCAACCCTTCGGCCCATCGAATCTCTTAATCAACATGGTTCAAAAAGTCGCGAACACGGGCAATACTCTGCCGCCAAGCAACCTCCGAACATTCGGTGTGAGACATGATAGCACCACTCTCTGCACATATTGCATTCTCAGGGGTCCCCAAACAAAGGGGGAAACAATCAGAATTGGCTGCCTCACCCCTGCCTTCTCGGGGGCCCAAAAAGAGGGCGGATGCCCTCTGTGACCCCTGCATTCTCGGGGGTCCCCAACAAAGGGGACAAAATCAGAAGTCAAAACCTGCGCTAGGGGTAACAATGATGCCCCTAGTATCTCAAAGTATGGGTCTCTAGTACGGCCAGACGCCCAAATAGTTGCACTGCGCTAAGTGCGCCCCCTTAGTGCACCCCCAAAAGATCACCGGTGGAAAACGGGTCAAAAAAGATGCCGGGCGCGCGCCCGGCGCGCTAACGCTCCCCCTAAATATCCCAATGTTGTCTCAGGATCTGGGCGACAGGGAGGAATCCCAGTGGCCACATAGGCATCCAAAAGGTTGGCTTGTTAATTTTTATTTTTTGGCTGCAGGTTGCGTGCACTTTTTTGCAGATGAAGGTCGAGAAAAAAAAGCGTAAATCGCGTACTTTTTTCTTTGGCATAAGCCGTGTAACCACAGCATTTTCAGTTTTCTTTTTCCACATGCAACTCATGATAGAACAAAAAAAGTACACTTGACCTAAAAAAAGTAACTTCTGCGTGGCACCGCTCACAGCACCAAATGCAGCAAAACTTGTTGGACCCAAACCTACTTGGGTGCCAACAGGCTTGCCTCCAAAATCTTGGTACTTGCTTCTCATCCTCTCCTACCACAGACCTACACCACACATTGCCACATTGAGTAGTACAAAAAAAGTGCACCGCATGCAAAATAGTCCCCTGGGGACAATTGCGCCAAAAGAGTGAAGCAGACCGCTTTGCTCTTCATTCAGCACCTTTTCAAACAAAGCATTCAACAGATTCACATCCTCAAATGTCTGCTTGCTTTGGGCACATGGGACCTGCTAGGGACCTGCTTCAGCAGGCCCACAACCCAATGTAAACAATGCAACGTACAAACAAGCTATGTAAACAACAAGACAAACAAGCTATGTAAACAACAAGACTGCAGTATCTCCAGACCATAGGGTGCATGATAACCAGCCGCCCCTCCCACAAGAAAAAATGTGTGGGGGGGGGGGGGGGGTGGCCATGGAAGCTAAGTAAATATGTCAATTGGTTCTACACAGCACTCACAGGCAGGCACAAAAATCCATTCCACTGCCAGTCAACTCGTAGCCCATCATTCAGTGTAAAAACACAAACTGAGATTGAAAGCAGTCACAGCGACCCATGCAACATGCCAGAGCAAAGAAGCATGCAATGCAATGCAACCATGATGCGATGTATACAAAGCAGATAAGAACTATAGTTTAATCGTAAACTTCAGTACTTCCATTTCCAGGCACACAATGGCTTGGGCTTTTCAATGTATCACAGGTCCAGGGGATTGGGTTCCAGATAACCAAGTGTTACCCATCAGTGGTGCGGAGCAAAGTGCCTGGCCACAAAACAGTGGAAAGTTCAGCAATTGGTCCCCAACGACAGACCTACGCCCTCTCACAAATTGTCACGGATACGGCGGCAGAGCCGCCCCAGATTGTCCGCAGATACGGCGCCAGAGGCGCCGGAGCAAACTGCCTGGACATGGGGGTGGGGGGCTTGTTTTTCCGAAGTGGCATCGATTTTGGGCTGCCAGCTCCCCGGTCTTCCGGAGATCCTGTATATGGCCCTGAAAAATATCAAGGATTTCAATTTCTGGGATCCTGTGTATGGCCTGAAAAAAAAAGGCTGAAAAAAAAGAGGGGGGGGGTCACCCAGCCCCATTTTTCAACTCTAAATCATAGATCACCTTGCAAAACCAGGCAGCCCCCCCCCCCATGCATTTCCAGTAAATGCAGTAAAAAGGAAAGGAGAATGGTGTGCCAGAATGTAGGTCCAGTTGCCTTTGCTTGTATGGTGGCGCGTTGAATTCTAGATGAGAAGTGGACAGAAGCCTAATTTACCCACAGTGCACGGTGCACCCCCTTCAACCTTTCCCTGCTGTACAAGTCACGTCCTGAGGGTTGTCCTAACCCTGAGGGGGGCTGGAAATACCAAAGCAGGGCCATGCTGCATTGCCATAGTCAGAAGTGCAGGCAGCTCTCCAAGGCTTAGCGTAGAGCAATTCAATGCAAGGAGGTGTAGTCCGCAGGCTTCAGCAGCATGCTCCACGTACTGCAGGGTTAGATCAGCTTCGCGCCCCCGAACAAGAATGCTCCTGCATGATCCTCCCTGGCCAACAGCAACTGCAACTGCATCTGCAATTGCCTGGTACACTTGGCCTCCAGCAGGAAGGGCAGGCAGTAGGGTGGCAGCAGCCAGGGCACTTGGTTTTGGATTGGGGGCAGCAAACAGTTGTGGCAGTGGCGGAGGTGCAGCGTTGACAGGCTGGGGCACGTAAACAAGAGTTGTGTCAGAGTTCAGGATTGCAAGTCCACCCCAAGGGCTTTCGCTGGTTACACCTGGACCCTCTATAGTTTCAACAGCATAATACTGCAGTGTTGCTGATACAGGCGACACTTCATCTGCGGCACCTGCCAGCCACTCAACATGGTCCATGAGCAGTGTGTCATCCAGGGGAGCAACTGGAATGGCAAACACATCCCCCACCGCAACACAGCGAGCTTTTGAACAGAAGTGGTGGATTGCAGGGTCACTCAGTGCTGCACCAGGTCTGGGGGCCAGCACAGGGGTGTGCACAGGATGCAGGGTAACATGGGTAGCAACTGGTGGGAGTGCAAACAGATTTGCAGATGTTAGCAATGGGGTGACATTGCACTGTACACTCCGCCTGGTGTGCTGCCCCAAAAAGCAGCGCAAACCCACAGAGGGACCCATGTAGAGCATGCCGTCGCAGAGTTGGTGAGCGGCCACTGCCACAAGGTCTGGGAGACCTGCCAGCAAAGCAGGGGCAACAAGGCAAACAGGACGGCGCCAGCCTTCAGTGGTATCCTCCTTAACTGGAAAAGCCTCCAACAAGGCCCATGCACCCTGAAACACACTCAAGGCCATCAGGGTAGCAGGTGTTGTTAGCACCAAGGAGCAGGCAGCAGCAGGAGCACAAACAGTGGAACACTGATCCAGGAGGCAAAGAACCGTCTGTGGAGAGGCCCCAGGCAAAAGGTCTAGGAGGGAGCATAGGGAGACAGAGTTCTCCGGGTCAAATGGCATGGAAAAACGGGTAAAATTCGACAGGAGCAAGGGTAAGGGTGGTGTGTATGTGGCAGGATCCTGAGTCTGTGCAGCAGGGCTAAGACTGGATGCTGGGGTAAGCTCCAAACTAGGACATTGGGTTGAAAGCAAGGGAAGCGTGATGATGGCGGTGTTGGCGGCCATGGGACCACATTCCACAGGACAGCAATCATGAACTGAGAACCTGAAAAAGTGTGAGAAAACAACAGAAGAGGCAGATCACGCACAAAAAGGAAGTGATGAAGATGTTGTGAAAGTATCCATTTCTCATAAGGGCTCCGGCAAATACTGTATGAGGTAACAGAAAGCACTTTCTGTGCCACATCCCTGATGGATTGCTCTGAAAGAAGTTGGGTTTTGGATGGTCCATGGGGCGGGGGGACTGATTGCAGGCAAACTGAGATGTGGCAAGGAGACCAAGCATCTGGGCTGGTGCACAAGGTGCTGTTCCCTGTGCATCAGAAATACCCAAACTTCTGTCAGAAAGTAAGTTCTGTGGGGATAATGGGTGAAATGGGGGACAGAAAGACTGAAACTGCGCTCCCAACACCCCCCCCTTGTGCAGTTTCCACAAGCCATGCATACCACCTGTCGTTGAGGCGACTTTAGCGGAACCAACATTAAAATCACTCACGAACTCAAAACTTAGCATGCCTATGTCAAAAGCTGCAACTCAACATCACCCAACAGATTAAGCCTGTCCAATTTGTTCTGTAGTTCTATGGGTGGTTTTGGGGCTACACAGCCAAAACTGCACAGATTTTGGGCCATTTTGGACTGTTTCCCAGGCGTTTCTCAAATATATGGTCAAGATAGAGGCCACCAAAGGGCTCTTCAACACAAGGAAACCAAGCTGGTTGCAGAATGTGTCATCCGTTTTCCTTCATATTGAACAGGTTTCGGGGCTGTTTTGGTTGAACAATGGCTCATCTTTGGCCCAAAACTGCACAGATTTGCGAGGGCACCTCCCGCCGATGCCCCAGGGTACCAGTGGGCCTCAAACTCTGGATTTGGGTTGGGCATGTGTCAATGCAAAAGATGGGAGATTGGTAAAATTGTGAAGTGTTATAACGGTTGTTGTTGTTTTCTAGAGAAAAGGCCATGATGTTAGGTCTTGAAATAAGCAATATGATCCTAATTCCATGCTAGATTCAATGAATTCCACTTGTACTATTACCGAATATTGCCTTGAGTTTGCCACACTAGATAAAAGGGAACGAGGGTGTAGTAACATATCCGTGATTTCGAGGGTGTTCGGAGCCACAAAAAAGCGTCCACAAAGTTTTGGGCGCTCGGTTTTCTAGGGCAGTTGTTGGGTGATACTCCTGCCCCCCGTGCCCAGTACACCCGACCGCATTGTTTGATGCAAGAAAAAGGTCCCTTCTCAGGGGCTTTCGTGGATGGCTTGCCATGTATTCTTTTGTCCTGGCCTCTTTTATCGTAGTCAATCCCAAATCTGCGTACATGTTGTTCAACAAGGTGTGTGCTTCCTCATAACCCACTTTCAACAAATGTCGGGCGACCATAACTTTAGGAATAAGCGACTTCAATTGGGGCCCACCAATCTTCCATTGGTTCTTCACGCTTCCGCGGGCGAATGACACAAAGACCTTCAACTGACGAACCCGGCTTGTGCCCACATAGAAAGCATTGTATGTCAATGCAGGTAGGCAACTATCATCCACAACCAAGATGATTTTATCCATTGACCTACATTGCACCCCATGATATGTTGATCCAAATGTCAATCGAAAAGGAGTATTGTCCACCTCGTTTCCAGCCTTATTGGAATGTGCATGCAATGCAACAATTCTGGCATGCTCCCTTGTCATCAACATAAAAGAAGGTATGGGGTGTCAAATTTTAACACAGTGGAAGCACAAGATATCAAGAGCCGCTGCTGCAACTCTTGACACTTTTGAAAGTTTTGCATTCGAAAATAATTGATATCGAGTGCAAATTGTTTGTTCAACGGATAGCAAATGTCTTGTCAAACGCTTCTTTATTTGCATGGGTTCAGTTTGGTTTGCCCGGTGGACTCTAACGGGAGGCGGAGGCATGGCCCACTGCCTAGGCTTGTGCCGGTTGTAAGCGCGCACGTGTCGCTCCGCTTCCCAGTCGCTCCGTTGCTCCTACCTCCCCTAAGCGCTCAGAAGGTCTACATACACTGTCTTGCGTTGCAGCAGCAACATTTTCACGGGTATGAAGTCAAGGGGATCAGGACAACAAACAGGAGTGGGGAGGGGATGGGAAGGACGGATCAAGGGGGCATTGGTGGGGGTCCACAGGCAACATGTAGCAGCACAGCTCAAAACAGCGACATGCACCCTAGAGGCAAGCGCCACAACCATGGAAGACCACAGTTCCACTCACGGGCTTAGCTTGTCAGGCAAACTATAACATGGCCGCCATGTGGCACAATACAACTTGAGTGATTGTCGATAGCGCTAAGATCCTGGTGACCCGGTCCACCCCAGAGGATGTTTCCGCGAGACTTGACCGGGTAACGAGTAGAAGCTCACCGTGCACCCCATGCATAGGCGCGGAGCATCATGTTCCGTCGCCGCAACCACCGTCATTGGAGAGCGTGAGTGAGACGCGATGGCAATGGTATTTCCCAAATACCGTATAGGAGCACACCTAAGACCAATGAAGACTAGCAAGAGCTCACGAAATGCAAACACAAACCTCAAGTACAGTTGCGGACAGTCTGTAACATGAGCAGCAGTGTTTCCACACCGTTTTGCAGGGAAGTGACATTCTAAATCTTCATACGGCTGCGGGCAAAGGTACATTGCGTCCAATGACGTAGACATGCCCATGTGACACAATGGTACAACATTGGACAGACACACTTGTTCCCATACTAGGGTGTGAAAACCAAGACGCAACACCCATTGCTCGAGCGGGGACTGTTTTGACAGCCGCTGTTAACGACAAAGGCACAAAAATTGGGCACATTTACTACCGTCCCAGCATGATACCAAAGCACCGCCAATGCTTCGCCATTCTTGTTCGCCAAAATCTCCAAAGGGAAATCGTCAGCGTGTCAATTGTCTGTTCATATTGAAAACGCGGTCTTAGAGTGAGTGGGCGGCTACACATGTGGCGTCAAGGGCCTGAGTGGTGGGTGCTATGCCGGCACAACTTTGGCTTTACCGATGGTGCCTCTAGCTACAAGGAATCCTCCAACACACTGGCTACGCAGGTGGTGGACATGCAGCTGGATGTGGTTCCTGGAGGGCTAAGAGCAGTATTCACAGATCTGTACGCCTACCGCCATGACTTGTCATGGGCCGTGTAGATAGTAGGTGCATCCTCCACTACTGCTAAGTGGCCCAATAGGCTGGCGTTTGCATGCTTGTAGGCTGCAAGTTCTTTTGCCATCGGATAATGATACAATCCGGGTGGCCACACACATATTGCATCATCTAGAGTGACAAAATGGTTGCCAATACACACCCAGGCAAACCCTGACTCTAGCGGGACCACATGCTCACATGCTCCCATCGAGCCGTGGCATTGCATAGCATGACCGCTATACACGATGCGTCCGGCTACCGGTAGCATCATCCGACGCTGCTGAACTTCCCTGAAATTGCCACTTGGGACCTTGATACGCAAAATAGAAGCTAGCCATGGAGACAAGGTGTGGTCGTAACACTAGCGATAGGAAACCCCATCCCGGTGTTTGAGTTAGCGCAACGCCGTGGGAAGTATCTGACGGAAGATGCAACGTACTTCTTGCTAACTTGCATATTCTGTGATGACCGTGCGCTTCCGATGAACACACCACGCGCAACAAAGTTGACTATGGAGGTGACATTGAAAGCAAAAATATGAGGATTCTATCATGGGCTAGAATCGTTGCGTGCAAACGCCTAATGCGGTGCATGCATACGCCACACAAAGACTCAAGCACACAGAGAAAATTGGGCCGAAACCCCCATGCTTCGGGTGTGCATGCGCTAGACCTGACCACTTCCCCTTGAAATACGCACCACCCACGCACACGACGCATCTCACGTTGGTGTGTCAGCTGGAGATGCTGTGTGTGTTTGAATTAGGAATAGTTCTCAAAAACCCACCCGTGCTAAGCAAGCACTGTAGCACACGGCATGATGCGTAGCTGCTCATGAAGAGTCGACACACACACAGCACACTTGGTGGAGGCGGCCACGTCCGACGGCACTAGTGTAGCAAATACACCACTCCGATCCCCTTCTGTTACTTGCACGTCACAAAACGATGCCAAGCACGCCAAGGGATTCACCATGAGTGCGCTTGAGAAAAGGGCTAGCTACGACGCTCCCACTTCCCTCCGCTAGGCGAAAGACGGATTGTGTTTCATACCCGACACCTTTGCATATCGCAGCAGCTAGCCATGCACCTCAACGTTGTCGAGTTTCCACGTACCAACCTACTTTGATAGGCATGCAGCAGGTAAGGAGATGGCAATTGTGTGCAAACCTCGAAAATACCCCGACCAGGTGGGTGGTAATTTCCCCATCAAAGTATCCGTAATGTATCCGTAATGTACCCAATAACAGGGGAAATGGGGTAAAATGGGGGGAAATGGGGGAAAATGAGGGGGAATGAGGGGGAAATGGGAGGAGATGGGAGTAAATGGGGTGTTATGGGGCCATGAGCAACGGATCCTGGGCTCACACATGCCCCCATGACACTGGCATATGGTCACAGGACATTGTTTTGACTTGCTGCTGGGGCGTTATGGGGGGAGGTAGGGTCGTAACAAAAATTGTGGGGCAAGAGTGAACTAGTTTAGTTTCCCCATTTTCCTTTTTTTTTGACAAAGCTGCAATAGTGATGCAACAATATGACGTAATCTTGGGATCTAAGTACACTTCTCAGTACACAACATAGTTCCTTCCCCTGTCCATGAAAGGGGTCGTGGCTGACATGGAAGGAGCTAATGATATTCCTACCTTGAGTATACTTGGTTTAGTTTCCCCATTTCCCCCCACTTTCTCCCATTTTCGACCAGTTCCCCCGATTTTTCCTCGGGGCTTACACCAATGCAGCCCCTGCCCCAATCATAGCCTTGTCGCCAATCAAAACCATGTTTTTTTGACCTTTTCAACCCCCAAATTGCCCATTTTTCCATCAAGCATCCAAAATTGACCACAGTTTCCCCCATTTTGCACCATTTTGCCCCATTCCCCCCCATTTTCCCTCATGAGCTTTCACCAATGGACCCCAACCATAGCCTTGTAGCCAATCCAAACCATGTTTTTTGGCCTTTTCAGCCCCCAAATTCCCCATTGGTCCATCGAGCATCTAAAATTTGCCACACTTTTCGCCATTTTCCCTAAATCAGCCCATTTCGGATAAAAGCACGGTAACATTCCGGAGTCGGGTATATTTGAGGCCTGTGTGTGTTTCTTTGGTGAGTCTAAGCTGCCGAGCAACATTGCAATGTACATGGGGACAATGCACAACCACTGTACAAACCACCGTAGGGACCAATGCCTATATTCACAAAAATCGCGCGAATCTTGACGCTAACATTTAGCATATGCGCGTACATGTTCCCCGTGCCGTGCGCCACATGAAGTAACAAGTGCAAGGAGGAACCGTGGTGGCATCCACATGTCCTACGCCCGCCGCTTGCGAATTCTGAAGCCTTGTTTGAGGATATGTACATAGTTCAGGTCACTAAGTGCCGTCTTACAAGCCCGGCTGGCCAACTGCCGCACATTCATGGGCCCTTGACCACGCATGGACCTCTTGGTGACATCCCACCCCTCTTGGTGAAGGCTATCATCTATGGTGTGGTTGTCAACCACAACCTGCACACCTAGGCGGCCACGCAGGAGGCTTAGGCCTCCGCTATTGCACAACATGCGATGTAGCCTACGGTGGCTACCTTCCATGGCAAAACATGAAAATTTGGAGAGGATTCTCCACCTCCGGGCAAAAAAAACATGTGGTTGATCCACAAATGCGACCACAATAGCTTAGGCCATTGTAAGACTACGTGGGCTTTGCCCATTCGTATGCTACATTCGCATAACCTTCCTACATCACCCCCGGACAACCATCCCGTTTGCCATCCATATACGCACACAGGTGTCAAGACGATTTGGCCCTTGTCCTGCAGGTGTTGCACTGTGTAGGGAGCGCCTAGCTCCCGTAATACGACCTCTTGCAACAACTTGAGTCGGTGCGCATGTGTTGTCTGGACGTGATATGGCCAAAGGCATTCCTCCCCTTGTCTCCGGAACCATGGGGCATGACAACAGAAAACACTGGAATAAAGCAAGAGCCGAAGGATGCAAGTCTACGCATATTGTGCCGTGTGAGGTTTATAGCGCCTTCCAAGCCCCCCCCCCCCCCCCAACCAAAAGCACAAGAAATGAACAATTGCGTGCAAATGAGCGCGAAAACCGCAAAAATCGCGATCTTGTCCCAAGCCCTGTACACAACAGGTACACAGACACACGCGAAGATCGCGCCAACAACGCACGAAGTTCGTGTGCAGCTTTATAATCAGAAATCAAAAATTGTGCAAATTGTAATGTACAAGGGCTAGAAGGCGGCTATGGTGAGGTGTGGCCCGCGCTCCCCGCGCTACTGCCTGACCCGTGGTCCCGAGGTGCCCGAGGTTCCTTGGCAATCGTAAAATCCGGGCTAAAGGCGGCCCGGACAATGGTCTCTGTGGGGTACGGGGTGGCCACCTTGTTGTGGTTGTCCATGGTCATAAACCGCGCACGTCCCACTCCGCCCACACAAACCCTATGGAATCGGGACCCGGAAACACTCTTTCGGCTTAAAATCGAAAAAACCAAAAGATTCGTGATTTTCAACCCCCCAAAAAGAGGGGCGGTCTTTTGTTCGACATTTTTGACACCTCCCCCCGCAAAAAAGTGGGTTTCAAGTGGAGGGGGGGTCTAGGGGGGTCCCAACCACAAACTCAGTGGTGAATGCGCCTCTGGGCATCTACTGTTCGGCTGTCCGATTTACCCTTTTCGGCAGATGTGGATACACAGTTGTTTTCGCCTCCCCTACTTACCCTTTTTGGCGTATGGTGTGCAGGCAGCTGTTTTTCAACTCAAAAAATGATTTTACAAGAGGTGAAACCAACAATTCAAACCCTTGGGGTAGGGTATGCGGATAGGTCCAAAAAGGAGGGGTATGTGGTGTTTTCCCACAAATGCGGCCCTGCTTGGTTTTGATCCAACAACCTCTGCGAGGTGATTTGCGTGGAGTGGTGACCAACCAGCCCGAGGCAGAATACCAACACGCCAGGGAAATGATTTTGGGGCTGAAATGGAGAAGATTGGAGCCACTGTGGTGAACAGCAGTCCGGCTGATACGGTAGGGTCATTGACCTGCAGGATGGATGATGGATGGTCCTGCAGATCATTGCTGCATGTGCTGCTGCTCCTGATCAAGACGCCACTGTGCCCAGACACATGGCAAGTATGCAAACTTGAAAGGTTGTTTTTTGCCACTGTTTTTCCCATGACACGTGACCGTTGCCAAATTGGGCTGTTCCCGGTGTTCACCACAATTTCTCGGCGTTGTTGAAAATGAGGGCATGTGTTTATCTAGGTCGGGAAGTTGCTGGGAAATTGGGTGCATGTCTGGATGTTTCTGTAAGTTTGGCAAAGACATGCTCCAAAAAATTGTTGCGGCTGCCAGTTGTAGTGACAGTGAGATTGTATGTCGAAAAGAGTGATGGCACACACTAAAACTTCCATCTGCCCACTCCATTTGAAGTTGACAATTCATACCTCAGAGATTGGCCATCTAAAGAGATGTCAGGCACTAAGAGTGGGGGCCTTACAGCTGGCAGTTGGATTATTTCTCCACGACGTAGCAGCCCCAGGGCACAGAGTTGTTGTTGGAGGATGGCCACAGTGGTCTGGGCATACTTGAGCGCAGCTGGACATTCTGGCACCAGGAGAACTGCTTCCAGAAAAACTGGTTGCATGCAAAAAATGGAAATGGTGATGTTCAAGTGCAAAGCAGTAGAAAGAGTGTCAAAATCCCCACTGAATATTGTTGGGATCCATGTGGCAAAGAAACTACGCAGGGAAACGGAAAAGGCAAAATGTGCTCACACTGAAAGAAGAGTGCCAGTCACCACAACTGCAACACCACCACCACCACATTCCTGCTTTGCGCTTCCGGCGATGACCAATCAGGTTTTCTGCCCATTCAGCTCAGCCCGTTGACAAGCATCACACAGTCCAATTCTGGTGCCTTCAGCAAGGCACCTCGAACAGACACCACTGATGGGAACATTTTACGTGCCATGAAACAGCCTAAAGAACAGCAAACTTTGGGGCTTTCCGGGGGCGGGGGGATCTGTACTGTGACCAAATTATCTGCCGAACCCATGCCCAGAGCAACAGAAAGTGTTCTGAATAAGTCATGTTTTGAAAAAATTCCAAGTGCCACTAAACACCCTAAAAAACAGCAATTTCGGGGCTTTACGGAGGCGCATGGCCCAGGCCATCACATGGGTCCCCATGCGTGCTTGAGGACTGTTATTGGCAGCACATGATCACGCGAACCCACCCCAGAGGCGAAAAAAAGGTTTCGGAAAATTGAAGAGGTCGAAAATTCGATTGCTTTCGGCAAGTCCACCTCATAGAGAATCTGCCCCAAGCAATGAATCCCCAAGTGGCTGATTTTGCAAGCATCCTTTAGATCCATCAGCATCATTGCTCCCCATGGGTTTATACGCACTCCCATTGTCACCAAATGATCACCCAACAACAGCCCAAGGGTCCCTAGGGGTTGTCAAAGGTCGCCCAGGAATTGCCATTTTTCAGCCAACCGATGCTGGCCTGAAAACAGCTGACCTCACCAGTGGAGCCCTGTGAGAAACTTGGAGATAGCACCCGGGACCCATCATTGGTTAGGGGGTCCAAAAAGAAGAAAAAATGGATTGGTCTATATCAAGGTCTATATCAACGCACAATGGCAGCTATAGGCCAAAAAACTTATGCCCACTGTAGTGCAAGCAAGCCCAAAATAACGCTTTTGAGGCCCAATAAGAGGGCCTAGTTGGTGCTATATGGTAGGCATAGAGTTGGATAGTCGGCTACCCGAATGCCCCCGCTCATAGGCCCCGGCTCCGTACAATCAGTTCATTGTCTCTTCGTGTTATTTGGTCCACATAGGTCTAACATTATTGGATTGGGCACTCTTGCTGTTTTATGGGTAGCGCCCTACTGAAGCACCGCCGCAGAAAGTAGGGTTGGGTAAGGACTTGCGCGCGCCGTGGGGGCATTTCCTCCTCTGATTCTAATTGCAAACAAGCTACTCACATGGCCTCATAAGGCCATGTCTAGCATGGCCTCATAGGGGTGCTTAGCAACCCTTGGGAACTGTCAAAACTCTCTATACATGAACCATCACTACTACCGTCCTCAGCATGGGGGGTTGTCTAGGTGCAGCCCTTGACCCCGACACCACGATGGGGGCAGAAAAACAATTCCTTGTTACGGCATACATATTCATCTTTGCAGGCAACCCCCGGGAGGGGGGGGAGGGGGTACAAAAATTTTTTCCTTACACATATCTCCAAAATTTCCATCAAATGTGGATGTTTCTAGCTGAATGGTTAGTTTATTGCATAGAAAGCAAACATGACAAGTGACAAACGGTGATCTTTTGACACCATCGCCCCATCAATGTGAAGGCTACGGCCCCGACTCAACGTGCAAAGCGTGGTAGGGAAGTCTCACCCTTCAATTGTGTTCAAGGAGGAGGGGCGTTGCTCCCTCGGTTAGAAGTAGCAGAGCCCCAATACTACTGCTTTCCCCATACCCCCTGGAGCAGGCAACAACATGTCACACAATGGGTTTGTACTTGGTTGACCATGGTTGTGTGTAAGTGTGTGTGTGTGTGTGTGTGTGTGTGTATGTGTATGTGGATGTGCGTGTTGTGGCACTTTGTAATTTTTGCACGCACATCGCAACCAAAATGTGTGCACATAAACCAAACACGATGTTCGTTTTGGGTTGTGTTTGCCTTCTGAGGAACATGGTACAATTCTTATGAGGAGAGGGAAAAAAGAAAATTTGCAAAATCAAAAAAACATTGCACCGCTCGCGGCACAAACATTGCGTTGCACATCGTTCGTCCATCCCCCCCACCATGGCACAGCCTTGCAACTCGGCACTGTGTGTGTTGCCTGACCCACTACATGACATGCAACCCATTTTTGTCATACAGTCGTTTCGCTTCGCATGTTGCGACGTTTCGCGTTTCTAGTTGCCTTGCCTTTTGTCACCGTAGTAGCTACTGCTGCTTGGCCTTCCCACCTAGGGAAGCTGCTGGCTGCTTCTTGCGCTTGCTGCTAACTTGCTGCTTTTTGGCTGGGTTCTGGTTGTTGTTGTCGCTGTCGCTACCCTCGGAAGCTGCTGCTCGCTTGGTGCCCTTCTTTGTGGGTGCCTTCTTTTTGGCTTGGTTTGTGCTGTTACCGATGCTACTGCTGCTGATGTTGCTACTGCTACTTGTAGTACTTGTGCTACCTCCGCTGCTGATGTCACTTTCGCTATCCTCGGACCCGCTCTGTGGCAGCATTGGTGGGCGGTGCACGTGCAGCAGCAGCGGAGAAGAATTGTGTCATTGGCAATTGGCGCTTTGCCTTCAATGGCGGAGCTATACCAACCTTGCGTTTCTTGCCCTGGCAATGGGTGGCAAAATGTTGTGTTTGTGGACCCGCCAAAATTGATAGCCGCTCCCCACAAATACGATTCCAACCATTTGTAGTGCGGTTTGCCCATGTAGCATCCAGTGAGGAACAAAGCAAGTGAGTTGACATTTGTTGAGATCTAAAGTGGAAAGGAAGATGGGAGTCTTGGGGGCTTGGGATGCTAACCGTGGGTCTAAACACTTCATGACCTATGCACAACACATACATCCTGTGAGAGGAAAGCAAGCAGCACAATGGGACAGGGGCACGAGTATTGGCAGATTTTTGGAGAAGAACAAATCATCACATGCAGTGTGCAAAGAGGTGATCCAAGTATATTGATTAATTTGGTGCAACCACTACCAAAATTGTACAATTTGTAGTCCAAGAGAAAGAAAGTTCCAAATGCGACACTTTTAGTGCGACGGTTTTTTTTTCGCGACCAACCCCTGGAGGGGGGAGGGGGTACAAAAATTTTCTGGGCGCAAAGTTTTTTTCCACCCCCCCCTTGCCCCGGCACCCCTGAAAAATTTTGGCCCCTTGAAGGGGGTGGGGGTGGGGGGGCAAGCACATTGGTGTTCAGGCAATATTCACACCCACGGACCCTGTGCAGTCTACTCATGCCAAAAGCAACTTTGCCGATCATCTCATAGTGATCTCCACTCATGTCGTTCCTCATAAACCTTGCTATGAACAAAGTGGCAACGACGCAGTGACCTAAGGGGTTAGCATACAACAACGGAGGTCTTCACTCTCCCTCCTCATCAGTGTCATAGTGGTTGTAGCCGCCCACACCCCGTGCGGGGGGGGGGGGGGGTTGACAGTAAAAACCTCTTTGGCACGGCCCGCACCAAAGAGGGTGCCCCACAAGGTGCCCAAGCCTATGAGGCCATTTTAATTGTTTTGCATTTCTTATCACCATGTCAGAGGGCGCCCAGTCCCGTGAGGCGGTCGTTTTGCATTGTTTCGTGTTTCGCACCTACTTCTATTTGCAGCGGCCTTTCGAGCCTCTACTAGTTGGCCGATGCAACTTGGGAGTCCCTCATGCCAGGGCTCCTTCCCCGCACCATTGTGTGCAGCCAACTAGTCCGACCGCACAAGCCACTAAAAGGTCGGAACAAATACACACAACATTCAAGTATCATGACACACAAACAAATCTCACTCTGAATCACAGGAAACGGGGTGGGTTGGCGTAGGACGAGCCTTTGTCGCAATTTTTCGCCGCTTTGGTGCGGGGGTGTTCCTGAACATTGCCTTTGGCACGGGTTGTTTACTACGAGGGGTGACCACTCGCCGTCCCGCATCCGCTGCACTCTCGGAAGGGCAATAATGTGAGTCACCGTGGTCAGAGGTGTTGCTGCTGCTACGGATGTAGTTGCTGCTGCTATTGCTGTTGTTGCTACTGCTGCTGTTGCTGCTGCTATTGCTCCCACTACCGGATGCACTTCCAAGAGCCATTGCGGAGGCCAATGAAGGAGGTAGGGGTTGTGGCACCTTGAACTGCGGATTGCAAGCATCCCCTTCTTTGTCTTGGATTTACACTATGCAATCACTACACCACGTTCCGCGGCCGACAACACAAACACCACCTCCTCACTGTTGGGGTGGTGCTCCCACATGTGTGTCTCAATGATATACACACACATCCACCCACAATGGTTGGGCACACACTTGCCAAGAGATTGGCATCCGTGCAATGCCTGGACAGGTGGCTCAGCATTTTTTGCTGGGCGACAAGTGGACTAACAAGCAAACAACAAAGCGAGACAACTTTTGCTTGTTTTGTGGGTTGTGTGTGTATCAAAGTGCACAACACTCATAGTTGACCGAAAGATGCTCACTACATGCCCATATGGATATTATAATTTGTGTGTCACTAGTGCGGCAAAGAGCTGAGCAAGCAACCCTTGCACACATGTCCCTGTGCAGTGCCGTGTCGTAACGTGCCTTGTGCTAGAGCGTCAACTTGCTCTATGGTTGTGCCCCGCAGCCTCCGGTTTGACCATGCGGGCATGGGTGGCTAGGATGTTGTACTTTGTCATCAACGTCCTTCCCTTCCAGTGTAGAACTTGTGATGCCTCTAGTCATTCAAATGGCATGTGTTGTGCACCAACTGTTGCAGCAGTGCCTTGCATCTCGCTCACCTTGAGGTTAACAACCTCTCCCTTATGTGTAACATCACGGATGTTAAAAAAGTTGATGGATGCTCGGTCTTTTTCATAGTTGCTAAGTGCAACCACAATGTCTTGCAACTGCAAGTAGTCTTAAAATGTTGATGGTGACACAAACATGTGCTTGCGAAGGACGTATGCACAAACGCGCTGCAATCAACTAAGGCTATGGGCAAAGTCCCAATGACAACAAAGTTGATCACCTTCTGAATGTGCATCCGCCTTTGCTCAAAAAACCTGAACGTGTTAGCCGGAGGATTGCTTCCGTCAGCCGGGGAGGCTTGTTGCATGGAGGTAAACATGCCAGCCACCCCCCTCGGATGAACCAAGGTTGGGTGGGTAATCTTGCTCATCATCTTCATCTTCACTTTCATCAAGAAGGTCAGGAAGCTCCACCTCAACCGCATCATTGGGAAAATTGTCCCCACCACAATTCGTCAAAGGACTCCGAAAGGGTTGCAAAAAGGTATAGTCCTTCCTTCAAAGCACATTGTTGGAACAAGTGAGATTGAAACAGCAAGTGTGGTGCATGCAACAACGCATGTGTAGCCCAACGTGCCCCGGTTTCCCAACATTTTTGCTAAATCCACATTGATTACGCTCAACTCCCCTGCAATGGCAAGGTTTATTTTGTCCCCACAGGCGCCCCTCTTGCTACTCTAGGTGTTCTACTCCAAGTGCTTTGCATAGACACGGGCCATCTCCACTGCACGGTGCCTTCGGGTTTGAATGGTGTCGTGTCTGCCTTTGGGTTGCAACCAGTGTTTTGCTTAGCCACCCTAGGGGGGGGGGGGGGTTAATTCAGGGACCCACCCACCCAGAATTTTGGCATACCCACAGACCGACAAATGTCCCACCCCCCCCAGGGGGGGGGGGGGGGGTCTGACACCCACCCACCCACCCACCCAAAACCACAACAGCAACTGTGGGGTTCTAGCGTTACCCCCTTCGCATCAGGCACAAAGCACAAAGAATCCTAGCCCCTTTATGGGCGTGGGGCAGACACAGCAACTGTGGGGTTCTAGCGTTACCCCCTTCGCATCCGGCACAAAGCACAAAGAATCCTAGCCCCTTTATGGGCGTGGGGCAGAGACAAGAACTGTGGGGTTCTAGCGTTACCCCCTCCGCATCCGACACAAAGGACAAAGAATCCTAGCCCCTTTATGGGCGTGGGGCAGAGACAAGAACTGTGGGGTTCTAGCGTTACCCCCTCCGCAGCCAACACAAAGCACAAAGAATCCTAGCCCCTTTATGGGCGTGGGGCATGCACACGTGACATGCAATGACACGTAAATACACCGTAAACATGTTACACGGAACCTGCAACAGAAGAAAGAAAGAAGTGGCACTGGCTCAATAGACCCAAGGCCCCCACAAAGTCCCACCCTACCCTGGGGGGGGGGGGGGTGGTTGGACACCCACCCACCCTGAAATTCTGCCAGACCCACCCACCCACCCCCCCCCAGGGTAGGGTAGGACGGACATTAAGCAAAACCCTGGTTGCAACAGCCCCCTGCTTGCCGAATACAACCAAGGTAGGACTCAAGTTGTTGAGTCCTAGGAAGGCACACAAAGTGTTTTGTTTCAAGGAACTGCCTTACTGGTCATACACGTCACTAAATTGTGCCTCATAGTCCTGTTGACGGTCACAATACAGTGCATTTGGCAAGTATTTGGTGCTACCATGCCGCACCACATCATCTTGGTGGTCAAATTCCGTACATTGATTGTAATAATATTGCAAGATGCAAATAAGGCGAAGTCCCCATATCGCGGTGTTCTGGGCTAGCGCTGTCGCTTTTCTCCAAAACCAAGGTAGCAACACGTAGTACGAAAGCATGTGCTGGCATGTTATGCGGCTGGCACGTTTTCATTGTCCTTCAGATTGAAAAGATACCTACGAATTACGATGTTGGCTGTGTGTGCTTGTTGTTGTAAGCTCTGGTACGAGATTAGACTACTTCCTACTTGGCAAACGCCGTGTAGGTGCGTGTTCATTTATCGATGTGCCTAAGGTCACGAGTGCAGGCACAACCTCCCACTTTGGTCACAACATGGTCAAACAAAGCTGACATTGGACCGCCGGCACAGCACCCAAAGAGCAAATCAAATGCACGGGTTTGCTTGGGGTCGGCATGGGCATGCATAGCACGAATGGGCCCATACAACGGGTCAAAATGCTACAATCATAAATTGAGGACGTTTTAGGAGTGTATGACTGACGCAACAATGTGACGCACCTCCATGTCCAAGGTATATCAACCCCTTTTCTCCCAGCCATTGGTTTACATTTCAACAACTCACATTGCATGATGATGTCGCGACCCCTAGCTTTGCATACACCTTGATTTTGGGCGATATGGACACATAGGGGTGGAGAGCACACCCCTAAAAGATAGGTTGACTATGAGCCCTTTTTCTCCTAGCCAGTGTTTCAGATTTCAACAACTCGTCAACAGAGTTGGAGTCCAAGCAGAACCTACTGGATGTGGAGCACATTTAAGAAAGGTAGGTTCAAGATAATAAGGACATCCCAGCTCGGAGCGTGGCAAGGAGAAATGCAGAGACCGTGACCGGAAGCAACAACAATGAAGCCGCGGAAGGACAGTGGCCAAGAAGAGGAAGTCCCTTGACCGACATGGCAACATCAGTAGGAGCGCAAAAATGGTGCCCATAGAAGCGGCCACATAAGAAAGAGCGGGGACCCTCGTAGAGCCTACAGCCGCTACACGACCCGATAGACGAAGAAGTCGCGCGACAGAGGTTGGCAGGGGACGAGGACCCGCAACCGAGACCGGAGCTTTGGAGCCATGCACGACAATAGCAAAGAGCGGTGGGCCCGGGACGTGCCACAAAGTCCCCCCTTGCACGCCCGCAAGGGCATGGCGGAATACCACACCTTTCACCGGACAGGCGGGGGCTCATTGCGGTACACGTTTGGTGGCCGGGCCCTGGAGACCCACGTTCAATCCAATATGTTAAATTTTCAATTTTAATATCTGAAGGTCATTAAAGTTTAAACGAAAATTTTAATGTGTTAAACCAAAAATTGCCAAACTGCAAACCTTTGCAATGCTATTTGCATGCGGATTCTAGGGTTCTATGGGTGTTTTATGTGGTACAATGTTGGACGATGCGTTGGTAGAGATGTCACATTACCTAGGGGGTTGGTGTTCCACCCCTAGTCCCTTTCTTTGGGTCCACCTCCAACCCCACTCCCCACCCACTTTTCCGTTCTGTAGCTCTTGTTTGTTATGCCCTTCTCCTGGTATACCATTCTAGAGATTACTATGACGCTTGTGCGTTTGAGTGGAGCCAAGAGTTCGCGGGACCCGTTGGTCTCCGGACTCCTTGGTGAGTGAGTGGCTTCGTCACCATTGGCCGAGGCCCGATGGGTGCAGGCCACGAAAGTTGGCTACCCCTCCCTTGTTTGCACCAAGCAAGTGGACGGGGTTAAGCCCGTGACCGCCCGTGACTATCCCCCCCCCCCCCACGCTGGGGGCCATAGTTCGCCCGTGCACTTGTGGACCTCGTACATTCGATCGCGTCCACCACAAGTGGTCGCGGGCGGCCCCTCCCGTTCATTGTATAGGGAGATGCATATACGGGCGCGAGTGGGAGTACCCCAATATCCATTGGGCTCCCCAACCATGGCAAATGGAGGAGGCGCACATCCGCCTATTCGTAGGTAATTGGGATGGCGGTGTGTGGGCATAAAGAGATATCCCCTTTGGCCACTATATGGGCGGAGAACATTTCGGTAGTTGGCCCTCTCGTGTCGCGTTCATATTCGCCCCGTTTCATTTGAAACTTGCTTCGTTTAAAACCGAAAAAAACCATTAAAATTTCAAGAAATGCTACATTTTAAACGAAAAAGATGTACTCCGAAATGGGTGCACACATTCTTTTCAGGTTTTGTAGTAAAGTCTTGATTCCGTGCTGTTTTATCGAGCAACACGTTTGGTGCCCGGTGAAGTTCCCCTTACTCAGGGCGAGTGCTCCCCTTGTGTATCGCCTGGATGACGTCACTACATCACCAATTGGGCTCTACGGACCTAAAATGGCGCCGAAATAGCCTACTTATTATTTATTTTTCCCTAGAGAACAAATTTTTGTTCCACTGCGGGAGGGGTGGGGGGGGGTCTCCTCCTTATCATGTTCGCTTCTAAAAAACAACCTAGGGCCACTGTAGTAGTAGTCCTAGCCCCTTATGTACACACGCATGAACACACACACACACACACACACATAGCACTTAAGGTTTGGGAGAGCATTCCCCGTTTCCGCTGCACGTGGAGGCTACACCAAATGCAACGATGAAAAGCCAACAGAAAAAGGATGGAGGTATGTTTCTCTCGCTCTCTGTGTGTGTGTGTGTGTCTGTGTGGTGTGTGTGCGTGTGTCTATGTGTTCCTTGTGGCTAGGTTGTGGGTTGTAGATTGCCCCTGGTATTGTAGTGTGTGGGGTTGTGGTGTGTGTGGGTGTGGGGTGTGAGGGTATGGTTTCTAGGGCCCAAATGTGTGGTGTGTGGCGTTGTGGCTTGTGCCATTGTGGTGTATTGGGTTGTGGTTTCTAGGGATGTGGTGTGTGTGGGGGTGTGGTTTCGAGGGTTGTGGTGGGGGGGGGGGGGGGTGCAGTTGGGGTTGTTGTCTAGGTCAGCCCTTTGGCATGTGGAGCCCCCCCCCCCCCCCCTGGGTAGTCAAACAGGACAAGTCATCCCGGGGCTCCGCTGACACAACCAAACATCGGGTGGAGACCCACAGAGGCTTAGAACCCGTTCCTGACTGTTTTTGAGTGTGCTTGTTTTGATTCCGGTGGTTTAAATTCGTTTAAATTTAATCAGGGCGCCCGGTTCCGTTTCAAAAATTAAAAAAAAACGCACCAATCAAAGTTGGAACCGGAGATTTTAGGCCAACTTAAATTTTCATTTGCTTTTTTTGTTCTGCAGGTGTACTATACTGCACTATATTGTGCTGTATTGCACCGTACTGCACTGTACTGTATCCTACTGTGCCGTGGTGTAATGTCCTTTATTGTACTATACTGTAGGTCCGTACGCAGTGTATTGTAGTGTATTGTACTTTGTTGTACGGTACTGTACCGTACTGTATCGCACTCACCTGTACCGCACTGCACTATATTCTACTATGTTGTACTGTCCTGTGCTGTTTTGTTGTACTTTACTGTGTTGTACTGTATTGGACTATAGTGTGTTGTATTGTGTTGTACTGGCTGCACTGTACTCTAGTATGTACTTATTGTACTGTAATGTATTGTACTATATTGTACTGTACTGCACCGTCTTGTACTATATTGTGCTGTGTTGTACCGTGTTGTGTTGTACTGTTGTATGTGTTGTGTTGCACTGTGCTATGTTGTATTGTTGTCCCTTACTATGTTCTACTGTGCTGCATTGTACCGTGTTGTACTGTAATGTACTGTATTGTGTTGTGTTGTACTGAGCTTAAAATTTACGGCGCTTCGTTTCAACTCTTTGGTTTAAAATCTAAAATTGAAAGAATCCAAAAATTAGCGTTAAAATTTAAACAAAAAAAAAGAAAACACATTGCCCAAAAATTCATCACCCCCCCCTTGTGACCCCAGCATTTTTGGTCTCACTTGAGGTCTTCAAATGCTCCCCTCAGCCCCTCAAAGCTGGGATCGTAGCCACTGCACTGTCCCGAAGGTTTATGGAGTTCAGCATGTACAGCCAGAGTGCATAATTGTTGGCACTTTGGTGGCCTGCTCTGTCTGTGTTCTGATCTTATTTCTTCCCCCTCTTTGATCCCCTGCACCCTTGCTAACCCTAAAGAAACAGGATGGGGCCCCGGAAGGGAGGGGCCCTGTGCGTACTCGCGCACTCATGATTCTGCATTGCATGTGCATCTGCCCTGGGCGACAACACGCCCCGGGCTACACCCGTGACAAAACAGGGGGCTCATGCCACTCTGCCTGTCTGAGTGGAGGGTGGCTGCAGCACTTTGAAGCGCAGGTGTGCCACACTCCTGAAAAGTGATAGCATCAGCCGGGCGTGCCCCGGCCACACGTGATGACTGACTAATACTGTATGACTGCCGGAGGCGTCAAAAGCAAAGTGTACAAGAAGGGTGCTGCATCCCCTGAGACAGGGTCACTTGGGTGGAAAATCGTTTGTTGGAAGTGCCTCGGCACTTCCGGCGCTCCTGCAAACCGTAGGTGGTAATAGTCTCCGGACCTGCCTGCGGAGGTGTGCACTTACCGGCGCCCTGTTGCAGTGGGTACCATCAGGATGGCCTCCCAATCAAAGACGTGCATGTGGTCTTCTCGCTTCCGGATCTAGCTGATGCGCATTGTTTCGTAAGCACGTTGCTTGAGAAGCCAGCACACAGCGACCATCAGAGAATACCGCTCCTGATGCGACATGGGCTGTGGCTCACCAAGCGTTGTTACAACCTCCACCATCATGCGCGACGGTCCAAGGATCTGTAACTTGATCCACACTCGCTGATTTCGGCGCCAATGGATGGCGAAATGGACAAAGTCGAAGAGGTCCCTGGCCTCGTCTTCTATCTCCTGCCGTGTTCTGAGTGCCTGTACTTTAAGGCCGTGGCGCGCATCCTGGGGGGTGGGTGGTCTCGGCCATCCAGGCTGCTGGCCGCCCCCTCGTTTCGAGTGGCGTCCTCCCCGTGTCACGACGCTGGGGTATGCACCCGCGTTAGGACACGGGTCAATACAAGAAGCTGTATGCAACAAGGGGGGGAGAATGTTGTATGGACCATGCTGGGGGGGACCACCAAGTATTACTGGGGGGGGTCGGCCCCCAGCTTTGCCCTCTTTTTCCTAGCTTTGCACGTTTCAATGGCACTAGTGCTGCACTCATCCGAGTCTTCAAAGAGACACCGTTCACCTGGGTCCAGGGGTTCGGGATCTGGCAGGGCCAATGCCCTCAAGTACATTGGCTGAGACCTTGGTGACAGCGCTTCTTTGTCCCCAGAAGGGAGCCGTGTATCAGACGTTGGTTCCAGTCCTAGCGCTCTCCACACCGCCAGGGGGGAGGGGGTCACAAGTGGGGAAGGTGCACCCATGATTGATCCCACGACACAGTGTGGTGTTAGGAACTCTTCCGTTTCTTGACCGTCTGAGCTGGTCTGGGATGGTGTGTTGAAGAGTGTCATGGCAACTGCAATCTCCCCTTCGGAGTCACAGTCAAGCTGCGGCTGCACACGCGTTTTTACTGCAGCAGCCGGGCTAGGTGTGTGTGCTACATCTTGTTTATCACGAGAGGGGTACCTGAGAAGTGGATGGTCATGTCTTCCTTTCGCAGCCAGCGCATGCGCCCTTTCGTTGCGTGGTATACCTTGGTGCGACGGGGACCATGCCCACCGCATTATGTGTTGTGTTCTGTCGATTGCAAGAAGCAGAGCCTCCCACAGGTTGGAGTTGGGAACTGGGCCCGTGGGCAAGCACCATTGCGTTCTCCGCCACAAGTAGGCCTTGCCGGCCACTCCATCAAGGACAAAGGTAGAGCCCCCAAAAATGACAGTATTCTCGACTTTCACAACAGCAGAAAGGGCTGCCTTTAACTCTGCCGGTTGTTTGTTTGCTTTTCAAGTGTGTCTAGGGGGGAAGAGAACTCCTAGTGCCCCTGGTGGCAACTGCCAAATCCCCCCACCGATCCGGCTTTGGGGTAATGCTTGGCTGACCCATCGAAATGAGAAATGTGCCATCCTTCAGTGAGGTAGACTTGTTGTATGGCCATGACTTGTTGTGCCATGGTTGCTTTGCGTTCATTGCGTTTCTGCTGCCTGGGGTTATCGTGCAACGGTGGTTGCACTTCATGCACCCGTCGGGTGCGCCAATTGATGTGTACTGTCTTGAATGTACCCTCCTGAATAAAATGAATGAGTGAATTAAAGAACTTTTGTATGCCTGCGTGAGGGGCCTTTAGTGGCTGCCACATGATGAGAGTTTTCAATTATTGGAGCCACCTATGGACATACGGCTCGAATGTGGGCTCATTGCTCGGTGTGGCGGAGCACCGGGTCGCCCAATGTGCCTTGCGGGCTGTCCAAAGGACAAGCCCCGGTGTGGTATTCAACGTGTGCTCCAACGGGAAATGCATCCAGTGTCCGGTTTTACCGTTCACCCTCCATTCCCCAAAGCACCCCACCATGAATTTGTGTGTACGCGCGTAAAATGCACGATTGCGCAAGGCATGGAACACCGTTTCCCTCGCTCCACACAAAGGGCAGGCGGAAATATGGAGCCAAGGTTCCAAGCGGTGCCGCACTTTGAGTTTGTGCCACATGCACTGATATGCAAAATGTTTTAGGCCAGGGGGTAGGCGAGCAAGCCAATAGGCCTTCCAGTCATCAGGCGTCGCACAATGCTGTATCTTTTTGGACGGTGCTATGTGAGCCATGCATGAAGACTTCGCCCAACAGCGTGGCCACACTGCCGGTGGGAACCAGTCGTTTATAGGTAGTGCTTGATAATGCTGTAGTGCTTGCTGATAGACAGGGAGCCAGGTACGTGAGATAAACTGTTGCATGTGTGGATGCACGACTAAGTTGTTATCAAACAGCGGTGCTACAGTTAGCACTCCATGTTTGATGAGGTGCGGTGCAAAGTATGTATTGTGGTGTTTGTTGCAAAAGAGTGTGGAGTGCCACAGTGGCAGTTCCCTTGACGAGAGGGAGTGCTTAATCTGGACGCCCTTGCGAGCAAGGGAATACTCCTTGTAGCTGTGTGCCAGATACCCCGCCCCTTTCATGGGGACTCGCCCCAACTGCGTTACCGCAAGTACTTTGTGTGTGGTGGGAATTCCGTACTTCAGACAGAATTTGATGAATTTGTGCATTATATATGTGGGCATGATTGTTGGTGAGGTCAGCGCTGCCACTGCCGCTGTTCCTCCTTGGGCGGCAAGCCATGTTTGTGGCATGGGTACTGAGTACCCAGCCCGGTCTTTGTGCTGCAATACGTGATGAGTTGTGATTCCCCAACTGTCAAAAGAAAACAGTATGTTGTATACGTTATTGAGGGCCGAGACTACCGATGGGTCCGCTACATAAGCTCTGGCTGTTAGCAGCAGTGTGGGGAAGATCCAGGTCTTCAGCAGTGTGAATTTCTTTGGTATGGACAGTGCAATGGTGGCTGCAATGCGTGCTCTGCGGTATGCTTCACGCAGGGGTCCTACAAAGGCTTCTTTTACAGAGACACCGCCCATCTGCACTCCGAGGTAGCGAACTTTCGTTTCATGCTGTAGACCCGAGTCTTGCATGAATTGCAGGGCACCGGGCTGCAGAGCGCCCTTGGTAACATACGCGGAATTGCCTACGTTTTGCTGTAGGCCATTGACCGCTGAAAATCGCCAGAACTCATGGAAAACTTGTTGCAGTTGTTGTTTGGTAGTTTCCCGACCAAACGTGATGAGAAAATCGTCTAAATACAAGTACATACCCATTTTAAAACGCAAGTGACGCAGCGGGTAGATGATGACCGCAGCACAAAAAGAGAACAGCTGGGGAGAGAAGGGGTCTCCCTGGCCGATGCCCGCTTCTTGATAAAATGTTACCTCCTTGATGGCTGCACTGCCCACCAAAAAGTGGTAATGTGACCTTAATGAGGAGATGACAAGGTTCACAAATCTGGGTGGGAACGAGAAAAAGGTGAGGGCCGCACTGATGAAATTGTGTGATAAAGTGGGGAATGCATTGCGGTAGTCGATGGTGAGAAGCATCATGGACTCTGCTGTGTCCCATTCCAATCGAACACCCCAGATGTGATGCTGCATTTGCTGATGCTCAGTGCATCCCACTTGGTGGGGGGGGGGTGGTGATCTGGCGTAGGATGTCTTCAACTTGTATGAGGAGAGCCGTCATGAACCACTTCTTGTTCAACTGTTGCAGCGCGATAGGGCGCAGTTTCTCAACTGTGGCCGCCCGTGCTGTTTATGGAATGCATCTTATGATGCCTTTGTTCCAGGCTTCTGGGAAAAGTCAATCCTCGTGTACGTGGCGCACGATTTCCAATACGCGTGGTGAAAAGAATTCATGAAATTCTTGATAGACGTTCAAAGCAAATCCATCGATGCCGGGGAAAGCCCCTGGGACTTGCCTCTTGAGGGCCCCCTCAACCTGGTCCATGGACAGTGGTTTAAAGACTGCTGAGGCTAGCCTCTTCAGTGGTGTTGGGATCGGGAGGGACCGCATGTACGCTTCACATTGTTCGGGGGTTCCGCCCCCTTCTTTGGAGATGCCACTCCAGTGGTCACTCAATGCCTTGGCCACCCCTGTTGGATCTGTGACAAAGGAGCCGTATTTATTCCTGATCCATGCCAGCTGCTTGGCTTTCTTCAGGTTGAGCATTAACCGGTCCACCTGTTTTCGTCGCTGTTTATGTGATTCCCCATTGATGTCCGCCCCTGCGAGTAGCCCCTTGACTTAACTAGCTGGTGCAACCCCATTCTGTCTTGCTCCTCCCTCTTGTAACACTGAACCAACATCGTGTAGGCTTGTGCTTGCGTGCTCGGTGCCATTCCTTGGGACCGGAGGTAGTGCCTTCCCTGCTGGCAGACTTGGTCCCTCGTAGAGGAGAGCAGGAGGGCCAGGTTGGATGTGGGTGGTTTAACCGTGGTTCCCTTGTGGTGCCTGGTTGCCTCACGTTGGATGATTTTTTCAGCTGCTGCCCAGTCCTCCAATGGTGACAGGGAGGACTCAGCGATGCCATGTAGCGCGTCCTTGATGGCGTTCAAGGATCCTGGTGACGGGAGGAATCCTAAAGGACATTTTCAGCGCGGGGAGGGATGTACAAAGACCGGTGGGGCTAGGTCGGCCACCACCGCTTTGTGATATGCCTGTGCCACAAAGGCACTGTAGGCCGCGGCCAATGAATCCTTAAGTCTAGCAGAGATGTGGACTTTGTCCAGCCTACGTAGTCTGTCTGCCTGTGGTCTCTTATGTACATTGTACCCAAACGTGTATCCGGGCGGAATTTCTTGTGTCGCTGGATCATAATGGACTTCCTGCCATGCATCATAAAGATGCAGTCGGGCAAGTATGGCCAATTCCGTCTCTCTGGCCTCCCTGACTTGGGGGGACTCCTTGGCAGGGAGTTTTGCCGCATCTTGGGCGGGAAGCGCCAGTGAGTTATGGTCGGCCAGAAGGTAGGTGTCATCTGAATGGCATGTTTGAAGGGCTGCGTGTAATTCCACCCATTGGTCCTTACGTTCCTCTGGGTGGTGGTCAAAATGCGCGGTGACAATAGTGAGGGACTGGCCCTCTGCGTTTGCAACAATTGCTACGAGTATGCGGTCATTCACTGTGAATGAGTGCTTGACCGTCCAACGACAGTGGACCGCAATAGCCGCCCTTCCACGTCCTGTCTCAATGTGGTGGCAGACAAAATGGTAGAAACCCGTGTCAAAAATAGACTGGACCGACACAACATCTTCTGATGTGTAGAGGTGCGGCTCCTGGATCCCAATGAAATCCAGTGATTCCCCTTGTGCATAGAGCCGGAGTGCTGTGGCTTTGGTAATTCGACGTTTCCCTTTAGTGATTATGGTTCTGATACCATTAAGATTAATAGTCATGCACTTGAATTGCGGTGTTCCGGCTGCACATTTCCGGACAGGCCTGATCGGCGTTTGGGGCTCTGCCTGTCCCGGATCATTGCTGAGGAGCTGTGCTGTTGGCGGCGGCAACATTTCTTAAGTAAGGTTGACGCTGCTGCCCTGGCATATGTTCCCTTGCCCCTTCCTTTGCCCGCAGCTGAGGGCGTGTCAAAGGATGATGTAATATCTTGGTATTCTGAAAGTGATATGAGTGTCATTGTGATGTCTTGCTCTGCATCATGCAGGATGCAGCGAGACCGGCCCAGGAGGCCGGTGCCAGTCAGTCTCCAGGGTGTACCATGTGGTGTGCCTGGGTTCCAACCCATGCGTGAGAGCCTGGAGATGCTAAAACCAGCAGATTGCAAGGAGGCACTTATTGCCTCCTGATCTATTTCAGCGCGTGCATCATAGAGGACCATTGTTTCTTGTTTGTCACTTTCAGAGAAAGTGTTGTCCGACTCAAGGTCGGAGGGGGGGTCTTTGATCCACTGTTTGGTGCGCTCGTCTTCCAAAAGCAGTCATTTGGACCGCAATTCCAGCGCTGCCGCTTTAAAAAACTCGGCCGCGTCATTGTCCTCGTGAAAGGCAAGCCCTCATGACGCTCAACAAATACCACAGCAGAGGACTGCAGAAATCACCACTGGTTTGCCAGGACTTCTATAAGAAGAACATGAAAGACAAGTGTGCCCGTACACTCTCGTACACACTGTATCAGGCACTACTGCAAGCTGTGACAGAACCAACCCCCCTCACTTTGTCAGTCACAGGGTACCTCCCCCATAGTCTCTCAAAAATTTGTGCAAGCGCCCGCCTGTCAGCGGCGCATAGAAGACTTTCGTGTTGAGGGGGGGTTGTTTGTCACCTACTTTCCTCCGGGTCCTGCCCTGGTGAAAGTAGCAATGGGCCCCTTGTAGGCCCGATTTTTGCATGGCATGTGGCATGTCTTTCTCATCAACTTGAATGACCCTCATGTCAGGGTCCGGGCGCTGTGCTTTGAAGGGTTTCCTGGCCCGTGTGGCCCCCTCCTAGAGGAGTCGCACACTGAGGAACTCAGGCTCTAGCTTGTGAGCTATGCCTGTGGCTGATGATTGGATAACAAAGAAAGAAAGTTCATGACCTGCAGTATTTTTCAGTGGTCTGTTGAAACGGATGTAAGCATCAGGAATCTATTTCATGGATTCACTCCGCCTGCTGCGCCACGGATGGAATTCCCTCTGCGCCGTGACGTGTACAAGAATGTTCAGCGTGGCTGGGCGGATGATGGGAATAAATTTGCACTTGACAAGTGCATTCATCACATCATGGAGATCGGATTCGCCTGTCACAAACACAATGGACAGGTCATCTACTGGGAACATGGAAGACAATTGGTCATGCTGAATGTTTCCAATTCCTTTCCATGACTTGGACTGACCTTCCATACACATATGTGTATGGCTTTGGAGGGTTGCTGGGAAGTGTTCCCAGTGACACCGAAGCATAAGTTGTTGTTGCTGTGAGTCACACACTGGTTAGACCACAAACACTACATCCGTGTGAGACTGCTCTTGACGCGCTTTCACTACTGCCGCCGAATACTCTTGTGCAAAGGCTGACAAGAGATTGCATGTGGAGGGTGTGGGTGGGGAAGCACTCGCAGAGGGGGTGGATTGTGAGTTGACATCATAAAATTGTGACGTGCTTTTTGGTCCCAGCAGATTCTTTTGATTGTCCAGTGAGTGCTGTTGTGGTTGGATGGTCTTGCTTTGGTTTTCTATGGCTCCCGCCACCTCAGGACTGGCGCCATATAACACCAGGTGTATGACCTGGTCGAGGCATGTGCCGATTTGCTCAAAGAGGAAATGTTCATGTTCACGCAGTTTCCTGGGCCCCTTCTTGTTGTTCATGTACTTGCAGCAGTTGCTTGTTAATTTCTGTGATGTGTTCCTTCAGTTTTTCAATCAGCGAATGCTGATAGGCTGTCGTTTGTTTGCTGAAGTCCGCCAGGACTTCTTTGACGTCAGTGAGGGCCTTGTCCTGTGCGTAGTCCCCGGGTCGTTTTTTGTCTTTCACTTTGTCCCTTATTTTTCTTTTTCATCAAAAGGGCCAGTTCATAAAGTACCAAGGGCCACTGTGGGCCAAGTTCGATGTAAGATACAGATTTCGGCTAGGCCACGGTGTGCATACGGGCTGCAGCTCACGACTGCGCCCCCATGGTTTCCCGTTGAGGTGGGTGTAGTCATGTCATTGGTATTTCCCACTCATTTGGATCCCAGTGCGTTTTGTGGCGTTTTGGTAGCGGTTGCAACGGGACTTCCCACAAGGTGGGGTCCCAATGTTCACGCGGCCGCTTCCGTATCAGGTATATTGTGTGTCGGGCTGGTCGAGTTGTTTGCCGGTAGTGTGTTGTCTTATGTTTGCAGGCGTCGTGGTAGCACTGTGTCATGTTTGTCAGGTGTTTTTGCTGGCGCCACACGTAGGTTGCCTGTCGTTGGTACAGGTCAAGCAGCTTCTCGGTGCCAGCACTCAGCCTCCGGTATCGGTCCCTGATCAGCAGCAGCAGTTTTGCATCTGCATACCATAACCCTGTGTCATATTTTGCTTGTTCATACCATTGCCTACGTATTTGGCCCAGGTGTGCGTGTGTGTCCTGCAGTTGTTGCGCTTGCATCTGTTCCTCGACTAGTTTGGTGACGAGCCTGTGGTAGTCTGTTTTAGCCGTCAATGTGTTGGTGTAGCACATGTGCAGGGTGCGTAGGCGTTGCCCTGCCACCGCAGCAGCGTGTGCTCTGTGGTATATGTCGCGTATTTGCTGTGCGTGTTCTTGTGCCATCCTGTCTGCTCTCTCACTGTACTGTTTCGATCGTTGTGTGTCAACGGTGAGACGCTTACGTTTCTTGGTGTGTTCGTCTTGTGCTGTGATAATTGCTCGTGTTGCGAACCATGCCAGTGCCTCATCGTCGCGTGCGCCGCGTGCATCACGTATCCATTGGTCGGGGTCGATGGGCTCCGCCATTGCGACCTCGGTCTTACGTTTGTGTTTCGTGCCGCACCACATGGGCGCCCCAACGTGGTTCCGTAGGTTTTGCGGCGTTTCACACGGCGGAAGTGCCTGAGCGACGTATTTGGTTAGCCACAGGGGCGACGGTGGTTGTTGTGGCGTAGGATCGGCGTAGTTTCGCCTTAGGGTTTGGACACACTGAATCATGCGAAACTGAAACAGGCCCACCTTTGTCAGAAGTGTATGCCGTTCTGTAGTGGGTATAGCGTAGATGAGAGAAAGTGGTACGGGCAGTCTGGCACAAAGACATAGTTCTTGGTTGTTGGCCGTTCGCTGCCATTGGTACGTGTATTGGGCCCAATCAGTCTAGCTCTTGCGCGACAGGTCCCAAAATGCGCTCCAGGCGGGAGAGTAAGCCAGTCTCGACTGCACTGATGCTCTGTGTTGTTGGCCACACTGGGAGCAGAGCGTGGGTGTTCGTTCCCAGGGGGCACCCACTCCACGCCATCGCACTTGCCCCCACAGCCAGGGTGTCCACGTGTCCTGTTTGTAATGCTTCATGGGGAGCCAGCTCACCCAGTGTACCTCTGGTGTTTGTTTTTGTCTACGCACTTGCATGATCCATGCCTTGGCAGGCGTGGGCATGATTTGTCTTGTGATGACAATATCATGGGGTTGTGGTTGTTGGGAGTCCATGGGTAGGTTGTTGCCCATATTGGCAAGGACGTCGCAGTGGTTGTTCCCCTATATGTCCTGGTAGTCTTTATACGTGGTGGCTTGTTCTGGATAACGGTGCCCCGGTGTCCATTGTATCGTCACTCGTTTCGAGGAAAAGTTGAGGTACCCTGTGTCGCGGTAGTTCTGGTCCTTGACCACTCCTTTGCGTTTTATAGGTGTGGCTTTCCCCACACTCTGGTTGTCTAGTATAATGTCATCTCCAGGTTTAGCCAGTTCATAGGCCAAGGCCCAGGCGATCGTCTCGGCCCGATACACCTGTTGAGGCCCGTGCACCCGGAGGGCCGCACGGTAGGTCCCGTTGTAAATGCCCCCTCCTGCTCATCCGTGTCGTTTCGACCCGTCTGTGTACCACCGGGTGGTGGTGGGTTCTCCTGTGTAGTGTAATGTGATTCCGTGGATCTTCCGCTGGTGGGGCAGTGCCTGACATACCTCGTGGGTTTCCTCACGGGTTGGCTCATCTGGAGGGTTCATCCAGCCGTAGTCTAGGCGGTTGGTCGCCGGCCGCGTCTTGCCTGCATGTGACTCTTGGTCCTCCTCTGAGCTCTCCGAGTCATAAAGTCCCGCGGACAAGGGTCGATGTTGCCTGGGTTGGGATATACGCTGACCCACCGTGCCCCCTAGGGCTCGGACGGCGTCAATGTATTTATATTGAGTTGCGGTGAGCTGTTGTGTAGGGCCGGTGTGCTGCAGTTTTTGTTGGCCAATTGTGACCCACCGGGTGATGTAGGACTCATCCCTGTGCGTCCACCCATAATGACGTACCTGGGACACGTGCTCGCCCACCCCACACAAGAAGACACAGCATGGGACATGGTCACTACACAACTGCACCATGACGTAGTGGCATATAGGACCCTGCCGCTCAACGCCTACGAAAAGGTGACCATCATCAACGCCGTCCTCATCCCCCGGTGGACTTACAGGGGGCTATTCCTCGGAAACACGACTCGGATGGCGCCCTGGGACGACATACTGCTGCAGTTCATCAGGGACACACCCGGCATAGAACAGCAAATGAACAAACACCGTCTGACCACCAACTCGGCCAAGGGGGACTTGGCCTCCGCCAGTTGTGGTGGTGCTGGTGCTGCCAAGTGATGGGTGTTAGGTCGTAGACCTTAGTCCAGTGGTACACTTCAGTTTTGTCGTTGTTGAAGCGTAGCCCCATTGTGTAGGCCACGTCGTGGGGTGTATTTAATGTGTGCAGCAGTGCTTCCTTTGTGGGTGCACGCACAGCTATGTCGTCAACGAACGCGTATAGTCGGGCTCCCGGGCATCGCTCTTTGGTTTTGCGTAGTAGTATGTCGTAGTATAGTAAAAATAGTGTCCGAGAGAGGGGGCACCCCTCCTTCATACCCCTGGTGGGGCGTATGGGGAGGTCCTTTCCGTGTAGGGTCAGTACGGCCGGTGTATGATGGTATATTTCCCCCAACATCCGTATGATGTTTTCTGGTGCCCCTGCTTCCTTGACGATCCGAGTCAGCATGGGTCGGGGGACTGATGGGAAAACTTTGGCCACATCAAGTAGTGCCACGTACCCTTCCTCTGTGTGTAGGTCGTTTAATAGTTTTGTGGCTAACATTGTGGTGTTTCGGCCCTGTGTGGCGCCGTGCTGTATGTCTAGTAATCCCGGGGTCATGGCCCTCGATATACCCGTCAGGAGGAGGCGTGTGAGTATGCTGTATATGGCTATGGATACGTAGATTGGCCGGTAGTTTCTTGGGGCCTGGGGATCTTTCTTTTTATGTATGAGCACTACGCAGGACTGCAGCCAAGCCACTGGGATGTTTTGTCCGTTTCAGACTGCACGATTGCTTGGTATAGGTGTTGTTGTATGTGGTTCGGTAGGTGCCGGAGCAGGTGCGGGGGGACACCGTCAGGCCCGGCTGACTTATTCTTTGGTGCCCGAAGGCACCGCAAGTACTCCTCGTATGTGGGGGTCGTGGTGTTCCATGTGTGGTGCCGTACATGCTTCCGTATAAGTCGTCGGCACGCGTCCTCTTCGTATGTTGGGTCGCCCGCAAAGTGGTTGAGGACGTACTGTGTCCCTCCTATTGGAGGCTGTGGTGTGTCTTGGGCTATGAGTCCGGTGCGCCATCTCTTGACCATTTTATAGATCTGTGCACAGCTCCTCTGCGCAGTTTGCCGATTTGTCTCCATATGTGTTGCTCTTGCGTCTCCCCGTATTCACGTAACCGTGCTTTGGGGTCCGTGGTTTCCGACCAAATTGCGGTGGCCGCTGTCTTGGAGCGCGTGGGTTGTCGTGGTCGCGCCGCGTGTGCTATTGCCGATAGGATGCGCCGTGCCGTGTGTAGGGGTGGGTCGTTGTTCTTCACGGGTAATGGGGATATGGCATTGGTAATCCGTTGAAAGTGTGTGATATACCACTTTGTGACTGTGGGCTGTGGTTTTCTGCGAGATCGGTGGGGGGCCCTTATCCTCCAGCGGACCCCAAGTAGGACCAGAGCATGATCCGATATGGGCATTTGTATGGTGTCATAGTAAGTCCAGGGTATGTTGGGTATTTGTTGCCTTATCAATATGGTGTCCAGGCGACGTGGACGTCCATGCCTAGGTATGCGGGTATAGTACTGCCGGGGTTCCGGAGGCTGGCTACTCGCGTGCAATGGGTCGAGGAACACTCCATTGGCCAGGTCTTCTTGCCATGGGCGTGTCAGGTTGGGTGACCAAATGTCATCATTGTGGTCCCCCATTACGATGTCGTAAGGTCGAAGGGACTGCAGGAATAGTTCTACCTCCTGCTTGTCCTGGCGGATGAATTGGGAGTACACACACGCTATGGTGCGGCGGGGGCTGTTGGGGAGCTCGATCTTGATGGCCCCTGCTAAACCGTTTGGTGAGTATAACGTTTCGAGTATGTGAGGGACCACAGTGTTGCGGACAATGAATGCTACCCGTGGTTCGGTCCCAGGCGCAACATAGCACTTGTAGTCGTTGTTGAGTGCTGTTGTGGCTGCCTCTGGTTTAGGGAAACACGGGTTATATTCCTGGATGCCGCAAAGGTCGATACGGCACTGGCTAATCAGGTGGAGGGTATTGGCCCAACGTTGAAGGCTGACGGAGTCTTGTGCTCCTTGTATTTTCCAGGAGGCCAGTTCCATGTCGTGGTCCTTTGCGGTGGTTGTGTCATCTAGGCTGTCATACCGTCAATTTGTGTTGACCACCAGGTGTTGTGCATATTCCTCTATGTCGAGCAACGGAATGGGGGGTCCCAGCACATCCCGGCACCCGCGCCGGAGCTGGTATATCCTGCGGTGTCCGGGGTTGGGGTGTACATCTCCGCATTGGAGGACCCAGTTGTTGTTGTACCGTGTGTTGTGCGGGCTGGTTACCGTGGTGATGGACACAGGTGCGTGGTAGTAACGGTTCGGCACCCCCGTGATAGGGGCGGTCGGGGTGTGGAAGAAACAGGCGATATAGAGGAGGAGCAAGCCGGGCCGCCATATACGGTAACTGTGGAGGTTTGGGCCCCGTGATTAACCGTGTCGGTCCCGTAGCGGCGGGGCGTGTTGCCTGCGGATTTTCCGGTTCACAGGGAGCAGATATACCAGCCCCTCTGTATACGTAGTCGGTGTCAGGAGTAAAAGGAGGGCCGTAATGGCGATACAGGGCATGAGGAACAGGCACCTCACTTTTTCTTGTTTTTTTTTTGGATCAAAAGGGCCAATTCATAAGTGCCAAGGGCCACTGTGGACCACGTTCGATGTAAGATACAGATTTCGGCAAAGCCAGGGTGTGCATACGGGCTGCAGCTCATGACTGTGCCCCCATGGTTTCCCATTGAGGTGGGTGTAGTCATGTCATTGGTACTTCCCACTCATTTGGGTCCCAGTGCGTTTTGTGGCGTTTTGGTAGCGGTTGCAACGGGACTTCCAACAAGGTGGGGTCCCAATGCTCCCGCGGCCGCTTCCGTATCAGGTATATTGTCTGTCGGACTGGTCGGGTTGTTTGCCGGTAGTGTGTTGTCTTGTGTTTGCAGGCGTCTTGGTAGAACTGTGCCATGGCTGTCAGGTGTGTCTGCTGCCGCCACATGTAGGTCGCTTGTGGTTGGTGCAGGTCAAGTAGCTCGTCGGTGCCAGCGCTCAGCCTCCGGTATCGGTCGTTGATCATCAATAGCGTACCATATCCTTGTGTCTTCCTTTGCTACCAAATACCAAATACCAAATACGTAGGCAATGGTACGAACAAGCAAAGAACAGGCACCTCACTTTTTCCCTTTTCCCTGCGGGTTTTGTGACGGCCCCTTCCCTTTCCCCTTGTATTTGGTGTCGGCAGTGAAAGCAGCCACACCGTCTACTTGTTGGCTGGTTTGTGGTGACGTAGGTGTTGCCTTCTTCTTTTTTGGTGGTGGCGTGGTTTTTGTGGGGGTTTTTTGTGGGGTTTTGTTGTGGGCCTTGGTTTTTTGTGCTTGGTGTGGCTGTCGTGCGTGTGCTGTGGTGGGTTTTGCTGGTTTGTCTGGTTGCTGGTCGGGGGGTTCATCCGTGTCCATGGTGGCCAAGTGTGGGTCGAGGTCCGTTGGTGTGTCGTCGTTGTTGGTATGGCCGAGTTCGTTCAGGATGGCCTCATCCCAGTCTGCCACGTTGATGGGTTCAGGTTCTGCGAGCAGCTGCTTTTCCCCGTTGATTTCTTTGATGACGCGTTTAGTCATCATGTCTGCGCCCAGCTGCTTTCCTGCCTTCATTCGTCTCCGGAAGGCCGCGTCGTCGCCCGTTTCTTGTGGCATTTTGTGTGAGAGCATCTGATCAATGCGCTTTGTCACTTGTGCGTCCGTGTTATCGTCTCCTAGCGTTATGTGGACGTATTCACCGGGTGGCACTCCGATGTATTGTCCGGCACTGAGGGCCATTGCCGTGGCATGTTGGTATAGGAGCGAGGCGTAGGTGCAGCCTGTATCGCTCCACATGTTGGGTTCTGGTTTCCAACTGCTCTAGCATCCAAAGAAGGATCCCACGACTTTCGCCGTTTCGTCTCTTGTGCCCTGCGTCCACCCTACGAACACCGTCTTGGCGTCGTTTCTAGACGGTTATGGTGGCCGCTTGATGTCCCTGGAGCGGCTTGTGGACTGTGTCCAATTGTTGCGGTTGAGGATGACGTTGGTCATCACGTGGACCAGTTCGTAGCTTTTCATGCCCTTCAGTAGCTGGGCAATCAAGCGTCGGTTTGCGTCCGGGTGGAATTGTATCAGTAGACGACATGAGTCTACTGGTCGGAAACCCTTGAGGAAGGATGCGATGCTCCTCCTAGCTCTAGTTGTTCCCTGTCTAGGTCGTCCAGGATTTCCTGTACGGACGTTATTCTGTCTTCTTTATGTTCCGTGTATTGTTGTCTCAGTATGTATAGGCTCTCGTAGTCTGTTTCGGTGAGCCAGTAGGGTCCGGGGTTGCCGGCGTTTTCCTCCTCTTGCTTTATGGTATGTAGTGCTTGTGTGAGACGAGGTAGCAGTTGCATGGGCAGCGGTAGTCTCGAGGCGTGTGACCCACTTTGCCCTGCGGTGTGCTCTGTGGCGCGCTTCCACCGAAATGTGTTGTGTGGGTCCTTGCTTGCTATGGTGGATGCGACGTCAGACTGGTGGCCGTTGATTTGTTTCATAAACGCGTCCCGCGTCCTAATGCCAGTTTCTGGTGGGCACTCCACTACGATTGTAGTTTTGGCCGGTTCTGGTTGTAGTGTGTCTGTGCGGTCCTCCAGTCCCACTTGTATAGGTGTGCCCTTCGTGAGTGCGTAAGTTTTTTGCGTGGGCTTGTGTCCCTTCTTTATGGTGTTGTCCAGGTGGAGGGCCATGATGGGCTTGGGTTGTAGGTGGTCGACCAGGGTATCGTGTTCTGGGGACCACTTGCGTACTGGGAATTTGTCAAACTGGTATACGCCCCTGACATAGCGGGCCAGCTTATGCAGAGGGGCGCAGTGAGGCAGTCCATGCGGTAAGTCTGCAGTGCTGTGGTGTCCTGTCGGTCTGCCTCATATGCCACGATCAGTTCTTTGGCCCTTGGATCACGGAGTGCCCGTAGGACTTGGTCAACCCGTTCGTCCTCGCTTCCGCCCCATTCCGTTTGTATGGCGGCCCGTTGCATCCGTCGGTCATGGTTGCGGCGTGCCCCGGTCGCCTGTGGTAGTAGTAGGTATGTCTTGTTCCGGATGTCTGGGTTCCCTTGATGGTCGGCTTCCGTATGGACTGTGTACTGTTGTGCCTCGGCCATCTCGGATACTGTGTGTATACCGTCAGATTGTGCCTCAGATTGTGCCTCGTGCCTCACCGTCATGACGTCGAGCAGTTTGTGTTGCGCAAACAGGGGGAGTTAGTAGGTGTTCCTGTCATACCATACCCCTTCTTGTGTTTGTCTCCTTATGTGCTCCGTGGTTACTGCACGGTTTGGGTGCTTTGTTAAGTATGCTTTCAGCCCGGTTTGTGCGTCGTACACGCCTGAGGCTTTCAGTGTGTCTTGTTCTGCTGGTGCTGTGTTGAGTTTTACGAGTTCTTCTATGAGCTGGTATTCCGTTGGTGTGTGTACGGGTAGTTTGTCCAGGGGGTTGTTGCCGTCTTGGTGGAATGTGTACGCCTGTGTATCCTTTTGGGGGGGAAGGGAGGCGTAACTAAACCCTTCTGTGTGGTGGTCGGGTGGTGTACCAGGTTCCCCGTTCTGGGGGGGTTCCCGTTCGGTGGTATCCTCTGATGGGGGGTGTGAGGTTGACTCGTCCGGGGGATTTTCCCTTGCGTCCCCTTGGTCGTGCACATCAGTATGAAGTCCGGACGTATTCCTTTCGCAGTTTTCTGTCAAGGTGCGCACCAGGCCATGAGGTGGAGCTTTGCTGTCTGGGACTGGGTTGGGTTCCACATCGCCATCCTACGCGCCATCCGAAACCCATTGGGTGTGTTGTGGGTAGGCATCCGGGGTAGCGGATGAGATCAATCGTGGCGCACATCCGGCGGGCGGTCAGCTGGCACCCAGTCGGTGATGTTGTACTCCAGGAGTAGGTCGTGTTGCAAGGGTTGGGCCAGGAAAAGCCAATACCGTATGGATATGGCCATTTGGAAACCTTCTCTCGTGCCCGTGAGGACATGCAGTGTGTGTCTTGCGATGTGGTAGCAGGGGAGGTCAGTTGTGAGGTGTACCTCCCACAGTTGGCCCGTTGTGTTGGTAAGCCTCCTCCATACGTTGTATGCCAACGACGACGGCGGGATGAGAGTCGCACAGTAATCCGTGTATGTGAGGAGTCGGTTGTTGTATATTTGTATGTGGAAATATGCATATGTTGGGTCATCCGTGGGTGGGGGGGGTATCCTTGGATGAAGCGTGCTGCGGCACAGTGAACATCTCAGCAGTCTTGGGTCATTGGCACAGTCGTGACACAGCCTGTGCCTTGGGTCGCAACTGAGGTGTGTATCCGCGGGGCTGTCCAAGCATACGGGGCAGTCCTCTGGGACCTGTTCACCGTCATCCGTGTTTCCCGCGTGTTTGTGTACGTCGTCATCGGGCTGGTGGGGTGGTGGTGTCGCCGGCAAGAGCGGCAGCAGAGCGTTGTGGACCTCAGGCTCCATGTCCCCCTGTGGTGTGGTTTGGGCTGCTCGTTCCACTGTGGGTGTGGCTCGTCCCGATTGGGCTCCGTGTCCCTGTCCTGACTCGGGTCATGGACCCAGCTCGTTGGTCTTGGGTAGGGGCGCCTGCGTAGGCGTTGTGTTCGGCGGATCTTCCTTTGTGGTGAGTCGTCCCTGACATGCTCAGTGGTGTCCTCATATGTCAGCTTCGGGCGTGGGTTTCCTTGGTTTCCGGGGGGGTGCTTTTCGTCCCAGTGGGCCGTGCTCTGGTGTCTTTTGGATGTAGGTTGGTGGGATGGTTCGCCTTCCGCTTTTCGTTTGCGGCGGTTGTGCGCAAGCGTTGGCGATTGGTGTTCCCGGTATGCCATGTGCAAGTGGTCTGTGCGCCTCCGTTTATGCCCGGGTGGTGTGTTTTCCGTGGTGCGTTTGCGTAGCATCCTCGGGGTTTGGTACGTAAGTGGAGTTTCTTGGTTGTATCGTGTGCGTTTCGCACAGGGTGCTAATGGGCTGGGACCGGGGTTGGGTTCGACATCTCCGTCACTGGTGACGTCGCGTATCCATCTGTCCGGGGTGGTCTACCGTGGTCGGTCGGGGGCCCGTCGTGTGTGGTGTTGGCGTATGGTAGGTTTGCGAGGTGGTAGCAAGTATGGCCCCTTGCCAGGATCCTTGTCGTGGGTACAGGGGGTCTGGGGACATTACGTTATAGAGTCGCCGTGGTACTGAGTGTGGGGTGTCCGGTTGGTGTATGGCAAAATACTTGCACGTGGTGCAGCGGAAGTACACAAAGTCGGCAGTGTTGCATCCGGGGCACAGTACATCGATGGCTGTGGTCATATTTAATCCTAACGATGAGTGGTGTTTTTGTGTTTCCACAGACAACTCGGAAGTATCCAAAGGGGTTGGGCGCGGTGTGCCTGGGCCATGTGCCCCATGCACCGGGGATGCTTCTGGTGATGGTAACTCCAATGTGCCGTGTGTAGGAGATGATTTTGCACGTGCTGCGGGTGTGTTGTGTTCTAAGGGGGGGGTGGATGCTCGTCGCTTTCTTTGTAGTGCCTCCGTGAGTGCCTGTGCTGCGTATTTGTATAGTTTAGCGGGGTAGTGGGGGTTGGAGACCGTTTCGATTTCACTCGCCAGCCGGGTGACCATCTCTTTGTGTTGGGGGGTGGGATGTCGTTCTCCGTGGTCTGTGCATCTACGGGTCCCGGGTTCTTTTCGATATCTCCGTCGGCTATGCGGTCCCGCACTACCCTAGTGAGGAGAGGGTGGAGTCGTCGTTTGTTGGGGGGTGTCCGCCTAGATGGTGGGTCATAGGGCAGTCCCTTTCCCATGGGGGGGTGGTGCTGTCCCGGGGGGAAGGGGGGCTCCACACGATACCCCAGCAAACACACGAGCAAATATGGTCCATCAAGTGCGTGTACGTTGGTCACTGTCGCAGATGCCTGTGCAGTCCGATGCCCGTCAGTCGCAACCTGTGCGGCCTGGGTCTGTGCTGTCTGCGGCGGACGAGTGGCCGTCGGTTCGTCCGTGCATGCCGATGGCCAGATTGAGGCCATATATAACGTTCTTGTATGGTTGTCGCGTGCTGCCTTTCGCTGGTAGGCAAACTGAGCATCACCGGGGGCGACAAGCGCGCCCACACCAGTGTGAACAGTGGGAGGGTAGGCGGTGGCCAAGGGCCCGGCCGAGTAGGTGCCGGTGGCACCAGCCATCCACATGCATGATTGGAGGGCAGGCACGCTCTCACGGCCTGCCGCCTTCTCAGTACGTGGCCTGTCTGGCCCTATGCTGTCTGAGCCTGTGCCGTCAGCGGCGGGCGATGGGCCGTCACGCGGCCCGTGCGTGCTGTTGATGGCCGGGTTAGGGCCATATATGATGTTCCTATTTGGCTGTCCTGTGCTGGCTGTGGCTGGTTAGCAAAATCAGCATCACCGGGGGCAGAAGATGCGGCCACACCAGTGTACCCGGCAAAGTAAACTGCGGTAGGGTAGGCGGAGGCCAAGGTCCCAGCCGAGTAGGTGCCAGCAACACCAGTCAATTGCGTACATGTCTGAGGACCAAAATCCTTACGGCCGGCCGGCCACCGTGCTGTTGGGTGGTCCGTACGTTGGTCGACGCGGTCGTCCGCTCAAGGTTGCCCATTGCGGCTGCTCACTACGGAGAAGGACGCAAGACAAATGTTGGGCGGGTCAACAAGTTCTCCCGTTGATCCCTGCATACATATGCATGCGCATACCAGCACGTCAGGAGACGCGAAATCTCGTTGGTCGGGGGGAGGAATGGTGGGGATGTTGGGGATGACCTTCCCAAAATCCCCTTGTGGGTCATGGGTCGGCGCTTCTCCCTCGCGGCTGCCGGGGGCGTACCTGCTGTTCTTGCTGTGCGGCCACCACGTCGCAGCCTCCAGTGAAGGCGAAGACCCCAGCGTGTCCCCAGCCGGATGGTTCCGGTCCGTGTTCCGGTGCCTGTTCCGCTGTACATCGTGCCACGGTGCCCTTTCCCCGTGGATTTGGGGGGTCCGGGCTGGTGCACGGGGTGCTGGGGGTCTGGTGCATCCGGTGTGTAGTACACTTGCTGGTGCTGTTGTGGGTGTCCCATTTCCGGGGCCGGCTCGGGGGCCGGGTAGCCACCCCTGTCCGTTGGTTGGCACGGGGGGCGAACGGGTCCGCCAGTGGTCGTGTGCGATCCCTTGAGAGCCACATGTCCACGTATCCCGCTGCCGGTTCGGCGTTTGTCCGTCGCTGCATCGGTGGGTCGCTGCGCAGGATCTCAAGCGCGGCTGCGTTTTGCTCGCTGAACGTGGCCCAGGTTCCTGGTTTGTCCTCTGGCAGAATGTGCTGTCCATGGCGGTCAAGGACTGCCAGATACTGTACCTGAGGTTCGTACTGCATCTGCACTATGGTACGCCGGCTGTGCCGCTGTGTGTTCCATGTGTGTGGCCGCCTGCTGCGGAGGGGGCTGTCGGTTCACGTCCTTGTGTCCGTGTTGGAGGGCACGGACCGCACATGGTACCTCCGGGCTGTGTGGGTTGCGGTAGAAACGCAGCGGTTCTGCCAAAGGGGTTGGGGGGTAGGGGGGTGGGTGCTGAGGCTGATGTCCAGGTGCATGCAGGAGGACGTGCCGTCCACCCTGGCGCGTGTCGATGTTCACGCAGTAGCGTCTGCGTGCCTCTGGTTCCGGCTCGCCTTGTGACGGCTGTGCCTGGACGCGGGTCTGATCAGTGTGTCTGTCAGCGCTGCGCTGTGGTGCCGAGGCCTCGGGTGTCACGGTTTGCTGTGGTTGCTGGATGGACCGGCAGATTCTTGCTACAAAGTCCGCAAGGGACGACATAGCCCGCAGGGCCTGGGTGAGTTCACCCTTGGAGCTGCACTTCCAGGACTTTTTCCGACGGCTGTAGCTGTCACTGTCGTTGTCGCTGGTACTGTCATTGTCTGTGTCTCTCTGTGACCTTCTACCTCCTCCCTTCACACCTACCAGTCGCAAAATCAGGTGGATGGGTGCGGTTGCGGTTGCAGTCGGGGTCGGGTCGTGGTCTCCGAGCGGTTGTCCTTGGTAGAACAATCGCTGGTGGTGTGGTGGGGGTAGGTGTGGCGTGAGGTGATGAAGGGCATGTTTGATGCCCTTGACTGACCCCTTGCCGGAAGGCAAACCGGGGGTTCGGCGCCGCTCACGATCACAGACCTACAGCGCCATGCATGGTGGGGATGGGAGGTGGGGGTGGATCGATGCGAGAACGCCGTTTTGCGGCGATTCCTAGTTCGCGAGCATTGCGGTATATGCCATGGCAGCGGTGTTCTATTCACCACAGGATGTATGCCCAGTCGTTGGTGTAGCTCCTTCGCGGAGTCATGCATAGCATTTACGGTGTGGTTTGGGTAGTGACACGGACGGGGAGCAGGGCTCCTCACCGTCGTGATGGTTGGCATTGTTGGCGGGGAGCAACGCTCCGCTCCGCCGTTGGTCATTCCATAGTATGTCGTTGAGTTTCGGTACGTTGTCAGGTTGGTGGTGTTGGCTGGCGGGGAGCAGGGCTCCACTCCGCTGTCTCCGCTGTGTAGTAGGAGCAGGATAATGTGTGTCATCAATCCTATGATGTACAAATGTCGTGGCCTCCAAGGGGTTGTTCCGTTGCGTCGTACGGTGGTGTGCCAAGGGCGGGGAGCGAGGCTCCGCACCGCCGTCATGATGTGTTCTGTCCTGTCGGTCGTGCGTGGCGGTTGGTTGCCGTTGTCATGGCGGGGAGCTGAGCTCCGCACCGCCGTTTGGGGCATGTTTGGGAGGGAGGGAAACCTGGCTCGCGGCGGTGCGTCGTCCTGGGCCAAAACTCCAATGGTTGTGCGGGCGGCCACGGTGTCGAGTGGCTTGGTCTTCGCCAGGGAGTTCGAGATGGTGTTATGCCGCGACATGTAAATGGTTTGCACAGGGGACGTGTAGTTGGCGTCATTGAACGAGGTGTCGTGCTTCTCGTTTGAGGAAGGCATGCCGTCGTCGTTGCAGGCGGCATTGGTCGGTCTTGAGGAGGTGACTAAGACTGAAGCACTTGGGGCCTTTTGGTCCAGTTGATCGTCCTCACTGTCTCCCCATATGTCATGGCGTTCCGGGTCATAATAATTCCTCATTGTCCAGTAGTCCCCGGGGTACTTGTCACGCGTATTCTCATTTTCATCTGTGGTCGCAGTAGTGTCCACCACCGCGCCGGCGTTCCCAACGTTGCGCGGGGCGGAAGTACCGGGGGCATACTTGATATTCGGGCTGTCTGCCGTCTCCATAATTGTGTTTTCCTTCGGTATCGTCACTCTCGGTCCTCGGGGCGCCTGACTTGTCGATGAGCTCGTTCGTCACACGGCCAACGCTGGTGTTGGTCTCGGGGTTGTCGCTGCCAGTCGCGCAAGAGGAAGGACTCGCTGGGCCCGGCCCGTACCCTCCGTAATAGTGGGCCATACGTGGATTGTGGTTGTCCTCAGCGGGGGATGATCTCCGGTCGTTGCTGCTGGCTCCGATGTTGCTCGTGTTGACGTTGGCGGCTTCGTGATCGGATGAGAACGCTTGCCGTAACAAGGCTGGGAGCCAGGCAAGGCGTCTTGCATCGCAGTGTCCCATGGTGGGCTTTCCGTGGTCCATTTGTTGGTACCAAAAAAAATGGACACTCAGAAAGTGAGACTCACTTTCTTTGTCCCTTATTTCCACATATTTTGTCCACACCTCTTTGCGTTTTTCGTTGGTGCGCTCCAATGCAGCCACTGGAGTGCTGGGTTGCTCTGGTCCTGGGTTTGGTTCTACATCTCCACACGAGGTTGGGTCAGGCACCCAGCGTGTTTGTGACGGATGAAACATATCCGCTACTGCACCCGGGGACTCGCCCTCAGGGCCTGTAGCCTTGGGCCTGGTGGATATGGCTCAAGTGAAAGATATGAGTGCACGTTCACCGTGTTTGGTATTCACGCATGTCCACCAGCCATTCGTCTCTCCAGGAGTTGATGGGTGGGGACTGGTGGGGGGGCATGAGGCAACGGAAACTGGGCTCCCATACACCCCTGTGTCACAGGCGCATGGTCATAACCACATTGTTTAGCGTTTTTCTTGCTGCACTATAGCGCGGACTGTTCTGTACCACACCACGTGGTTGCTGACTGTGCTTTGGCTTTGGTCCCCTGAACACTGAGGTCAGCTCGCACCCACACATGGTGCTGGGACGCACAGCATAGAAGGTAAAAAATGGTAGGAAAATGCTGAGCATATTGCTCAGGATATTTGGGGATGCTCAGCATTCATGCTCAGCAAATGGGACTCATATTGCAGGGTTGATCTCGGAAGTCCGGGCCAAAATTTCTTCCGAGCTCCCCCGGCACGGTCGGCTGGGGAGCCCATGGAACATTCCTACCGATATCGGTTGCGTTTTGGGACCCGATTTGGCTGCCAAAACTTCCGAGCATCTTTCCGAGGGATTTCGAAAACTTCCAAGCGTTTTTCCATCGGTTTTTTGTACAATGACCTACACCGTTCTTGGTTCCCAAATCCCACATCTCAGCAAAGAAACACACAAAAAGACAAGCATAACCGTTCACTTACGCTTGAAATGTGAATGCTCAGTGCCTTGCCTGTTCATTTCAGCTTGAACTGTGAATGCTGTAATCTCCTTCGCTGAGCATCTGCACAGGACAGCCATCGCTTGACATGGCATCCACATCCACCACCACACGGCGATACTTCTTGGGTTGAGGTTGGGGTTCACGGTTGTCACTGGATGATGAGGAAGAATCTGAGGCACTTACTGTGGAGGCACCAGATAGGTGCACAGCATCATCATCCGAATCATTATCCTCGGGACTGCTACTGCTCCCACTATCACTGCTGCTGCTGCTGCTGCTGTTGCTGCTGCTGCTGCTGCTGTTGCTACCGTTACTGCTGCTACTGCCACTGCCACGAGGGCACACAAGTTGCTGCTCAATGTCGCTATCAACAATGGGTACACGCGCCAACTTCGTACGCCTCATGGGTTGATCACGCTGCTGCTCGTTCAAACCCGTAGGACCTTGAAATGAAGCAGCACTGTCCTCGCCCTTTGAAGGGGGTACAATATCAACTGTCGGAGGGTTAGAAACTCGGCTTTGAGGGATGGGCCCCACACGTCCCTTACCCTTTCCCTTGTCCTTCAGCGCCTTACGGCGTGCAGCATAGGACTTAAATGTGGCACGGCTCTTCAAACCCAGTTTGGGCCACTTGCAGACAGCTTCCCTGTCCAGTGGTACCCATTGACGGACACCACGCTTTGAGCCACAGGTCCCACACACACATACCACATCACTCTCGGGATTTGCACCTGGAAAGGCGCATTTCACCGAACGGGTGTCTGGATGCATATATAGGGAGCAACCACCTCCCTCCTGGAAATCCAGCAAATGCTCTAAGAGGCGTTGGAAGACCACATGCCACACGGCATTGGCAGCAACCATGCACGCCTCAAGAACAACGTTTCGTTGCACGGGCGCCCAAATTTTGGCACAGGGGATCTTCTTTTTTTTCTGCACGAACTTCTGATACAGCTCATGCTTCAAACTTTCACTAATACTGGCATCTTGCCTGGTACTAGTGACGGGGGCATATCTCTTGGCCACCCTCAGATCCCGCTCGCCGGCCTCATCGGAATACAGCATGGGTGTCCGTGGATTAAACCATGTGTGGGACCACCCATGCATATATAAGGTTGCAGTGCAACCTTCTTCAGCAAACTCGGGGATGATGTGCACAATATATGTGTACAACATCCCCATAGCTTGCCATGTGACAGTTGCCAGGTTATTACAACCATAGCATAGATGCACCATGTGGCAAAATGCCACCACCAAGGAATGGAAAGGCAGGGGGAGCACCATACCCCCTGCTAGTCTGCCCATGACTGTGCGGGCCTCGCGACCTGTGAGGCTAATGCCTGCCTGAAATCTACCTCGTACGTGACGCATGTGCTGCCTGCTATCAGGTGGCAAAGATCCAGGATCATACCTCCTTGCCACATGTGCTATGACCTGGAGTAGCTCATGGTTGTAGGGCGCTGGTAGTGTTCGACCTATGACACCCAGGATCCTGGAGGCTGCTCCTTTGGTGTTGTGCAATACAGGTTGCACAATATATACCTCTTCCAGGTTAGAAACCCCCTGAAACTTATGGGACCCACGCACACCATTGAGACATCCCCCTTTGTGCAAAAAGAGTTCTCCCGCCCCATCCTTATTCACCCAGGGACACGCCACACAGCCCTTTTGCCGGCACTCAGACCACAAATGGTGGTGATCGGCAGTGATTGCCCCGAGCCTTATCTGCAGGGTGGTGTTGTACACTGCACCAGCATCATTCATACGTTGCTTAAATTTACAAGAAGGCAGGGCTTGTAAGGCCTCTGCACGTTTGGGTAGCCACTGGCAATCACTGACCTTGGGAAGCTCTTGCCAGGTCAACATGTCTGTGCACCTGGGCACATTGCCAGACATTGGGAACCAGTGTCCCTGGAAATCAATCATACTGATTTTTGTGTTAATATTTGGACGGCCCCGGGGCTGGTAACCGTCGGCGTTGAGGCCTAAGGTCAGGGTGGCATGGGGTGGTGGGGGTTTCTGCCGGCCTTGGGCAGCCAATGAGCCACACTTCTGTAGAAGTAGGTGGCACAGCTGTGGTAACAACTTCCTGTTGTCCAGGGAGTAGTCCACTGCAGGAAGATGCAGGTCCTCCCGTTGCCATAAAGCAACCATTGACCAACCAACGCCTGGTTGGAGATGGTCTAAGGTGCGCAAGACAGCGGCTGGCACCACATGCTCATGGCGAAGGCGAAGTGCAGCGGCCTGGCACTCTGGTGCTTGGGTGACTGATGTGGCCTGCGTGGTAGGCAAAGGGCCAAGGGACCTACGCACAACTGTGAAGGTGCCACTTGGGGGGCGCTGTAGCTGGTCTAGGTCCTTGGCCTGCAAGGGGGTGGCCGTGGGGAAGTTCATGGCAAAGGCTGACACCATGAATTGATCAGCTGGAATAGGGCATATGCTGGCAAATGCCTCCAGCTTGGAGATCTCCCCCTTCACCCATATAGCATGGTTGTTCACAACAAATTCATGGTGAAACATGGTGCCTGGAAAACAGAAGATTGCAGTAGGCCACTGTTTTGGTTGGTTTCAAAGGAACCATGTATGGAAAGCCCCAACCAATACCTGTCAGCACAACCTTTTTTTGCCAGGATTGCTCCAACCAGTTTCGAGATCCAAGGGTCCAAAGTGTGCTCGACTATCCGCCCCCTCCCTCTGCGCCACTGTTTTGGTTGGTTTCAAGGAAACCATGTATGGAAAGCCCCAACCAGTACCTTTCACCAGAACCTTTTTTTGCCAGGATTGCTCCAACCAGTTTCGAGATCCAAGGGTCCAAAGTGTGCTCGACTATCCGCCCCCTCCCTCTGCGCCACTGTTTTGGTTGGTTGCAAGGAAACCATGTATGGAAAGCCGCAACCAGTACCTTTCACCACAACCTTTTTTTGCCAGGATTGCTCCAACCAGTTTCGAGATCCAAGGGTCCAAAGTGTGCTCGACTATCCGCCCCCTCCCTCTGCGCCACTGTTTTGGTTGGTTGCAAGGAAACCATGTATGGAAAGCCCCAACCAGTACCTTTCATCAGAACCTTTTTTTGCCAAGATTGCTCCAACCAGTTTCGAGATCCAAGGGTCCAAAGTGTGCTCGACTATCCGCCCCCTCCCTCTGTGCCACTGTTTTGGTTGGTTGCAAGGAAACCATGTATAGAAAGCCCCAACCAGTACCTTTCACCACAACCTTTTTTTGCCAGGATTGCTCCAACCAGCTTCGAGATCCAAGGGTCCAAAGTGTGCTCGACTATCCGCCCCCTCCCTCTGCGCCACTGTTTTGGTTGGTTGCAAGGAAACCATGTATGGAAAGCCCCAACCAGTACCTTTCACCAGAACCTTTTTTTGCCAGGATTGCTCCAACCAGTTTCGAGATCTAAGGGTCCAAAGTGTGCTCGACTATCCGCCCCCTCCCTCTGCGCCACTGTTTTGGTTGGTTTCAAGGAAACCATGTATGGAAAGCCCCAACCAGTACCTTTCACCAGAACCTTCATTTGATCCTCACCGAAACCCCCCTGTCCCTCAGCTTCTGGGTGCACGACCTTGAAACAGCCGTAGCTGCAAGGTCGTACACCTCCCAACCCCGAGGAGTCCCTGCAAAAACCACCCCATGCAGGAGCTCCTCCTGGTGTCCCCCTGTCACCTCCCATTTCCCAAAGGGGGGGAGGGTGCTGGGGGGCATCTTGGGGAGGGGGGCCTTAAGGAGGCGGCGTTTCTTTGCCTCCTCCCAAGCCCCCCGCATCTGCCCCAGCACATCCTCTGCCCTTCCCTGCTGGGCAGTAGCTGCTGCCCGCAGCTTTCCCTCCCTGCTCTTCACCCCCTGCCCCCCCTGCCTCTTCCCCCCCACCCCCTCCCGGACAGCCTGCTCAGCCTTCTTGAAGGACTGGCAGGCCTGCTCAAACTGCCCTCTCAACTTGGAGTACCGATCGGCTGGTGATCGGTACTCCTTGAGGACCAGTTTCCTCAACTGGTCCGGAACCCCCAACTCCCCACACACTGCCACACTCCGGTCAAAAATGGCCAGGTCCAGAACCACCTTGGCCACGTTTGGGGGCGTCTGCCCAATTGGAGCACGATGCTCCACTTGCCTGCGGGAGGTCACGGCCCCCCGAGTCACCCACACCACCACCCCCTCCCCCTCCGGCCCGTAGCGTGCCCCGGCCGCGAACCAGGACACTGTCTTCTTACTCAGCTGTGCAACCACCATCTGGACTTGCACAGCTGCAACAGCCGCCAACAAAGCTGCGCAGTGGGCAGCCTGCATGCCCTTGGGGTCCTCCGCATCTTCTGCTGCGGCGCCGGGCCCTGCTGCTGCTGCTCCTGCTGCTCCTCCGACTGCTGGCGCCTCCCACAAAGCGGGGGTGGCTGGCGAAGGGTTGCTGCCACCGGCACTGCTATCGGCATTGGGGTTCCCACTCCCAAGTTCAGCCAGTCGACCCGAGGAGATGGGGACGGCGGCAGGAGCTGGTGGCTGGGCGCGGGCAGCCAGGGCAGCAGAGATGGAAGACATCAGAGCGAAAAAGAGGGCTGATGAAGACCCAACACAGTGCATCCCCAGCTTAGGCAGGGGGGGGGGCTTCTGCGGTCCCAACCTCGCCCTGGCCCTGGCCCTCACCCTTGGCCTGCAACCATGCACCTAAGATGGTAAGTCGCTGCCGCTTTGGTGCGCCCTCGGAAGAAGGTTTGGGGGCTGGGGCCAAAAGAAACTCAATGCCCCAAAAGACACCGTGCGCATGGTACGTGGGTTGCTGGTCTGTTCTGAAAACCTCACCGTCGGGGGGGGTAACCACCTTTTCCCACGTGCCTGAGGGGGCTTGGTCCCACACCCGCCAGCCGTCCTTTTCCCCGAAAACCTATACCACATGTGCACCTGTGATGGTGGCTCTGAGGGCGCTGTGAATCGTTGCATGTGGGGACTCGCAGAAGGCATCGTTTATGATAACCCTCAAAACCTCGAACGGAACATGAATAAATGAGAGGGGGGGGAACTGCACGTTGCAGGAAACTACTTTTTTGGACCGCTTCTTGATCTTGGCCTCTTTGAACCAAGTAACTACATCGCTCTGGGTCCACTTTAACTCGCGAATGGTACTGTCCGGGTGTGTGGACAGTATTGATTTCAAGTACATGTAATGTACACGCAGCCTCTCTTCAGATTCCTCTGCAAAGGTCCGGTCCGTGTTGTATTTCGGATCCGGACCAACAATGCAGAGGTTTCTGTATTGTACACCGTACGAGGTCTCATGTTTGCTGGGGCTTGTCTTGCCCACAGCCTCCCGTGTCGTTAAGACAGGGATTGAAAAATGCTTATGCATAAGCATAGCCAGCAAGGTATCCTTGGGCTGGATGCGGTATGCATCAGGGACGACCCTGTCCAAAAAAACCCTTAGCATTCTAGGTTCAATGGTCTCTGACGGCTTATGCCGCAGGCACAGTGCTGCTAGGGCGTGTTGGAGGCGCGATTGTGTATCACCCGGTTCGGGAACTTCGGTATTGGCTGTGTCCGCGTCAATGAGCTCGCCCTCAAGCTCCAAATCTTGTTCCGGGAGCTGCTGAACGGGGTGGGGGGGCTGAGCGGACGAAGACGAGGCACTAGCGGCACTGCGTTGACTACCAGACATGTCTGTTGCAGGTGACAAAAAGTGTTCTGAGCACAAAAAGGGAATACATTAGTGAGTCTACTCAAAGGGGCCTAGGTGAGAAAGCGACACACATGCAAAAAGAAAACCACAAAAGCAGGCACAAAGCATCACAAGGCACAAGAGGCAAACATTCAGAAGCTTGAGTACAGTGTTCTCGATGCAAGTTTGTAGGCAAAGCAGCCACCAAGGATCAAGCTGGCGTTGCACATGTCAAAAGCAAAAGTCCAAATTCACAAAGGAGCACAAAGGGGAAGCAATCATAAGCTTGAGCACAGTGTTCTCCATGCAGTTTTGTATGCAAAGCAGACAAAGGGTAGACAAACATTAGCTTCAACGTGCTGTTCTCCATGGCATCTTGCAGGCAAGGTAGGCACCAAGCATCCAACCAAAATTCCACCGGGTTCGGGGTGAAAAATTTCTTCCGAGCTCCCCCGGCACGGTTGGCTGGGAAGCCCATGGAACATTCCTACCCATATTGGTTGCGTTTTGGGACCCGATCTGGCTGCCAAAACTTCCGAGCATCTTTCCACCAAGCATCCAACCAAAATTCCACTGGGTTCGGGCTAGAAAATTTCTTCCGAGCTCCCCCGGCACGGTCGGCTGGGAAGCCCATGGAACATTCCTACCGATATCGGTTGCGTTTTGGGGGGCCGATCTGGCTGCCAAAACTTCCGAGCATCTTTCCAAGGGTTTTCGAAAACTTCCAAGCGACGGACCGAAGCATATCGCATGCATGTCGGTACAGATTTCCTAAAATTGCCACCGGTAACCGGACAATATTGGTCTCTCTTTCAATGTTCTGTGCTGGGCACCGGTGGTACATGTGACCACCCTCCCACAGTGCCGGTTAGTCTCTAACCCTTGCCCTGCAGGTCGTGCCCCTGTCATGCATTTGCTCTGTGGCACGTGAGGACGTGTCGTACCCGAACTTCGGGGGCGCAAAGGCGCCTATGGTGGCGCAAAGGCGTCTCAACATTTCAGGAAAAATGTTGGCTGCCGGACACTGCAACAGATCATTGCTGTACTGTGTGTGACACATACCTTTTCAGCACCACACCATGCGGGCACAGGCCGCCCACATTTTCATGTCCACTCGCTCGCAATACCCTCACATGGGCCGCATTCTCGCAGCCCTTGTCATGCTTCGGCTTTTCAACACGTAACGACGTGTCGCGCCTGTGCTCCAGGGGCGCAATGGCGCCCCGTTGTTTCACCATTAAACTGCTCTATGCTGCCATGGCGTCCCATGCACCTTGGTTAGCTCAGACCCAGCACCCTGCCTTTGCGCCATTTAGCCCCCGACTCTTGCTCTGTGGGTCTCTCTCCCACTCTCTCCCTCTCTCTCTCTCCTGCCCTCTCTCGTGCCCTCTCTCTCGCTCTCCTTCTCTCCGTTCCTTTTCCGTTGTGCTGGACTGTCTCTCTCTCTCTCGTCTCCGTTCCTCTCCCACTGCGTCTCTCTCTCTCTCTCTCTCTCTCTCTCTCTCTCTCTCTCTCTCTCTCTCTCTCTCTCTCTCTCTCTCTCTCTCTCTCTCTCTCTCTCTCTCTCTCTCTCTCTCTCTCTCTCCCTCCCTCCCTCCCTCCCTCCCTCCCTCCCTCCCTCCCTCCCTCCCTCCCTCCCTCCCTCCCTCCCTCCCTCCCTCCCTCCCTCCCTCACTCCCTCCCTCCCTCACTCTCCTTCTCTCCGTTCCTTTTCCATTGTGCCGGACTGTCTCTCTCTCTCTCGTCTCCGTTCCTCTCCCACTGCGTCTCTCTCTGTCTCTCTCTCTCTCTCTCTCTCTCTCTCTCTCTCTCTCTCTCTCTCTCTCTCCCTCCCTCCCTCCCTCCCTCCCTCCCTCCCTCCCTCCCTCCCTCCCTCCCTCCCTCCCTCCCTCCCTCCCTCCCTCCCTCCCTCCCTCCCTCCCTCACTCCCTCCCTCCCTCACTCTCCTTCTCTCCGTTCCTTTTCCATTGTGCCGGACTGTCTCTCTCTCTCTCGTCTCCGTTCCTCTCCCACTGCGTCTCTCTCTGTCTCTCTCTCTCTGTCTCTCTCTCTCTCTCTCTCTCTCTCTCTCTCTCTCCCTCCCTCCCTCCCTCCCTCCCTCCCTCCCTCCCTCCCTCCCTCCCTCCCTCCCTCCCTCCCTCCCTCCCTCCCTCCCTCCCTCCCTCCCTCACTCCCTCCCTCCCTCGCTCTCCTTCTCTCCGTTCCTTTTCCATTGTGCCGGACTGTCTCTCTCTCTCTCGTCTCCGTTCCTCTCCCACTGCGTCTCTCTCTCTCTCTCTCTCTCTCTCTCTCTCTCTCTCTCTCTCTCTCTCTCTCTCTCTCTCTCTCTCTCTCCCTCTCTCTCGCATAAAAGGGGTTTTCGGGACGTTCCGTGTATCTCTATCCCCCCCGGGGTTCGAGCCCTCCTCTACAGAACAGAAGAGGTGCGGTTAATCCACTGGGCTATGACCATTTGTTATCTGCATCACTTGCTCCAATCTGTCCTACTCCCCCCTGCGTGTCATCCCTTGTCATGCATACCCCCTTTCGCATGGGGGTGTGCTCAGCGGCGTGTAGAGGAACCGCACAACGTCCCCGGGTACCGGGTCCGCCTGCCTTAAGAGCGTCCTGTGCAACAGCCTCAAGAGGTCCGCTCGGCCCGCCAACCACACATGCATGCAGTCTCCAGTTCTGCTCATAGAGGAGGGCACCGCTCTGTGTCCCTCTGCCGTCGGACAGTGGAGGATCGCCTCCCACTGGAACGGATGCCACTTGCCTGCACTTTTGGGTCACCACTGGACCTGCATGTTCGCCAGAGCCTGAGTCTTCACGGTCCAGCTGATTTGGACCATCACCGAGTAGAGCTCCTGATTGCTCATCAGCAATGGTTTGCCATGATTGTCCACAATGTCACAGTGCATCCTGGTGCTATGTCGTTGGTCCAGTCGGAGCCAGATCTATCCATGCATAGTTGGGCTTGAAACTTGTGAGATATCCGCACCAGAAAGCAGGGGCTACAAATTCTGTCATTATCGATCCTGCCCTAGATTCCTGCTTTTCCTGAGCTTTCGCTTCTTGCGTTGCCGCCTGGTGTCGCTCACATCTGTGCTAAAGGACGGTGTTTCGGATGCAAACAGTTCTTTCAAGAAACCTCCCTGTTGTGTGTGTCCTGTCCTTATGTCCTCATTTTCTGATCTGCTTGAGGTGTATGGACCCATTCCACGTGGCGCTGGTTCTCCGGATGCTTCCCCTGTCAGCTCATCACTATCCATGGGTACCATACCCAAGGATGACCAGAGTGCCTTGGTGTCCTCTGATTCAGATCCCGACCCTCCCCTCAACCCTACCGTAGATTCCGACCCTAATGATGAGTGTGGTGCAACATGCTGAGACCACAGCGGGCTCGAACACATGCCTTCCATCGCCAATCCATTTGCCACCTCATTCCCCTGGCGGTGACATGTGTTGGGACATGCTCCCACCTGACTTCTCTTCCTGGCTTCGCCATTTCCTGGAGCAGCATTTCCCAGACGGGGACCTGGACCTGCAACTTACCACACATGGTTGTCCATCCCTTTGACTTCCAGTGCCGGGCCTTGCCAGTCGCTCCCAGCTGCAGGTAATGTGAATCGGTGAGGATTGCCAGTTTTGGCACCCAGAACCCCTATAAGGCTTCCAGGGCTGCCCAAAGTTCCGCTCCGCTATTTGTTTGCCTGTGGCGTGTTGGTACGTAGCCGCAGAGGCGCACCTCTGGTCCTTGCTCATCTTCCGCTGCGAATACGCCAAAGCCCCCGGCCCTGCGCATGTCCTTGTGGCTCAGTCGTTTTGATGACCCGTCCGTGTACACAATCGTGTAACCCTTTGCTGCCAGTTCTGCAATCAGATCTTGCACTCCTTGTAGCACTCCCGGGCCTGTCTGCCTCGGGCGCTTCGGGCGTGATTCCGTTTCCCTATGCCAACTGCGTTTGTCGGCTGATCGCTCTTGCGTGAAGCACTCCGTGTGTGTTTGCCACCATGCATTCAATCCCCCATTTACTCGTACTTCCCCTTGCCGCGGCTGCACTCCGGTATCTCGAAGTTGCTGCAGCGACTGATGGAAGCCTCTCCACTGTTCCTTGCGCTCTCCTCAGTAAAACCCCACCCATTCACACAGCTCCCTTGGCCAGGTTGTAAGGTACGATGTGAACACCGGTGATGCTCCTGCTCTGACTTCGCATGGGTATCGACAGTGGGCACTTCGTGCTGACCACATTGCCCAGCCTTGATTCATGTTCAGCAACCACTCCTGGTGGTCGGACTCCATCATGTCTCGGACTCCAGACTTCCCGTTACCAGTTTCTACCGGGCCATAGTAGTGTTGTATCATCGCCGCTGCCGCTTTAAACATGGGGCACTCGACCATCGCGTGTTTGACCGTCTCCTTTTGAGAGCACACCGGGCACTTGTCCGTGCCCGACCTCTTGTAGATGCTTGCATGCACGGTCAGTTTGTGCCACAGCACTTTTTGCGCAAAGTCCCAAACCCTCGGCGGTAGCTGTGCTTGTGCCCATTGTTCCCATACCTCCGGTGTTTGTGGGTTGCGGACCCCTGGCTGAGAGGCGAAGAACTGAAGCAGCCATGCCCTGGTCCACTTTTGGGCGTGGACCGCGGGGGTATCAAACCCCCCTTGTGATGGATTTTTATTGAGGAGTCGTGCACCATCATTGTACACCCCTTGCCATGTTCGAGGCAGTGCATTCAACAGCCTTACGTCCTCCAAGGATTGCAATTGACCCCACGTCAGCACTCCCTGCCGGATCATTTTCATGTTGTAGCAGGAGCAATTGAACTCATTTCGGAAGTACACAGAGTGCCACAGTGGCAGTTGGTCCCGGTTTGCTGGGGGGGGGCACCTGTGGGGCCACCCGTTGGATATTTGAGTGTGCCTTTGCCAACCATCCCAAGAACGCCAGCTCCGCGGTCCGGACCATGCCCAGCTGGATATATGGGAGGTTTTCTTTGAACTATGTGAACCCGATGGTTGTCGCCCATGCATAGAAGGTCTCCACTGCCTTGTCGGGATACTTGTGAGGCTCCCCCAAAAGGCTGACGAACGGAGCCGCTGCCTGGTGCATGAGAAACAGCTCTGGCTCCAGCAGTGCCAGTCCCCCTTGTGTTCTTGGCCATGAGAGGATTGGCAGAGTAATTCCCCAACTGTTGGTACCCATGGTCACGTGGTACACTAGCTTCAGCTGTCTGACCACTGAGATTGGGGCATAGTATGCCTTGGATACCTAGGCCACAACCGGCAGGATCCATCATGACAGCATGAATGCACGTTCGTCCATCGACAACTGCAGCGTGGATACCACCCGTGCGCGACGAAAGGCCTCTTGCAGTGCTGGTGCAAGAGCCTGCTCTATTGTCAGCCCCCATCCCTGGTCTTCCTGGTGGTGCCGTATATTCCCCAAGTGTACACCGAGATACTTGATACTCGTGTGGGGGGGGGGGGGGGGCTCCATGCCTGGCTGGGCAGTGTTGCCCATATCGTGCTCCTCCTGCCATGCGCCTTCAGTGCTGGCGGTGCTGTCTGGTTGAGACTGGTTTTTTGACTCCTCCTGAGGATTTGCGGCCATTGGCGCAATAGCTAGATCCGCTGTTGACTTTGCGTGACCGCTTCGCGGCGTTCCGGCCTGTGTGGCCGTTGGGCAAACAGAGATACTTGAGGTGGCGTGTTCCACGGGGGACTCAGCCAACTCCCTGGAGTTATCTGATATGGGCCTCTCCGCCCTGCTCGTGGCATGTGTCCAGCATGTCCTGGTACCTGAGCATACGCCGATATTCTCCTGCTGCTGAGCGGGATTTGTGCCACTGCCAATATGCTCGCAGTGGAGTTGCCCTCATAGCCGGCGTTTTCCGGTCCCACTCCATATTGCCTTTTGTGGTGCTCCGCTTCCTTGTCTCGTCTTGCCATGCGGGGAATAGTGTCTCATTCAGGGAGCACTTTGGTGACAAGGTAGTGGTCCACGGCTCCGTACCCTGCTTCAAAATGGCAATGTTCTTCGTTTCTGGTTCTCGGCACATACTGATAGCTGTGCCCCCCGATCGCAAAGGCGTCCAGGGGGATTCTCTCCGGCTGCGGTGTGCCGGGCGGTGCTGAAGCAGGACAGTACTCGTAAAGCTCTAGCGTGAGCCATGAAGCTTCAGTGAACAGAGGACAAGGCATAAGATGCTCTGATGCAGGACGAGTCGGATCATTCTCCCCATCCATAGTCTTGGTTCTGCTGGGTGCACTGCAACAATGCTGGCGTGCGCGCAGTGTGTCTACAGCGTGCTGGACTGCCTGGCAGGCTCTGTCCTGAACTGACGCGTGAGTTCCATGCGGTGTGGCCGATGTGTTTGTAGCATTGCGTGTGTGGTATGCTTGCTGTGTGATGGTCGTTGTAGGCGAGATCGCGCTCAACATGTTCATGACGCTTTCCTTGAATTGCTGCATTGAATTGAGTGGGTGTTGAGAAGCAGTTGGTGTACTTGAAGTCCCCGCGCAACCGTCGGGGTTGCGGGGCCGGGTCTCACAGTGTATGCCTGCCTGGAGGCGCAGCTACATGGCGGAAATGCTTTCGAAAAAAATAGACACTCAGAAAGCATTTTTGGGCAGGTAAACCGCAACACCACATCCCAAAGTCCCAGAAAGCACATCCCCACATAGCAAGCCTTACAAACCACAGCCACACACACCCGAACCTAGAAATCACACCCCCACACACCACTACCCCATACACAACACACCCAGATGCCACAACCCCACACCCCACAAGCCCACTTACCACGGCCCCAAACGCCACAATAACAGCGAAGCAAAGTGTGAACTAGCGCCATTACCTACTTTGGGGCAATCTACAACCTACAGCCAAGCGAAAGGGACAAATACACACACATAAACATACCTCCAACCGCTTTTTGCTGGTCTACCCTTGGCTGTCCACTTGCACAAAAAAAGGCATACCCTGCCAAAGGTTAACCGTTGTGTGTGTGTGTGTGTGTGTGTGTGTTTACATAATGGGTGGGGGAGGTATAAGGTAAGAGGGGTACAGAGGAAGATATTCCAGAGCATGTGTGTGTGTGTGTGTGTGCGTGTGTGTCCGCCTTTGGTTGGTTCTTGTTTCCCTCACAAAGTGTCTTTGTGTGTGTGTGTGTGTGTGTGTGTGCGTGTGTGTGTGTGTCTCTTCTGTGCTATTAATGAGGGTTGATGGCTTTTAATGTCCTAGCCGCTCTTGCAACGGGAGGCTTAGGGGTTAGCGGGTTAGGGCCTGCCTGAATCCTGCCCTATCCCACCCCCGGCCCCCCGGTATGTCGCGGCGCGGCGGAAGGACGCCGTCCTGTGGCTATGTGCCCTCCTCAGAAGCCCTCCCGTGGCCCTGACCCGGGCCCTGTGTGCCGCCTCGGGGCGACGCCGCCGCCCCCTGCCCTGCTAGGTCTCCCCCCTCCCCCCCGGTCACGGGGCGTGGCACGAGCGCTGGCCCTCCGGAGGGCAACAGGCCCGCTTGTTGCTGTAGCCCCCGCCTCTGCACCGGCAGGCACCGTTGTCCTCCCCCCAACACCTTGGAATGCCCCTCATGATGGCGGCTGCAGCAATGCCGTACCCCCCTGTGCCCCCTACATGACTTGCACGCTGGGGCCCTATGCTCATCGCACACATGGGGCGCCGCAGCTGCCCCACCCTTTTCCCCCCCGCCCGCTGCGCCCTCTTCTGTGGGGGGGAGGGGGCAAGGGACTCTCCCTGATGCCCTGTGATCGCCCCTGAAGGGGGGGCCTTTCCCGCCCGAGCGGCGGACGTCGCCACCACGGCCCCCCTGGAGCCGTGCCCTGTGGGGTGGGGGTCTGTCGGCTTTTCCTGCCCCCTCCCTGAAGAAGAGTCCGCTACCCCTGGGGGCCGGCCTTTGCCCACCCCGGGGGCCGGGACGCCCGAGTGCTATTAATAAGGGAGACCCATGTTTGACTGCTTGCTGAGATTGGCTTACCGAAGTGTACACCTGAGTGTGTACCTTATTGGACTGCTTGTTATTTACGGTCAACAAGTCAGAACCTGTGAGCCGACATACTTATGTTATTTCCGTAGAAGCTCTCCCGTGCTCTGCACCAAACAGAAAGCGACTGACATGCTCTGGCTCTCCCTCTCCCATCATCTCGCAGGGCCGCGGGGCGGGGGGGGGAGGGGGGGCATGGTGACTTGGGTCTCCGTCGCTTTGGGGCGGGCGGTGTGGCTGGTACGTGCGGGGAGCGCGCATGCTCCATGTGTGTGCGTGCGAGGCTGCGGGCGGTGCGCAGCCGCTTAGCTGATCGCGTGTCGAGTGCGGCTGGCCGCTTGCGCACCGGCGTGTGTACTTTGTGGTGCCCTGTGGCACAGCAGTTTCGGACCCCCCTTTGCATTCTGGCGTATCTGGCGCAGGCGGGCAATCCATGCTGGCGGCACGTGACTGACGGGGGCACCCCGTCCACATATCCTGGTCGGTGATGTCTGAGGGAACATCACACGTCCCCTGACTTGCGCAGGCGCTTGCATGTGATGCACGGCGCGCGCTGGTGTGTGTTGCACAGGTCGAGAGCCCGTGCGCATGTATGTGAAGCCGGCACTGCCACACATGCTTGTGGCGCCGGCGGACTTGCAAGGTTGCGTTGCCTGGTGGTCTAGTAAGGTGCCTGCGGGGCTGTGCCCTGACCAATGACGGGGAACAAAATTTGCCGCGAAAGCCACCTCCCCCTTTGGCGGTTGCTGAGGAGGAGGGCATGCGCCCGATGTTTAACACTCCCATGAGGGCCCGCTGAATCCGGGCTTCCTCCACTTCCGCTGGACTGCGCCTGTGTTTGTACACGTACGAGCGTGCCTTGTTCTGCTTGGCGTGTGCACGCAGCGCCCAAGTTTCTTCGCAGTATTGACTGAGCCTAGCAATATGCCCCACCATGGCCTGTCTGGACACGAAATATGGGCGTTGGCTGAGACCCCTTTGCTGAGGCCCCGCCAACGGGACCAATGAATTCGCCCTGGTGATTACTTTAGCGGGGTGCAGGGCGCCCTGCGTAACCAACTTCTGCATTGTGCATGACGCCAACCTGAGAACCCTGGCGCGCTCTTGCGGCGGCAGTGCCGTCCCTCTGTATTTGGCCTGTGGTGCTGTGCGTAGGGTGCGCTGTGATGTTTCCTCGAAATCGAGCGGGAGCTCTATGAATGTGAATGAATGTGACAGTGCCTGGCTCGTCTGCCCAAACCAGCTGGCGTGCCCAGGAGAAGAGATCTGCTAAAAAAGGTAGCTCCCACAACCGGGTTTTGGCTGTGGGCTTGGCGAGCGTCAGCGTGCCTAAATTTTTCGAGGCGCGGGACAAGGCCCGTTAGTTGCTCGTACGGATACGCTGTCTGTCTGACATGTCTGGCTGAGGGAAATGGCATGGGGGACTGCTCATCTTGAATCTTGCGGGCTGTAAGAATGGCCACATAAATGACATGTATGGCTTGTAAAAATTCCAGGCTGGTGTTGCGCTCCTACCTTGACAGGCAGTGGGATGTTTGGCGCTAGTCCATACGTGAGTAAACAGGGGGGCCAGTGGGCACTGTGCTGTAGCCCAGGAAACTGTTGGGCCCCATGCTCAATATTGGGTGTGTGAGAGTCTCTAATGGTCCGACACGCTTCGCAGGGCGGAAAATATGTTGCTCTGTCTCCGCGGCCGTACCGCAGAAGGGGCAGTCAGAGGCGGGCCGCAGTCCCCTTTGGTGTGCACGCAGCGCTGTCCCGACCCCCCCCCCCCCACAAGGATGGTGCCAAGCAACGAGCGTTCCAGCTCCGAGGTGAATGAGAGGATACTCTGCGGGACAAAAAGCCTGTTAGTGGTGTAGTGCATGCCTGTGAATTGCCGGGGCCTGCGTTGAATAAGTTGGGCTATCAGCTGTGCCCTGAGCGGTTCCCGGACATGGTGCTTGACCTCCGCCTCGTCGCCAATGAGGCTCAGGGGTGGGGCGACGCCTGGCGCTGCCCATTCCCACCACCCTTGTGCTGGGGTCCATCCCCAGTTGTGCAGTGTCTGTAGTGCCCATTCGAAAGGTCCTGCAGATTTCGCAAAGCGGTTTTTCTCCCATATGGCCCGGGCCAAAACCAGCCATGAACCCCGCGTTCGGCATAGCTTCGCCAGCCATACCGCGCGCTGATACGGGATGATCAGGGTGGGGGCAATCTTGTGCCCTGCACAGAGCAGGCAAAAAACCATTTCCTTGGCTCGCGCTGGGCGGGAGAGACCCCAAATAGTGGTGATCATTTTCGTCTCAAAAGAGCTCAAGCTTTTAGGGTGTAATAGCACGATCTCCGGTGCACGGAGGCCTGTGGCCGTAATCATCTTAGAGACGAGAGAGCATCTCCGTTCAAAGTGTCCCTTGGCAGCGTGCACCATGTCCAGCAATCTGCTAGGACGCGCAATACGGTGCAATATGAGTGGGCCCGAACTGGGATCCCCTTTCGTGCGCACCCTTGCCCCCAGTGACTTAAGCTGTGTCGAGATTGGAAAGGGTTCCCGCCCCATCCGCAGTGCGTCTTTGTCAGCGAGGCGGACTTGAAAGCTTACAGATTTCAGCGGGTTCACCGCCTGTCCAATGTCGGTCACCCACTCCTCCGTGCGCTCAAGCAGTCGCTGCGTGCGTGGTCGCTTTGTGCCCAATCCGTAGGTGTCATCTGCGTATCCTAAAGCTGTGATAATGAAGGACAGTGCTTCCGTGGAAGAACCCCCTGGTGGCATGCGGTTCGCTGACACCTGGATCGCTTGTGCCTGAGCATCCATTACCCGTTTCCAAATGCTGGTCAGCAACTTTATTAAAATCACGCTGAGAGGACAACCCTGAAGAATGCCATTGGTGGCTTGGAAAAAACTGCACATGCATGCCATAATTTTGAAACAGCGCATGAGCTGGGCGTACATTCCGGACAAGGCCCTGTGGACCCCTTCATCCATGCCCTCCTGTTTGGCAACCACGAGCACCACCTGCTGTGGAATAAGATCAAAGCACTTTACATAATCCAGCCCGGAACCCATGAAGGTCGTTTGCATGACATGGCATAACTCAATTAGCAGGGAAATCATGCCCACTCCGTCCGTGACGCCTCTTTTCCTCCCGAAACCATAGGCCTGAGGGTGGATCCACGTCTCTTGCCATGTCATGCACTCCTCCAGTCGAACCCTCGCCCATACCCGGTAGATCGGTGACCGGACACACAGTGGTCTTTGCTGCATGGGGAGCATGCCTTCCCCTTTTGGGTGTGTGTGTGTGTGTGTGTGTGTGTGTGTGTGTGTGTGTGTGTGTGTGTGTGTGTGTGTGTGTGTGTGCATAAAGTGGGGGGGTATAAGGTACTACGGTGGCCCGGATGGCCATAGCATGGCCTAGGACACCCCGACCGAGCCCGCTAACCGCGCGGTTGACCCCCAAGAAGACGGTAAACCCAACCCAAACAACCCCAGCGAGGCCCCTAACCCAGTCAACCCAAGCAAAGGTACCCCCGCAGTATAGGACCCAAAGACGGGGTCCCAAGAGGTCTAGCCCCGAGACGTTGGGCCAAATGTCGTTGAACCTGGGTTGTGAGGGGCAATGGGTATGTGATTTGTGCTTTTTTGCTTGTGTTTGAGGGTTTCATGCTTGTTAATTTCGTTGGAAATTTTAATGTTGGCGTCCTTTTTTTGGGTTTAAATTTTAATGCTGGCGGCGTTTAACATTTGTGAAGTTGAACTTTGAACGCAAATTTGAAAGTCAAAATTTAAAGGCGAGACCCATTTTAATAAATTTACCAATGTACTACACCCCCCCCGGCTAACAAACATGATAAAATGACAACCACACACACAAGGCATCCCGTGGGAGTGGAAATTTTACCAAGCAACCACTCTATCCCCCCGCAAAAAAAGGTCAAAGTTCGTTGAACGGATTGATTTTTGGCCAAATATTAAAGATATTGACTTTAACGTTGGTCTCTAGGGGGCAAGCACATCTGCCGCTGTAAAGCCCACCACGCCCCTGGAGCCCCATGCCGCCCCAATCCAAAGCGCATCCGTCGCCAACACATATGCCTGCCATGTCGCTCACGTGGAGCCTTGGGAGGGCAAACACGCCAAGGGTGGACACGCCGAGGAGGGCACTGGCTAAATACGAGCATGTCGTTTAAAAGAAGCCATAAGCGACAGAGTGGTGACAGCAGAGGCAGCAAGCAGGCGCAAAATGTGTGGCACTACGACATGTAGTTGATGTTGCGAGGGCGTAAATTGCCACAGCACGGCCAGCCCCTTTTTGTATATGATGCTCATTGCAGACACCCAGGTGACACAGGATAGGTGTGGCATAAGGCCCACTTCAAGCCAAATGCGGGTGCGTTAGATGGACCCGCTTTGCGGACCGCCGTAGCTTGGCAGAGTGCTTGAGAGATTGAGAGGGCAAGATAGTAGCCTCAAGGCAGCGACCCCAGCTCCTAAAGATGAGTGCGGACACCACCGTCGGAGCTAGCCATGTTGGGCTGCAAGCGCACGTCATGCCCGGGCCCACTTTTGGTGGGGTTGGTGGTTCCTAGGAGCATTATGACTGTGGGTATCGAACTAGAAGTGGTGACATGGTGGCGACGAGGGGTGGAGACAACAACCGCTAGTGCGATGTTGTGAGTGAATGCTGGCGGCATTTGCACCAGGTCAACGTCCGAAACAGCATGGACACGGCTCCCCTATCCCCCACCGATCGCAATGCCGCCGGGCGAAGTCCGCCGCCAACGGAGACGACGCATGACATGTGCCCCGGCAGCCGTGCAGCATGGCAAGCGGAAGCACGGACCACAAGAACGGAATCACTTCGAGATGCCCCTACACGAGGAGCCCAACACTACAACGCCGGGAGAAGGGGGACCCGGGACACGAGAGAGAGGGCCCCTAAAGGAGCGCTCGTGCCCGGCCGAAGAAGCGGGAGGGCTTGCACTGAATCCACGGAGCCACAGAGGCATATCAATAGGGGGTGGCACCCGGAAGGCGCAGTGAGGGTTCCAAAAGCAAAAATGGTAACTAGAGTGCACCAACGAGGGGTTTGCGAGTCCATGGAGCGCCCCCGGGGCGACTGATGCAGTCATGGAGAACGTTGGGGCTCCCCTACCAAGAGCAATCGCCAAGGTGGCCATGTGTATGACTGTCCTCATTCCTCCAGGGGAAAGAGGCCCAGGCGATCAGGTGGCGGCGGGGGATGCAGCATGATTAGGGCCTTCTGGTAGGGGGCCCACTGTAGGCAAGAAAACAGCAGGAGCAAAAATGCGCAAAGCATGGAACTCACCAATAAACTCAGTGGTGACAAAGCACGTATGACACTTCCTGTGCAAAGATGACGGGGTCGCGTCGTGCGCGTTGACAGAGAGTGCAACACAGCGCGCGGGAGCTCATAGCACGTGGAAAGGGACGGTGACATACAAAATGCTGACTCCTCTCCCCTAGCCCCTCCTGCCCACCGAAACGTGGCCCACCGTAAATAGGAGGAGTGGGGACAACGTGCGACCAGTGTACACGAAGAGATGTGTCGACATGAGCGACCACACGACCTGTAGGGGCAGCGTTGGCCGAGGGGAAAAAAAGGCCACACTATGGTATAGCGGGCACGGGAGGGCGAGGTCCGGGACACAAGGGAGAAAACCCCCTGAGCAGAGAGGGGACAGCTTCCCCGGCCTAAGACCCGGCCGGGAACACAAGAGTGTAGGTGCCGAACGAAGGGAGGCCGAGAAGCTTGTAAGGGGACCCCAAAACAAAAAGAAGGGTCGCGGCCCTAAGCACGAGGATAGCTGCCCTATCACACTACCGAGGGCTCCCGACGATGTCCCCAGAGCAACAGCTCCGACCACCAAGGAACCCACGTTTCCCCGTCACTCAACTGTAAGGAATGAGGAACAGCTAAAGGTGAACCACAGGAAAACAGGTGCGCAGGGGAACAAGGGTGAGGGCTAGGAGATAAGTTACAAGCCCGGACAAGGGAGCACCCGCAAATGAACCTCTACACAGAAACACATGGCCATGCAGAGACAGCATGCCCGCACTACTAGGCAACTTCGTGTCCGGCTGGGACCCGGGGTGGTCTCTCGACCTCGCACGAGGGCCATCTCCCTATGGGGGGTCCGGTCCAAGCAAGGTGGTGGTACCGCAGAATGGCGTTTAATGTAGGGTAGGTGCTGGCGTATGCGATAGATCTGCAACCGTGGGACCTCCAACAACTTCCCAACGGCAAGTGTTGCCGACGGGAGAAGCCCCGCGGTGGCCACTGGTGGTCAAAAAAAGGCATGGGAAGCTCTTGCTAAGCAATTTTTGATTGTCTATTGTTTGTCAATGCCAACTGAGCAAGCACCACCAATCGCCAGATCACCCCGGCTGGGAGGGGAGGGAGAAAAAACCCAGGCCACGGTGTCTAAGGAGCCGTGTAAAATGAATGTCGACCCACACCGTGACAACAATGCACATCACAGCGAGGAGAGCCATCACCTGCTGTCCCATGAGCGATCGATTCGACGCCATTCACTCCACCGCAGCACAAGCGGGTGAGCATCAACATCAACCAAGAGCCCACTTCCCGCTCCATCCAATCTTACAGCGCCACCGAATGAGAAATCAAGGTGAGCACCCTCTCTAACGACCTAAACACCCTGCGGGACGTCAAAAGAATGCTAGTGGCCCGCACCCCCATCATGAGATAGTGCGCCAGCGTCGGCCATGGAACAGCCACCAGTCTATTAGCACGCGGCTACAGTATCAAAGGCCACGGACCCCCACGTGACGGAAAGAACTACACCACCAATCGCCACATCACCCCGGCTGGGCGGGGAGGGACAAAAAACCCAGGCCACGGCGTTTAATGAGCCGTGTCAAATGAATGGCGACCCACACGGTGACAACAACGCACATCACAGCGAGGAGAGCCATCACCTGCTGTCCCATGAGCGATCGATTCGACGCCATTCACTCCGCCGCAGCACAAGCGGGTGAGCATCAACATCAACCAAGAGCCCACTTCCCATCGATCCAATCTTACGGCGCCACCGAATGAGAAATAAAGGTGAGCACCCTCTCTAACGACCTAAGTACCCTGTGGGACGTCAAAAGAATGCTAGTGGCCCGCACCCCCATCATGAGATAGTCCGCCAACGTCGGCCATGGAGCAGCCACCAAGGTATTAGCACGCGGCTACGGTATGAAAGGCCACGGACCCCCACGTGATGGAAGGAACTATGGCACCGTCTCTCAGTAACTAAACCCCCACAACGGACCCGCAAATTGCACACGAGCATGCAATGCGCCTCTCCAGCCGCAGCAGTGGACGTTCGCTAGAACTACGTGGCAAATGCGTTGGCGGAGGAGTAGCGGAACCCAGAGGTTGCCACGTACCTCAACTCCATGAAGTGAGAAATGACTTCCATTCAAGTGTGAGGGACACGTCACCCATCAAGAAAAAGATCCGAGGAACACAACGAAAAAGATGAACCTCTGCCGCAAAGAGCAACGACAGCTAGCAGGCGAAGTCAAGATATTGCAAGCAAAAGAGGCGCAAGCGGAGAAAGCAAGGCTCAAGGACTACAACGTTAGTAGCAACAAGGCCATCACATTATCACTGTTGATCCACCCGCGATTTCCTCAACGAGACCGCTTTTCCCTTTTGATGGAGGCGCCACAAGCCGACCGGCGAAGCCCAATGACCCCGCCTCCACAAAGTTGGAGACCGGGGTGCCACCTGACTGCGCCATTTGGAGAGTGCCCGTGTGCCCCATTGCTCCGCGATGTGCTAGGCATGCTCCTACAGCGATCAACTTATCGTGAATCTCTCAGCCGCAAAATCCCTTGCGCAGCAGCAAATCCCCGATAAAGGGGGCTACCTGCGTAAGGTGATTTCTTTTTTTATAGCAGACACCAAGGCGCAGGTCATTTTGGGGGGTAGCTCCTCGTTCACAGCCAAAAAACCCGCAGCCACTGTTTGTTGGCTGTGTGGGAAAAATCGGGCAACCATTCTGCACAAATTTGGTTGCGGGATGGGGGTGATTGTCGAGCAGTGGCTGTGGGCGGGGATGATTTGCCCGATCGTGCGTCCGCGCCGAATGTGTGAGGCCACAAGCCTGGTCCCAGCCCCAGCATAAAAACGCCGCCATCTGACTTACCACCGGCCTCCAACCAACGACGTCCAATGCCGCGCTAAACGTGCAATGCCGTGAGACCACTTCCGGTCCTAACGTTTGGCAGATCACGACGCCCCGGGCAATGACTTCCCATACCGCGCCGGTGCCTTCGAGACTGCTACCTCAGTCCCGGCCCCCATATGAAAGGTCCCGATGAGCGTTCGCACCATCACTGCCGACCAACAACCACATCAACGCGCGCCAACGTGACAAGTACTACTACGGCTCCGGACCCTAACCATGGAGACGCAGAAGCCGACGTGGACCCGGTGACGTGGAGTATGGCGTCACAGTGTCACCGCATACGCGTCGGCAAATTCAGTGACACTGACGCGACAAGGAGGAGTATGCCCCACTAGACAAATTTGGAGCCACATAGCAGCGGAAGCGGCACATCGACAATAACAGGTATGCCAAAAGCTAAGGGGGAACCCTTGCACTACGCGCGCACTGCGCCCTATTTTTAGACTCGATTCACCTATGAACCGAGCCATTCTAGGCACGCTCAAAATTAGGCCACACTAGCTACCCAAATACCACTAAATTTGAGTCACTCAAACTACCCGAGCTCAAGACAAATGCAAGCTACCTTCCCTTCGTATACGACATCATGCAAAATGCGGAAAGCCACGCACATATCCTCTTTTGTTTCTATCTAAAGCTCACTTACTCTTCCAAATAGTACCAAAGCCGCGCATGTGTCCACCTCATCCTCAACTGGACCGGGGGGCAACGTTCCTTGCAAAAGGGAATCCACGTCAACTTCTATTTTCAACTTATGGTGCAACCACGCTTCCTCATCATCGGAGATGCGGCCTTGCATAGGGCATTCAACTGTGGTCAGGCAGAAAACGGGCGGTCCGTCACGTCAACTCGAGGGGCCGTGCCAAAGCATCATAGTCCATCACCCCAACTCAAGGGCCCACACCAAAGTGTGGGAGTCCATGGTGAAGATCAGCAAAAAAAAATTTGAAACCGGGTAGAAATGGGGAAAGGTGAGTGAAAATCCAAAAATGCCGCATCCTGCATGTAGAGGAAGCATCAAAACCTATGGTGGGGGCAAGAATGATGCCCCAAGTCGCACAAAATATGGGTCTCTAGTCCGGCTGACGCCCAAATAGTTGCATTGCGCTAAGGGCTCCCCCTAAGTCGGGCACTGCAGTGCACTTGCATCAGTCCTAACCGATTCGGCAAACGATCGGTGTGGCACTGGGCCTGAGGGCTTGTAGTGGGGACTGAGCTGGTGTTGGGGCTCGGATGGGGTAGTACTGGGGCGGGGGCTTGCAGTGCCGATGCACCTGGCCGTGTGGCTGGTGCTTGTAGTGCGGGCTGGGCGGATGTTGGGGCTCAAGCTTGCATTGCGGGGGGCTGGGCAGTGCCGATGGGGCTTGTATGGGGGAGTGGGCTAGTACTAGGGCAAGGGCTTGTACTAAACATGGGGCTAGCATTGGGGCCACGTATGGGACCCCAAGTCCGCCAACATTGCAGTGCGCTCGTGTTTCAACTCTGCTTCAAAGGCATACATCAGCTAGTCAGGGCTCTTCATCTCGGGCGACCAAGCCGGGTCAAAGAAGCCGCTGGGTGGCTGGATAGCAGACATCTGCATTACGAAGTGTGTGGATTCTTGGAAGGTTGTTTGCGTCTTCCTGCCGCTTGCAGCAGGCACACGTCTACGCACGAGGTGAACCTTGCCAACGCTTGGACCTGTAGCTCAGTGCCGGCAGCATTGTTGATGGCGCGGATCTCGGACACGTCAATCCACAACACATCCGCCCGCACAACAAGCTAGTGAGCAATCATTCCGGCAATGGCAATCATAGCAAGCATCCCGCTGCTAAGCTCCTTGTTCTGCATTTCAAGCAACCATTCGGGGTCTTCAGGGTTTGAACCAAGGGGATGAAAACCCAAGTTTTGATGATGTCTAGTGCTTGCATCCTCTGTCGCACTCTATGGTCATTCCGTGTCCTCTGCTCTTTGCCTCTTGCAACTCACACAAACACAGGTCGGAACGCAATCATTTGCAAGGGAAGGTGCCATCGGGTGTTGCCGCCCGCGCCTGCACCCCCCCCCCCCCCTCTGGAAACCAATACAAACAAAGAGAACTCGGACGGCAGTGTGCAAAACTTAAGTGTTTGTAAATTTTGTGCAAACTTGGGCCTCTCAACACGGGGTCCTCCTTGAAGTGGCAAGAATCCTTCTTCCTTGGAAGTCTTGATGCCAACGGTCTCAAGCAAGCTAACACCCAATACCAGTAGTGTCTAGTAGGTTTGCAAAGGGGTGAGTTCAAATGAGAAATTGGAGGAGGCATTGTCTCATGCAATGATGGGGTGGAACTCTTACGCAAATGCGTAACCCAATGGCGCAAGCATCGCAATGCACCCGTGTGTCAACTCCGCTTCACGGGCGTACATAAGCTAAACAAGCGTCTTCATCCCGAACAACGTAGTAGGGTCAAAGAAGCCGGTGGGCGGCAGGTCACCAGGCATCTGCATTATAATGCTTGTGGGGCCTTGGGAGGCTGCACATTCACTTATCCAATTCTGTGGTGTTGGGACTCAGCGGTGCGAGCCTGTGGTCCACTACACTCTGAGTTGCCATTTGCTGATTTGCAAATTTGTGCTGACTACTAGCTGTGTGGCCGCTGTGGGTTGGAGCCCGGGCTGGACTTGGGTGACGCGAGGTCTGAGCCCACAATGCTGTGGTCCAGGAGAGGTGCGAGGCCGTGGCTTGCTGAACTAGGGGGACTCTCAGGGAGAAACATGCCTACTGTCAGTGACGGAGGGTGCTGCGTTGGCATGTTTGGGCGTCCCTGTTGCTTGTGCTGGGGCCAGTAGGTTTGCTCAGGGGTTAACTGAAATGCGAAATCACAGGGGGCATAGTCCCCTTGGGAAGATGGCGTGGAAGTCCTCGTCGAAAGGGAACCGCAGCCGCAGCCATTGCAATGTGCCCATGTTTCAACGCCGCCTCATGGGCATACATAACGTGGTCCATGTGCTTCATCCTAGACAATGCAGCAAGGTCAAAGAAGCCAATGGTAGGATACGAGGCACCTACATAACGGGGTCTATGGAGTGTTGGTAGGTCGGTAGAGTGATGTCAACATGCGCTATCAATAACAAGGGAAGTGGGGTTGGTGCTGGGGCTTGGACTAGTGCTAGGGCTGGGATCGGGGTTGGGACTGGAGCTGGGGCTGGGGCTAGGGCTGGAATTGGCACCGGGGCTAGCTTTGGGGCTTGGACTGGGACTGGCATTCGGGCTGGGGCTCGTACTTGGGCCCCGCATTGGGGCCGGGGATGGGGCTCACATAGGGACTACGATTGGCACTCAGGCTGGTACTGGCCTTGGGGCGGGTACCTGAGCTGGCACTGGCACTGGCATTGGGGCTGGGAGTGAGAGGGGTATCACGTGCACCTGCCTCATGGAGTCAAAGATGGCTAGACGGAGGTACCATGGATGGTATGCCTTCCTGCACTCCGCGACCACGTGCGGAACATGGCTAGCGTTAGTGCAGCCAAACATGGGTAGCTTCCACATGGACCAACAACGGTTGTCATAGTGACTGGCAACGGCGCTAGTGAACCAAACATTGTTCTCGATGGGCGCGAAACCGGTCTCCTCGAAGGTAAATTCTATGCATGGAGACAAACCCTGGTTGGCAATGTGAGCATCGGTCATCAATGGCAGAGGTACTGGGGCTGATACTGGGGATGGTACTGGGGCAAGGGCTAGCACTGGGACTCGGGGGGGCATGCCATCGGGAACATGCTGTCAAGCTCCAAGGTTTAGTTGGCCACGTTGCTCATTCAAGCGATGTCGGGGTCTTTGGCAGGACCCAGCCCTACTGCTTGTCCTTCTGGGAATGGCCGCTGCAAAGGACTTATCGGCGGCGCGATGGGTGTCTGGTCATGTGTGGCGCCGAAAACAAAAGTAGACACTTAGAAGGGACCGCCCCGATGTTTGCCTTGGTGCGCGCATACTTGTGCGGAAGCTGCGGTTCCGCCTCATCTTCCCGCTTTGGCAGTGCTGCATCCGCATCCAAGCGGGCATTGCCGTCAATAGAGCACCAACTGAAGCCTACCTACACCCTATGCGATGTCACCCTTTGTACGAACGAGCGCCTGTGCTTTGACCTTGGTATAAGGTTGAGGAACGCAAGAGCCTGTTGTGATTGATCTGTGATTGCTCTGGGACCACATCAAAGGGTGCCACACCCATGTCCGAGGACATAGCCAACGTGGAAAAAAAGAAATCCCATAAGTGGAAGAAGCTAAAGTTTACAACGGGAACCTCAAGCTCGCCGTGAAACCACACCATGCACGTGGTAGTGTTCAGAGCCTCCGACTGCAAAGAATCGCATACCTATAGTCCAGAATTGCGTTACTGGTACTTCATCTGCAAGGCGTGGAGAGGCCATGAAGGGCGACCAGCCCCCTCGAGGATCTTGTGTTCATGTCCTATCAGCTTTGCGCACTCGCACTCAACTGCCGGCACATCACGCTTCTTTTTAGATCCTTTGCCCGGCTGGGTTTGTTGCTAATGAAGCACCTCTCCTTGTCATAGAGGGTTGGCTCGGGCCGCGGGAGACTAGTGTCGATAAGCGTCGGAGTCTTCTGACATGGTACACAAGAGAGGCCCATAAAGAAATTGGACTAAGAATGAAAAAGAATCGTATGTTAACTGTCGTGAGCCACTCAACCCTCGCACCCCGCCCTCTGCACGGAACCTGCGTTCCTTCGGAGCTACAATTACACATTGCATTTAGAGTGGTGACACCTAGGCACACATAGCCATTTACACAATCTGACGCCACGGGCTACACGGCCAAAAAAAGAAAAGTTAGCGTTTCTGAAACCTATTAATAGGGGCAAAAAGGGAGACCGGGCCCCATGCATCTACAAATACATCGTGGAGACAAAAGAATATGAGCTCTTAAGAATATCTTTGTGCACTTTAAAAGGAATACCACCCCAGCACGGGCCAAAAGCACCCTTCCATGGTAGGCCACAAACAAAATCATTTGTTGCAGTGTGGAATGCAATGTTGCTTTTTGATGGTGTTTATTCACCAATCATCCTAGAAAAATAAACAATGCTTTTTGGCACACAAATGCAATGCAAGAGCATTGTACTCAAAATAATGACACAAAAGCATTATCGGCACCGTGCATGCATCGGGCAGAATTGGGTCCCCCACGGTCTTCCCTCTGGATCCGTCAAAAAGGTGTTCGTGGAGGCCTTTGGAATGCGCTGGAAATGTCCCAGAAAATGTGGTAGTGTGGGCCCTTGGCAAACGCCCAATGAACATGCAATGCGCACACAATGCCGGATACTACCCCAAAACATCCATTCACAATAAGCTGAAAAAATCAGAAAAAAAAGAACAATTGCACATGCAACCATCATATATTGCAACATCATGCCACAAACACCCTGGCCATCCACAGTGATGACTCTGGTGCTTCGTTCAACGGCTAAACGTCTCGAAACATGTAGTCCTGTATGCAGAGCAGATGACATCCTCCTGAGTTTTGAGGGCATCAGATCGATACTGGGTATGAAGCCTGAGGTTTGGAGTCTCATAAGCCTTCTTACGTCACCACTTCTGTTTCATTCAAAGCGTGAAATTTTGCTTTTTTCCAATTACATTTCATTAAAACAACCTTGAGATTCAAGCATGCAATGAGTGGGGGATTTGAAGTATAACCATGGCAAGGCAAAAAAAAAAACCACACGTAGCTCCCTCACAGGTCGCATGCATATTTATAAAAGTGCTCATTGCTGCCTTCTCCCAAACAAAAATCACTATACTCCCCCCCAAAACTGGGCATACCAGCTTTTCAAGTTGGGGGGGGGGGTCAATAGAGCCCCCCAAAATCTGGGGGAGGGGGGGTTTGAGAAAAAGGCTCAATTGATAGGCAACTTTGGCGCCGAAAATTTTTTTGAGCATTGAAAATGGGCAATTTTTTTTCTCCAAATATATGGCACATGATGACTTTTTTGAGCCCCCTCAAAGCGCTGACTCCAAAAATACCATTTTCATTTTTGGGCCATCTTTGTGCTTGGGTCACCTCCAAGGCCCGGGGGTCAATCTCGGTAGGATTTGGGGGGTCCCATCAAATGAGCCCTTTTTGGGGGGAAGGGGGTGGTCTAGCCAAAGGGCTCTATCAACCCCTGCCCCCCCTCAATTGAAAGCCCGACCACCCCTGTGCCAATATGTTTGGTCACAAAATATTCAAGTGCACTACAACATGAAACACACCACACCTCACCAACAGGATTCTCTCATAAAAAGATTCACTGGTCACATGCCTGTTTTTCGATCCTATGGACAAACATATTTGGGCATTGCTCATGCGCCTTTGTCTTGTAATTCCGTGGATATATTCATTGGAACAAAGAGGGGCAGCTGATCAAGTAGACAAGAGAACCACCGAATTTGTACACTCAGATTGGTTGGTTTCAAGATGATCACTTGCAGATTGTGGCACCAATTTGTGAGTCAGCCATAACACCATACTCACAAGGTGCCATCCCATTGAACTGAACAACATTCGTAGGACTGCCAAACAACAAACCCCAACAGCAGTGCACAAAGGCTACTGGCAAGGCAGAACATGGCCAATTGCAAAGATGGCAGGAGGTAAGAAGAGACACAGAGAGCCAGGTACATAGGCCAAGCCAACCCTGCAAAAGGGAATACAACTTTAGATGGCACCTTACCTGGGTTGCAAACATGTACCCCCTGCCCCCCTTGCAAACTCCCGGGTTAGCGCGACGGTCTCCCGGGGGGGGGGGGGATTGCAAGGGTATTTCAAGGCAATCTGTGGTACACTTCACTGATGCAAGCAAAGAGAACACGTGTGAAGCGACTTTCGCGTTGATGCCAATGTGCTTCATCCAACACAAATGTTATTGAGGATCCAAAGGAACGGTAGAGAACTTTTGGGTACGAGAATAACACACTTTGAACTGTTGCACATGCTCGGTTTGCATGACAGGCACGGGGTGTGTTGCACTGGCCGATGAGGAGGAGGCAATGGCGTGCGGGGCTGGTTTGGCAGCCGCTTTAGCGCCCGCTTGCACAGCCAGACCGGTCCCTTTGGCGGCCGGCTTTGCTCTTGGCTGGGGGGCAGCCTTTGCTCTTGCCTTGGGGGCAACCACCGACTTCTTTGGAGGCACCACATCCGTAGGGATCCACTTTTCCTCACACATATCACGAGTGAAGTACAATTTCCCATCAAACACATGGCCCAAGCCCCAAAATCCATGTGCACTCTTTACCCATACTACTTCCACATCATTACCCTCCTCTTCGTCCTCTTCCTCCTCTTCCTCCTCTTCCTCCTCACTACTCAAAGACATGGAGTCCACATTGGAGTCCTCTTGTCGCGATTCATCACTAGATGCAGAACCCGATGATGAGGAATCCGAAGATTCGGATTCCGATTCCATGGGGGAGTCATCGTGTGTGCGTGAAAAATATTCCGTGTCTTCCAACTCTGAGAGCTTCATTCCCTTTGGAAAATAAGCTGTTTCAGTGGCGCGCACAAATTTTTTATCAGAAATTCGCTCCCAAGCATCCCGGATCCAAGTGATCATAAACGCCGCTCAAGGGCAAGCACTGGGTACTTGTCCGAAAGTTTCTCCAAAATAGGAAGCAGCCATTCACAGAATTGTTCCTCTACATCTCGGCCAAAGGATTGGTTGATCTGCACTTTGTCACACCCTTGGCTGTATGGGGTAGTGTTTGGAGGGCTGACATACATGTAAAACATGAAAGACAACAACAATTCACAAATGCATGCGTGCATGTGACATGGAGCGCCATCCACGATGTACAAATACGAAGCCTCCTCTTGTAGTCCTCTAGTGCCTTCCTGAATACCAAAAAACATGGTCCTCTCCGTCGACTTTGCAGACTTTGAAACAGTGCAAACCACACGAGGCACACTCCTATTAATGCGCTTACATGCAAGGCCATGCGTAAAGCAGATGGGCAACACAAACCAGCAGAATACATGTTAACTAGAAAAACATGGAAGTGACGGTCTCCCGGGGGGGGGGGGGGGCTGGAAGATTGCAAGGGGTGGGAGTTTGCATGGGGGGGGGGGGGGTACAACAAATTGGTTCCAAACTGCACACAGAGAAAAAAAAGATCGGCCACCAAATGAGCAATAAGGCCCTCCTAGGTGCGTGCGTGCATGCATGATTGTGACAATATACCGTCTGGGCAGATTCCCGATGGGGTTGGTTAGCAGCCAGGAACAGGTGAAGGGAGTATCCTGGCAATGGCTGCACTCAGTAATCAGTGGTCAACATGTCACATGGCATCCTGGTGGTCTGGGTCAGGGACTGGCTGTAATGGGGCGGCGCTAAAAGTTGTAAGGGGGCAGTGTTTAGCAGCAGAGGCAGCCCATTGCTTAGTGACCCCGGGGGGGGGGGTAGTTTGGGCCTCGGCCAGGGCTGAGCCACCCACCCACCCAACCTCCTCTGTGGAACAACAGAGCAGAACTGACCAGCAAAAATTTACCACCACTGGGGTTGGAACCCAGGACCTTGAAACCAGAGTCCAGCGCTACAACCAACTCAGCTACCAGCCAGTTCTGACAGTTATGTGCAACAAAGGGTTCACATGTTTGATGCAATATGAAAAAAAAGTGAAAAATGTGTGAAAAATTCAGACAGGTCTTAGAGCCCTGCTTAAACCCAAATCCCAAAGAAAGCGCACCCGCACCCCGGGGGGGGGGGGGGGTGCCTGGTGGCCCAAAATGCTGAAATTTGGGGCCAACCCACCCACCCACCCATCTCTACACCCATCCACCCTGCCCCCCCCCCCCCCCCCGGGGGGGGGGGTATTTTGGCCACTAAGCAATAGCCTGATCAGAGGATTGTGTCACCTTATGACCAGTCATTTGGTTGTGCAGTACAGCATTATGGTACAATTGGTAAAATAGTATTGGCAGCAATGGGGCTGCTGAGGATGGAAGCTACTCTACCCAGCAGGCTGGTAAAGTGGGCCACACTTCAAGAAATCCCTTCGAGAATCTGGCAACCACTTTCAGTCCTCGCAGTGGTAATTCACACAGAAATGGGGAAGAGAATCATGCCAAACGTGCGCCACAAAATGGTGGTGACCCCAAGCCTACCATGTGATAATTCAGTGACACAATTAAAAAAAAACTTACACGCCCAAGGATGAAAAGCAGAGACCAGCAGAGACAGAGGTTGGCGAAAGGTGCTGGGCAAGAAGCACTAAAATGCACCAACCCAGAGAAATCAATCTCCAACAGCTCAGTGGCTGAGCACTGACAGTTCATGCCAGCACAGTGCAGTTGCTTGTGGGTGCTAAACCCTGAACATGTCAACAGCGGTAAAATCAGAGACACTTGTTTTGCACACATGACCTGTCATGCAAACAAGAGAGCCGACAACATCTTGTGCGCTTGTACACATGTTCGTCGTGGTTCAAAATTCGAAAACACGGGCAATAACACACAGTGACAGAAGAACCCACAACATGTAGAAATATGACAATCAGCAATACAGGCTGTGTTCAATCAGTTACCAAGACAAAAATGAAACATGACAGATCAGAGATTTTCAACCATTGCCTGAACAACATAGCATTATTCTCAGGGACAGGCACACATCACAATCTTTGTAATTGCGGAAATTGCGGAAAATATTAAGAAAAATATTGCGAAACGTTAGGACACATTACGATGAAAATTACACGGTGCTCTCTCAGCTTTATGCAACCAAAAGGGTTGTCACGGCTCCCAGTCTCACCATTTTGGTGATGCTACCCCATGTGCCGTCCCTGCCTTTTTTTATTCTTATTTTCTGAATTTTTCTTTGGTTTTGGGGTGGTCTTCTCAGCATCATTAGCATACTTGTCGGCAATGGTAGTAGGGGGGCCGCGCCAGCAATGGTCTGCCCTACAAGCAGCCCTCCATATCCCCGTTTACATAGAGGCCAACTACACATCATGGGATAAAGCAACGGCCAACTCACTCAGGGCACCAAGGTATGTTTCCAAAATTCCATTGGGTCTTCAACGCTTTTGGCGTGATGCACAAAAACGAATTTTCAGGCCTGCAGCATCAATATATAGGTATGTTGAACGAAGTTTTAATTTTGTGACAGTCATTTCAGGTCGGATGCATGAGTTTTTGGACTGATGCGTCACAGATGCTCCCCTCCACTGTGGTATGCTTCTTCAAAAACCCCCGGAGAGATATGGGTGGTTGAAATTTTCAAGCGGGATGCCCGCACCAAGGAGAGCAGCCATCACATCCTCAGGGATGGCATCAATTATCACAGTCTGATAGTCTGATCAGTTGTTGCAGCTGTGCCATGCGATGGCTCTAGTGTACCCTCAGCTGCCCCAAAATCCAATTTGGCTGGCAAATTAGCCTTCCATTGGTGCATCTCGGATTTAATGTGTACATTAGCAAAATTGGGATGCTAGCAGCGCAGTACCCTGGTTGATGGAGGTTTGCAGTGGTGTAATGTGGTGCAACCATTGTGAACATCCATAGAGCAACAGTGGGCACTATCATCCACTTTTCGCTTTTAAATGGTGTTGCCTTTGGTTGGTTGTTTGCCCATTGGAAACAAGGAAAGACAACAACGAGAAAATGGCTGTGACAATACTGGTACGGCAAGGGAAGGAAGGTGGGGTGCAGTTGGTCCTTTCCCTGTAGCCCGTTTTATGTGCAATTGATACTAGTGGCCATTGAGGGGCTTGTCCATTCCATAATTATAGGTGGGAATTCAGTGGCAACTTGCCCTTTTGTGTTCAATAAATCCCACCCAAAATGTGGGGCAAAACACAGAAATTACGGGAAAATTACAGCAATTACAAAAATTACGATCGTAATCTGCACTTGTCCCTGCATGCTGCATTGAGTCAATTTTCAGATTGTTCGGTGCCACTTTGGGGTCAATTCCTCAGGTGCAAGCAGCAAAAGCCTCCAATCAGTTTTCACCCCTTTCTGTGATTTCGTTGTATGCTTCCGGGAGCGCCATTGAATAAACTGAGATTGTTTCAAATACTCTGCAGGCTGAATATTATGGATCGTGCCTGGAGGGTGCAGACAAATCATTAATGTATTCCATCACTGTGGCGTGTCACTGTCATTGAGCGTTGATTCAAAACCCCAAGGTGCAGATTCAGTGGCAGTTTCAAAGGGAGATGCAAGTGTCTGCTCACACGGACAGGCTTTGAATATTTCACACCAGAATGCCAACCAGGGGTAGTAAGAAAGCTCTCACGAACCTCCAAAGTAGCCAAAACACAAACTGATATGTTCCTTGAAGAAAGCAGAGAAGAAGATGATGAATGAAACATTGATGCAAAAATAGTGACAGATTGGTAACAGAGCTGGACAGATGCCAGCCAAACAAACAGCAACAACGAAAATGGCGGTCAAAAAACCGTGATGATTGCCAGGGTCTAGGGATAACTCACAGCATTATGCGGGTTCTGTGGGTTTTGCAACGGTGCCAGCAGCATAGCTTATCGGTAACATTGAAAACACCTGTCCTCAAAGAGCCCCACCATCTTACCCAATTACCGAATCCTGGGGAACAGTTGAATCACAGGGACAAAGCCTGCAGAGACAGCTTGAAGAGACCTCAACCAGCTTCTACAGCAAGCAGACCACCCTCTGTCTTGTGGGGTTTCTTGGAATCAGCTGGGGCAGTAGCTTGGCTGCCGCTGCCGGCATCAAAAACTAGAAGCGGCTTACAGACCTGCAGAAAAATATGTGAAAGGAGAAAACTCAGTGGGCATCCTGAAAACCTCTGACAACAATCTGACACCATGCACATACAACACATTTTTCGCATACAGCGAAAATTTGGAGCTAACACTGCTTTTGTAGCTCACCTCCCCTCAGCCCCCATTTTTTTTTGGTTCAAGCTGAAAACACTGAACAGTTTGGGCAACAATCCCACCACCGTTTGGCCAAACATTGCAAAAAACACATAAGATGATGTGGAACAACCACGTTATTGGATCAGTGCATGTGGTCCAAAAGCCAGTGTTGGAATTTTTAGCTTTCAGCTTTTGAGGCTCAGAACTGCTTATGCAAGTTTGATCAGGGATTTATTAGAATGGAGGCCTGCAACCCGACCATTGCCAGCCGCATGGTCTGCCCAGACTGGTATCCTGTTAGCTCCGCCTCAGCTTTAGGGTTCCAGCACATGTGGCGGTATGAGAGGTGGAACTCCATAGGCCTTAGGCGTTCACCCCCCGCTCACCCCCCCAAAACGGGGCTAGAAGTTCCGAGCCTGTCGGGTAGGGAGCAGGTAGGGATGTCCACTCTGATCACGTCCATCCCAAAACCTGCTAGAGCCACCCAGGAATTGTTACCCCTAGTATACCCGTGGGACACACAACGTTCGAAGAGCACGTAGTTCATAGCATACAAAGTACAGGCAATAGCGAAGAGACTGCATGTCACCACATGGAGACTCAAACGCATTCGTAGGCGTGGTATAGGGTAAACTCCCTCATGTAACACAACACATGTTATGCATCTCTGGTGTTCTTGAATACCATAGCTCAACGACCAATAGTGGATACCTTTCACAGGGACCCTTGTCTCTTGTATAGTTGAAATGTGAAATGTCGAAAAGGAGAATCATGGGGACATCATGCATTACCCGTTGCACGCTCCATGTATTGGCATTGACAAGCGGGACATTACCTTGCTTAGCCACACTATGTCGGTTAGAGACCACGTGCAGGTGGATATTCCATGTGATAAGACCCGAAATTACGACCTCCTTAGAAAGCTTCAACGGAGGGTCTATGTTGGCATATGCAACATTATGCTGAATGCAGTATAGTTTCGCCAATCCTCTGCTAATGATTGGCCCCGGATCATGAATTTGCCTGTTTTGCACTTCAAAACGACCCATGTTGTTTGAACATCCGACACCCACCCAATCACACGCCATTGATCTAATGCTGTTTGCGGAAATACTTCATTAACTCGGTCAAGAGTTGAATCCAGATTTGTGCCTTTTTTGTGCAAAAACAAGTGAATGGGGGCATAGGGACGGAGAAGGTAGTTGCCATCATCCTAAAAGAGTGCAGTGAATCTCTAAGAATTAGAACAGATTGCGTTTTCTCTACCAACACAGCAGACAAAAAAGATTGCAAGTCTGGAACGGACTTGGAAAAGGCTTGCCACGCACCATCCCGTATTCCATAGATGGTGCATATTTTCAAAAGGACCCATGCCACGTATGTTTGTACCCCAAAAATGATCCAAGAAAATCGGGATATGTACCAGATACACTCAGTATGTGAGCATCTCAGCATCTCCTATAGCTATGGCACCACTACTTCTACCGTTAGTGAGCCATGAGCCACCTGTGATGAAAAAAGGGGTACTAGGTAGGCTGTTTATCTTTGGTATGACTGCTGCTACAGATTTAGCATACATCAAACCTGGTACTAGTAGTTCATACATCCAATCAAGGACACGCCATCTTGCATTTGTGGCCTCCAGCAAATTATGGTATCCTGCTTCCATCCATTGATGAGTTTCGTCCACTTGCGAAGTGTGCTTGCACTTGTACATGGGGATGTTCTCTGCAGTCTCATGGAATGGCAAATGAAAACAAGGGTTATTTTCTGGATGATGCATCAAATTGAGAAACCTCGTGTGATTTGATGCATGTACCGGGCACACCTTAGGGAGCGCTTACTGTGCGCCGCAGGGTAAGGGTAATTAGCTTTAGTGTACACTTTCGAGAAATATGCACCGGAACAAAAAAGTTTTGTGCACGTTGATCTGTTGACACCATCGCTCTCTACAAAGTGAGAGGCTACGGCCCCGGCTCAATGTGCAAAGCGTGGTAGGGAATCCCACCTTTTACTATGGCTAAGGAGGAGGGATGCCAACCCCTTGGTCGGACTTAGCAGAGCCCCAGTGCTACTCCTTCCCCCATACCCCATGAATCGGGCAACTGGTATGATTGTACGTGAGCCCTCCGCTGTGCTATAATTCCATGTAAAAGTGTAAGTGTGTATGGTTGTGTCTCGCGGCATTATGTGGTTGTTTTGCGCCACGGGTGGGGGGTGACTACAACCGGTCCTGATGCGACCCACCCCCCAACTATCTTTCAAAACTCGGGGGGGGGGGGGGGCAGTGGGGGGGGGGGGGTCCAGCCGAGGGTCCGGGGGGGGGGGGGGTGTTCCTCCCGGGGGTCGGGGGGGGGGGGGTGTTCCTGCCGGGGGTCGGGGGGGGGGTCTGGCCGGGGGTCATGGGGGTGTCCAGCTAGGGGTGAGGGGGGGGGGGATTAGAGTTAGGGTTAAGGTCACCGAGCTGGTGGAACCAGTCTTGGTTTTATAACCCTTTTTAGTGTCTAGGGTGGACCTACCAGGTTTAGCAGCAGCAGCAAGCAGCAAGCAGCAGTCAGCAGCAGCAAGCAGCAGCACGCGCGAAATGGGTAAAAATCAGATTTCCGTCGTGGTGCTTCAGATTCGGGTGAAATTTTGGTGGATGATACCTATGGGTGTGAAGTACAATCACACAAAGTTTGAGCAAGAAACTCAACGGTGGCGGCCAGGAACGGGATTCGCAAGTGGCGGACCTCAGTTTCAGAAACTGCAGTTTAGGGCCAAAAACAGCCATTTTTGGGCCAAAAATACCCTAGAACATATTCAAAACGGCCAAACGAAGGGAAACGGTGGGTACACTCCACGTGCCGCTTGACTTCTCCGTGTCAACGAGCTCTTTGCGGCCCTCTAACTCCATGATATGCCGCGGAAGCGGCCCAAAAAGGCCCCCAGAAGCTCCAACTGCCGACAGCCACAAACCAAGAATAGGCCATATCTTTGGCTACATGGCTCAAAATGCGATTCCGAGGGCACCTACTCCACCCGCAACCCCCCACTTTTTGTGGTTTCCACCCCTCAGATCTGCCCAAACGGACGCCTAGACCCCAATAACTAGGCCCACTAGGCTGTGGCAAGCTGCAAGCTCAAGCCCAAACAGGTGGGTACCCAAATGGGTCAACAGGGTCCGAAAGGGGTAAAAATATGACTTTCCGCAAAAATGATCCTAGACCATGTGCGACGCTAAAACAAGTGTTTTTTGGACTGTTTTGAGCTTGTGGTGGCCCATTTGGGTCCTCCAAAAATCCCAAAATGCCTTGAAAATGGGCTGTTTTGGGACCAAAAATGGGTCAAAAATGGGTCAAAAACACATTTTTCCAAAACTCATCCTAGACCATTTGGGGTGCACAAAAGGGTGAAATGAGCCCATTTTGAGCCCATTTTGGGGCATTTTGGCCCCTCAGAAGTCCAAAAAGCCTTGAAAGTGGGCCTCGTGGTGATGGGGTTCAGGTGCATTTCACTTTGTCAAGAGCCACCAATGTGTGAATCATTCTTGATGTCCCTCACCATTCATATCTAATGTTCCCTCCCCCACCAGCTCGGACCCAATATTCAGTCTTGATTAGGGTTGGGGTTAGCCTTAGGGTTAGGGTCACCGAGCTGGTGGAACCGGTCTTGGTTTTATAACCCTTTTTAGTGTCTAGGGTGGACCTACCAGGTTTAGCAGCAGCAGCAAGCAGCAAGCAGCAAGCAGCAAGCAGCAGCACGCGCGAAATGGGTAAAAATCAGATTTCCGTCGTGGTGCTTCAGATTCGGGTGAAATTTTGGTGGATGATACCTATGGGTGTGAAGTACAATCACACAAAGTTTGAGCAAGAAACTCAACGGTGGCGGCCGGGAACGGGATTCGCAAGTGGCGGACCTCAGTTTCAGAAACTGCAGTTTAGGGCCAAAAACAGCCATTTTTGGGCCAAAAATGCCCTGGAACACATTCAAAACGGCCAAACGAAGGGAAACGGTGGGTACACTCCACGTGCCGCTTGACTTCCCCGTGTCAACGAGCTCTTTGCGGCCCTCTAACTCCATGATATGCCGCGGAAGCGGCCCAAAAAGGCCCCCAGAAGCTCCAACTGCCGATAGCCACAAACCAAGAATAGGCCATATCTTTGGCTACATGGCTCAAAATGCGATTCCGAGGGCACCTACTCCACCCGCAACCCCCCACTTTTTGTGGTTTCCACCCCTCAGATCTGCCCAAACGGACGCCTAGACCCCAATAACTAGGCCCACTAGGCTGTGGCAAGCTGCAAGCTCAAGCCCAAACAGGTGGGTACCCAAATGGGTCAACAGGGTCCGAAAGGGGTAAAAATATGACTTTCCGCAAAAATGATCCTAGACCATGTGCGACGCTAAAACAAGTGTTTTTTGGACTGTTTTGAGCTTGTGGTGGCCCATTTTGGTCCTCCAAAAATCCCAAAATGCCTTGAAAATGGGCTGTTTTGGGACCAAAAATGGGTCAAAAATGGGTCAAAAACACATTTTTCCAAAACTCATCCTAGACCATTTGGGGTGCACAAAAGGGTGAAATGAGCCCATTTTGAGCCCATTTTGGGGCATTTTGGCCCCTAAGAAGTCCAAAAAGCCTTGAAAGTGGGCCTCATGGTGATGGGGTTCAGGTGCATTTCACTTTGTCAAGAGCCATCAATGTGTGAATCATTCTTGATGTCCCTCACCATTCATATCTAATGTTCCCTCCCCCACCAGCTCGGTCCCAATATTCAGTCTTGATTAGGGTTAGGGCTAGGGTTGTGGTTGCTGTTAGGGCCTGTAGCCCTCCTGTAGCCCTCCTTCAAGTCAAAATTTTTCCTTGTTGTCTTAACACAAACATGATTTCTCTACAAAATTTTGAGTATTTTGAGTATAAACACATAGTATGAAAAAAAAATTTTGGCACCTTCGGCGCCAGACGATTTCCTCTAGAGACACTTGTTGGTGGCCGACCCTGCACCACTATCTTTCAAAACCCGGGGGGGGGGGGAGGGGGGGGGGGGCTGGGTAAAGGTAAAGGTAAAGTGCTCGGGCGCTCTCCGAACTCCAGCGTATCCGTGATCCCTACCTGTCCCTCGCAGCATCCCTTCCGGCTCACGGGGTCACAGACACCCTAGCGCCTAGGACACTGCGTTCCAACCCCACCAGGATTCGAACCGAGCTCCTCTAGTTCAGGCGTCATGTGCATGACCGCTGAACTACGCGACCTTCTCGGGGGGGGGGGGGGGGCTGGGGGGGTCGCATACAAGGACCGGGCCCGGCCACCCCCCCGTGTTTTGCGCGCACATCAACAACAAACACCACTTATTTTTACAATGTCTGGATTTATTGAGACGTTTACAAACTAACACAACACGCTTTATTGCAAAACTTTTTCCAAAGAAGCATTGAGTGCACTCCGGGATGTGCAATGTGCAGCACAATGTACGTCCAATCCCCCCACCATAGCACAACATCGGTCCCACCATCACACTTGGTTGCCCGACCCCCTACATTATAGGGTGCCCAATCCCATGATGCAGGTGTTTCGAGTCATTTTGCATTTCGAAGGTTGGTCAAAAGGAGCCCATCCCCTATGACATTTGTTTTGAGTCGTTTCGCGTTTCGCTGATAATAAAGACTACTCTTCATCGGGTGAGTAGGCGGGTTCGGACGACAAAGGGTCCGGAGAGCATGAGGTCAAGCTCGACCCTGAGATGGAATTGGTGTTGGAGTTGGAGTTCGAGGTACAATGAGAATTTGAGTTGATTCAGAATCGGAGTCGGAGTCGGAGTCGGATGTGGACGAGTCACTATCAACGGAACAAGGTTTTGTCCCAAACATCCGCTTGGCCTCCATGCCTCCATGTGTATCTCTTTCTGAACGCCCGGTAAGAAAATTTTTGAATGGGGAGCGAATATGGCGCGAATATGGGTGCACAAACCTACACTTCTTTCATAGGGTTGCGCTGGTAGCAATATTTTTAAAAATTCTGAAAATCCAGGTGCCCGCGAAAAGAAATGGTCCTTTTTTGACACGCTAGGGTGCCACGGTGCCCCGCAAAATCCACCACTCGCACCATATATGTTGGCTGTGTCTGCGGCAACGTTGCGAATGCGTGCATTCCCGAAAATCGTGCGATTTTCGCGCCAATTTGACGCTAACATTTAGCATATGCGCGCACATGTTCCCCGTGCCGTGCACCGCATGAAGTAACAAGTGCAAGGAGGAACCGTGGTGGTATCCGCATGTCCTACGCCCACCGCTGGCGAAACGTTATTTGAGGATATGTCAATAGTTGAGGTCACTAACTGCTCTCTTATGAGCCTGGCTAGCCAATTGCCGCAAATTCATGGGCCCTTGACCACGCATGAACCTCTTGGTGACATCCCTCCCCTCTCGGCGAAGGGTGTCATCCATGGTGTGGTTGTCAACCACAACTTTCACATGTAGGCGGCCGCGCAGGAGGCTTAGGCCTTTGCTATTGCGCAACATGGCAAAGCATGAAAATTTGGAGAGCATTCTCCACCTCCGGGTAAAAAAATACATGTGGTTGATATACAAATGCAATAGCTTAAGGCATTGTAAGACTGGGGGGGCTTTGCCCATTTATGTGCTACATTCGCGCAACCTTCCTACATTCCCCCCGGAAAACCATCTCGTTTGCCATGCATGTATACAGATGTGGGCAAAACTTGCCCACCACTCCGTGCAAACATCCCTACATAGTCTTCCTCCCATCCGCTTGTTGTTCACCCCCCCCTTGTTAAGGCACACATCAATGAGTGCCTCCCACTTGCGGCTGCGCATGAATTGCGCAGCCGCGGAGCATTGCAACCTAACCTTTCCCTTCCCGTTTGCCTTGTCATTGTTCAACCTACCCTTTGTTACCGTCTTCGCTTCCATGCAGGCAACATCTAGAATAGGTTGAAAAAAAATTGTGGACTACAACAGCCGCGGACTTGCCGGTGGTAGCCAAGACCGCGTCCCGCATGCCCGATATACCACATATAGTGACACGTAGCACCCCGTGCAACCCATAGTCGGGAATGCGACGGTTGCCGAGGATGTGTCTATATATGGCTCCAATTGGGAGCACAATTTCCCACCAGCCATCAATGGTGTTTTCCAAACCAAAATGGACAATACACTTCGCTTTGTTGCGCCCACAAACCCAGCACACCAAGGCTTGAGGAGCCTCGGCTTTCCAATTCTTACAATTGGCCAGTGAAATTTGTGGCTTGCCATTAGCACGCAGAAAAAGCATGGTTTCCCAGTCAGCAGCGGCGGTATCTTGGAAGACGACCGTACGAGCATTTGACAATTGTTGGTCGAAGTCCACCACCTGGCAGCCGCAAACAATGTAGCCCACCCCTCACTACCGCTTGGTAGCCACCACCTTGAAAGTTGGTTGGGGCTGCTTGTTCCCCCAAGAGTGCAATGGACGCACCAGGCCTCGCCATGATGCAATAGGCATCCAATGTAGCCTTGGATCACCCGGTGGTTGAACGTGGACAGGTTCTGGTGGTTGGCAAGAGTGTAGGTGTCGCACCGCATTGGTAGCGGGCACACACCACGATAACCCTCACCCGTCGTGGCGACAATCCCCGCCGCGGCAGGCTACGCTAGTTGCTGCATTGTGGCCCGCACGTCCTTTTAGGGTAACCCCTCAACTGCATGAGGAGTGAGGTACTGCGCATCCGTCCTCGAAACGTGCAGCACTGGATCCGTCACACGGCCGCCACGGTCGTGTCCCACATGGATGGTGCCGTAGGGCATGCACCATCCCCACCCTTGTCTAATGGGGTCACGACAATCTGGCCCGTGTCCGGCACGTGTTGCACTTTGTAGGGAGCACCTGGCTGCCGTGATACGACCTCTTGGAACGACTTGAGTCGGCGAGTCATGTGTTGCCGGGACTTGATATGGGCATACGCGTTCCTTCCCTTGTGTCCGGAACCACAGGGCATGACAATAGAACAACACTGCAATAAAGCAACAACCGAAGGATGCAAGTCTCTGGATGTCGTGCAGTGTGAGTCAGTTAACAGCGCATTCCAAGCGCCCCCCCCACCAACGAAAGGCAACTACAGACAAATGCCCCTTTGCATTCTCGGCTTGGTCCCGCCACCCCTGTGCAACCAAGAGGAGGGACTGCATCCCCGGACCCCCGACTGCCCCCCCGTTTGCTCCGTCCCCGTCCCCGGCCTCTGCTGCTACTGCTGTGGCTGTTGCCCCTTCAGCCTACGTCTCTCAAGCTCCTTCACCCGAGCGGTGCTCATCCCTCTCGGTCTCTGGTGCCTGTGCCACCTCCTTGGCATCTTGCAGCTCGCCCCGCAGTTGCAAAACGTGCCCTTCCGCTGCCACCGCTTGCCGCTGCCACTTGGGGTGCACTTGCTCCTGCACCCAATCAGCCGTGTGGACACGGTGGGGGGATAGTGACCGGGGGCAGGGTGGGGGGGCAGGGTTGCCAGTCTTCGGGACATAGGTAGGGCCAACCCGGTCCCCTCCTGCCAGCCGAGCTGCGGGACCCAACCCAGCGAGCATCGTCATTGGCATCCCCCTCCACCGTCTCTACCCCCAGCTCTCTAGAGTGCAGCCGCGCATTAGGAGCCACGCCTAGTCCATCTGTGTCTCCACGCGATCCCCCCATCCCTTGACCCCGGTGACGCTAAGGACCCCGTACCGCACCACCTGCCCCCGTGGAACCCCCTACCTCCCCTCCACCCCACACTGCAACTTCCAATGCCCCCCCCCCCCTAGCCTATACGCGAAAAGAGCTATCAACTTTCCCCCCTCCTTGGCCTAGGCACCGGACACAGTGAGAAAACAAGGAAATGACACACAGAGAGGGGGGGGGGTTGCTTTTGGACCTGGATCTCCACGACCACCTCCCACGTGGCATCCACAAACTCCACCTGCGCCCTTTTCTGCCCTAGGAGGTTGAGCTTCGACGCAAAGGGCGGCAGCTGCTGCACCATGGACAAGGTGACGTTGGTGGGTGCATGGGCTGGGTAGCCGGTGGCCACAAAGGGGGTGTCGGAAGCAACACAGAGAAGCCCCCACACACATAGACGAGGCGGCTAGCCAGACCCCAACCCCAAAACCAACAGAAGCCGCCTCAAAGCCCGCCATCGGGTCCGCACCCGCGGAGCCTGCCACCGGGTCCGCCGAGGATCGAGCCTGGGACACCAAAGCTTGTTGGGAGTCCCCATCCTCCCGCAAACTCTAAAGGACACCGGGGGCGCCTTTGGGTGCGCTTGCACAACATCCATGCGACAATGGGGGTGCAACACGTGAAAGGTTCTTGTGTCTTGCGTGTGTGTGTCCTTACGTCAGAGGGAAACTTGTTCAATTTTGAACGCTCAAACATCACCGTTTTTTGCGGGGTTTTGAACGACTTTTACACACATTGAAAAACGTGAAAACAGCCCCGGCGGCGCAAAAACAAACGGGCATCAATTAACAATTACAATAGGCCGCCATGGCACGGAGATGCCCGGGTCACATCATTGATCAAACACACCATGAAAATTTTGAAAAGAGAGTTCAAACATCAAAAAACTTTGATTCCCTATAATGACCTTATGTTTCAAACAGGTTCCCGGGGAGAGGGAAAAGGATGGGGAGAAGAAGTGCACCAGCAGCTAGATTGGATCCTGGGGCCGTGAGGATGAGGATGTGGAGGAGGAGCGGCTGGAATTCTGCTATCATGTAGGAAATGTGTTCTACAAAGCGTACTTGGACGTGCGGTGCCCGCGAGAAGGCGGCCCAGATGTGGATCCTGCGAAGTGGTTGCAAGGCTATTTGGCGGAGGTGGCACAATCACCCGAGACAGATACTAAGATTTGTGAGAGGTGGGACCTTGAGAACATGAGCCAACCAGCCGGAAGACCGAAGCATACATCCATAAGGCGTTTACCAAAGCCCGCGGAGAGGGTAAGGAGCCACTGACAAAGGCAAAGAAGGTGGTCCTAGCAATGGAAGAAATTAACAATGCTATCATCAAGGCGATGGGGAACAAAAAGGTGACAGAGCAAGCTATGAAACAGGCGAAGGAAAAGGTTGACACGTTGAGGAAAAAGGCGGAGAAACAGCGGAAGGCAACCGACCGGCAGCGTCTTCGTGCATGGAGAATCGCGGACAAGAAGAAGCGCCACAGACCGAAGGAGCTCGCGCCGCTTCGCCGCCAGCTGGCAACAGGGTCAATGGGCGTGCAGGGAGACAGGCCTCTCCACGGCTTCACAATGATTGGGTACCCAAAGGGCAGTGTTCCGCTGGCGACGAGCGAGCGCAAAGATATGGCCAAGAAAAGGCCAAAGGAAAGGACCGCCAGTGGCGAGGATAGCTTGGCGCAGACTACCACAAAGCGCCGAGTGCCAAAGGCGGGGACTATGAAAGACATCGTGACCTTCATTCTTTCCGACTCGCCGGCCGCTTGGACGCTAGCCAGTGACCTGCAGCACTCAAGAACAACAGTGACAGTGCACGATGGAAGAAAGGCATCTCCGGACACGTGTGTCTACAAGGCCATCGTTGGAACCATGGAGCTTGCTCGTGTTGGCCCAAACACTTGGAGTGAGATCATAGCCAACGACTTCGAATGCAGTCCATCCCGTGTATCCTTATTCGGTGGACGCTGAACTTGCTGTCGGAAGGGTTCAAATTGCGAGCCCAAAAGCAGGACCGGCACACGAAGTCAAGCCTCAAGGCGGCCCACACGGAGATGCACCGGCGCTTCGAGGAGGCGAGGGACCGGAAGAATCCCTACTTCCCCATCACGAATGTGCAGTTGCCCACGATCTTGGCGTTTGCGGTGCACAAAGCTCGGGGACAAATGATGTCGCACGACGCATTCTGGTCTTGGTTAGCAGCAAGGTATACCAAGGGGGTTTTTGTTGTGTGAACTGGCAGCTTGCGGACACCATGGGATGATTGCGCGGGGTCCGCCAGGAGGCCTGTGGATTGGATGGTGTCCTGGTGTGGGACAGCTGGACAGCGCCGTGGAAAGGTTACCTTGGTGACGGAGTAGGGGGGGTCAGAAGTCTGCCGTGAGTGAGAGCGCTGTCCAACAGACAAAGCGAGTTGCATCCCGTTGGTTGCACCGCCTGTGCGCAGTGACGAGGCCACTCTCGAGATTATGGCATGCACGCCTGCATAGTTGTGTGCGTGGGGCATTTCATGAGATGTGTGATGCGGCTTTTACATCCGCCAGACAACACGTATGCAGCAGACATTGTGCGCGGGACGTGCGCAAGGTTGTGAGGCAAGTGGGAGGTCTGTGATGGCCTACCACTTGGGGCCATCCCCGAGATTTTTTATTTTTTTCAATATAAGTCTTTTGCTGTTGTTGACATTTCATATCTTATCTGCTCCGAACCTTTGGTTGAGGTGTGGGTTCATGTTTGCTTTGATTATTATGCCTATCTTTGTTCTAGGTGCGGGCTCGGAACCCCTAAGTTTCTGTCGATACTCGACGTTTTCGGGACTCATGGTTCATAATAACCCGTTACTCTTCCAATTTGTGACACGTAGGGGGACAGTGGGTGTGGTGCAACCATCTGCGGCTATTCAATAGGATAGCATAGCATTTAAAGTATTGGCACTCAGACCGAGAAGCAAACCGATTAACGTAGTGGGAGTGAGAGGACTCTTGTGGTGTGACTATCCGCAAGTTCTCAACAAGGAAGCATAGCATTTAAAGTAGTAGCATTGAGAGGACTCTTGTGGTGAGAACATCCATAGTTTTCAAAAGAGGAGCATGGCATTTACAGCAGTGGCAAGTAGTGGTGGTAAGAGGACCATTGTGGTGCGGCCATCCGCGGTTTTTCAATGGAGGCACATAGGATTTAAAGTACTATTAGTGAGAGGACTCTTGTGGTGCGACCATCCGCAGTTTTTCAATAGAGGACCATAGCATTTAAAAAACCGAGAATGAGAGGACGTCATACAGATGAATAACAGATGACTAATCTGAGGTTTGAACCAAAGCCCTTTAGGTTGGCAGATGAGTGTCGTACCAACGAGCACACTGCAAATATCTTGCACACCGCTATGCAGGATTGATTAGAAGTTTCTCCTCAAAATGTTTTTCCAGAAACAAAAAAGGATATGTCTTTTTTCTGCGAAGCACGTCAAGCTCATAATACAATGCAAGGGGCGTCATGCTCCACTAAAATCCACACTGCCCACATCCTCACCCAAATTGACAACACATTGTTTACAATGTTCAATAACACATTACAAGGGGAGGAGGGGGCAACCCCCTCCCAACTGTGCTCCTATGGCATACGGCGGTTCTAGTACATCCTTGGGTTTGACCTTCGTTTTAGTGCAAGCAGTGATTTCCCATCTTCAAACGGGTCCTGCCTGGGTTTAGGTAGGGTGAAACGCTGAATAACATGTCCTTTTGCATGCTACCATGGGTGATCTGCTACCGTGTCCCAATCAAACACACCCTAGAGGGGGACCAATACGAGAAAGATATAAACTGCAATCCCCAACCCTTGCTGGCTGAAAATGCAATAATGATTGTTTTGGCCACCTTGGACATACGTTCCATAGAGTGTGTATGCTCCCTATAATGCATCAATAGTCTGAGGTGGTAAAATTGGGGCGGCGCATGCTTTCAAGCTTGCAAAATCTGACAGCAGATTTTGTGTTGTTAAGGAAGGACTGTTTTGGACAACTACAGGAAAGAGGTTCCAAAAACCTCCTGTCACGTGCAAATTCTCGGATTTTTAGTCGATCTTAGGCAAATCCCACTACGCTAAAACCCCCCTCTAGGAGGTGGACTTGGCAACCAACACAACTGTTTTGCAAAATCGGGGTGTTTTGACACAATCGGTGACCGACACATCTCAGTGGTTTTTTGCTCTTCGGCCAAGGCTCTTTGTCTTGGACTGTGATACATGCCTTTCTCCTGTTCCCATTCCATTATCATGGTATACTGAGTGCGGACGCCGACATTTGCCTGCGGCAGTAATTCATATATGCTGTCCAAAAGCCCTGCCCACCAAATTGCAAGGTTGTGCAGAAAAATGCTGGTAACCCCGGATGCAAGCGGGATTGCGCATGGCGGCCCCCGAAAAATCCATGAGACACATTCAGCAGCAGTAGACATGTGTCTCATGATGACATATCCAACATGACTAATGTGACCCCCAACCAACATGACACATCACTGTTGCCACATCACGCAGCGCACATCATGCATCCAAATTAAGGGCATCCCTTCCCGTGACCCCAAACCACCATAACAAATCACCAGTGCCACATCATGCAGCATGCTGCACAAAACATTTTGCTTTTGCTCATACTACAACGATTGCCTTCCAACTGACCACTTCCGTGGAAACTGGCACTTTTCTTCAGCAAAGCTATTGGTGTGGGACAACTGGGTTTGTAAAAAAACAATGGCACTACAAGCACGCTTCAACAATGGTGCTACAACTGACATGTACTGTCTGTGTACAGTTTGTACATACTGCAGTGCAGCCTTGTATATCATCATTGCATACTGCACAAATGCATGCATGCATTTGAACTTGCCGCTTGCATTGTGCCAGATGGCTGACGTGTGATCTCCTCATAACCTTTACATTTCCTCAAGTGGCCACCAAAAACACTATTGTAGGCAACACACGACGTCTCCGCAACACAAAGAAATGGTGAGCATACAAATGATTTTGAGCTGCCCACTGCGCTGTCCACATCTGCACTTGCACGTATGGCTGTATGGTGTGATACAGAGAAACACCATCAAACCTTCCTGCGGGGCTTTGCGACCTCACACCACACATTTGTGTTCTAACATTTGACACCTTGTTCCCCCAACCATCTGGTTGCTGTAGCCACAGTTGCACCCAACAAGCTTCTTCCTTGTCTTCTTTCAACCAAACCACAGGCATGGAGGAACGACACAAGATGTGGGAACACACAAGCACTAGAAGAAATCTCTTTCTCACGCTCACTGACCTCCAAGAGTACCACACATGCATGTAAGGAAAACCGGGGAAAGCATGTAAATTCTTAAAAAGAGTTCATTTGGGATGCTTGCACTGAAAAAGCAGGTGCACTTTTTTTTGGCGGGGGATACAACCGGATTCCTGTGCACTCCTCTGGGCTGGGCTGAGTGCTCCAACATGTTATGGACAAGTCAAACTAAATACACCAATTATAGCCCGCACCCACCCTCTTCTAATCCCTGGGCCCATGGCTATGGCCTCACACTCTTCCACAGCCTTCCCACGGATCGCTTGTTCCCAACTACAAACACGTCCAGCAATGAACATGTTCGAAGCATGAAGCCTCACTTTGCTGGTCACCCTTGGCATCATTGATCACAAAGAGACTGGAGCAGGCGGGGGCCAATTGAAGAAGTGGTGAGCAGCAAGAACCTGTTCAGCCCAATCATCAAAATCCTGTTGCAGCTGTACCATGGATGATGGCGCTTTTTTAAGCATGAATTGCCCAAAACTACCCTCAACAGCCTGAAAGCCACGCGGACCGAACTTCTTAGCAAAGAGCTCTCCAAAAATGCGGTATAACTCTGGCTGCATGGTGACATAACAGGGGTGTCGATATCCCAGGAAGTGAGAGTAAATATTGTAGAATTGCTCGTCCAGCCTAGTGAGAATATGTGTACAGATGCCAGGGCTTCAACAGTGCACATTTTTAGCTCCATAATTTATTCTTCCATCCAACCTCCAATTCAATCCAACTTTAAAAGCACTGTGGTCAGCCACCAACAACAATTGCATTGCCTCTGATCAAACCCATTTCTTGTGAAAGCTGTTTCATCAGTCTTCAACTGCGGTTAACTTGTACCAAGCACCTAATGATGACAACTTCTTTCCTACTGCAACCCATACAATGCATGATAGAGAACACATGTATCGCTGCATCCACAGACAATACAACACGACCCACAAGTGTCAGCAAAAAATCCAGCACATGTTGCCAGGTGTCACAAAAAGATTTCTTGGTTGGTGTTGAACGGTGTGACAAGAGGGGAAGGAAAAAAAAGGGAAATTGGCAAAGCATAGAGGTTCACCCCCCCTCCAAAAAAAAACCACATGGGCTTTACACCAAAATTGCCCTCCTCGAAGGAGAGACAATGGCCCTGGCTCAACTTGCAAAGCACCGTTCCATTGTAGTTGGGAGGAGCGGCATCAACACCTTGGCAAGAGGCAGCAGAGCCCCAACAGTGCTTATAGCCCCACACGCCTTGGGTCAGGCAACTGACATGGGCATGCATTCTCAGTTGCAGTATGATGGAGTGAGTGTGTACGTGCGCCGGCGCACATGTGACATGTAAGCGTCTTGCAGCACAACATGTGGCGTGCGTGCTATGAGTTTAGCAAACAGCACAAGGGAAACGACATGTGTCTCACAGCGCTTGTCCTGGCCCCAACCAAAGCACAACCTCCTGCCCACTGGAACACCTTTGCTTGATCCTGTACCCTGGGGTTGCCCACTTTGTGGAAAAGCGTTCTGGCCAGTGTTCTGTTGCACAATATCAAAAAATTGGTGTTCGCATTCAATATTTCTGACTATTTCACCCTATCCACCTACACCTCTTGTTGGACACTTCCTTTCGCAAGAAGAAGATATGATTGAGGAGGACATGGTGCCTTTTCTCAATGGATTCTCAGCTTGAGCTGAGGTCATGTTGCAGTTGGGAGCATGAAAATGACTACACCTCCCTGCTCTATCAACAAAACTGGAATACTATTTAGAGTTGTTGGTAAATCTCTCGTAGTCAAAATGCTGTCTTGCGCCTCAATTGTTGCACATGCAAATGCGTGGGCACACCAGTCAGTCAGCTGATTGCAAGACCACAATTGCTTGAAATATCTCGTCTCGTAGCACTTGCGCACCAAACTCCACAGCTCTTTGGCAGACTTTGGTTCCCGACCGTTGCTGCTCATTCTGCTCGGACGCCGGCTGTCAGCAGGCTGCTCTGCTGGAGCTGCAATTGTGATATTTGCGCTGAAAATGCAGACGCATACATAGCTGGTTTGTGTAAGATGAACCAGGGCAGGTGCACACACCATAGCTGCCACAAATTAATGAATATTATATCATATTGCAGAAACACGTGGGCATAAGCTACAATGTGGTGATGTGACAGCATCACAATGAAGAGGCTCTGTGACACCTTGTTTGGGGATGTTCACACCTGGCGTCCAACTCCACTTTCTGGCTTTTGTTCTTCTTCTTGTGGGTCCTCACAGGAGGCCCTCCGTATCTGTAAAGGGCACCAAGAAGGGAAAGAGGGAATGGGGAAGGGGCCAGAAAATGAGGAAGGAGCGGCCATCAATGGGGGTGAAAGATGAGGAGAGGGGAGGGCTAAATATTGAGCCACAGCTGTAGATGAGGGGATGGGGGGGGGGGGGGCGAGAACTGAGGTTACAGATGAGGACGGGAAGGACACAAAACGGTGGTATGTGGGTTCTTGAGGAGGGCAGGGCACGCCAGGGGCAGAACATATCAGCAGAACCAATTGGCGAGCACATTTTTTGGGCAAAAAGCTTGCCCCTTGTCCACACTTGCCCCAAATCTCAGTCAAGGGCACAAAAGATACGTTGTTTCTGGTTGTTATGCAGTTAGGGCCACCTGCCACTCTCTGGTCTGTATATCATAGTTCAGAAGCTGTATATCAGGATGGTCGAAAGCAGGGTCCCAGGTTCAATTTCCATCATTGACATTTTTGTGAACCAGCCCAGTGCAGCCAACCCACGGCAAAAGCCCCTTTCATGCCCTTTCTGGTCCATGGCCAGGTCAATGTCCATGTCCATTTCATTCTTTCCAAAAATTTTTTGCAGCCACTACTTGGACCCCCATCGGATAAAATACGTGCATTGTCACCAAATGATGACCCAACTCCTTCCTAGAGCTGACAGGAGGTCTGTGAAACTTCCGAAAAATTTCAACTGTCACTGAACACCCTACAAACAGCAATTTCAGGGGTTTTCAAGAGGCCCATGGCCCTGTGTATGGGCCTAGCCTCTAAGTGGGTCCCGTGGATGCTGAAGATGTGGCCTCAGAATACTGCTGCTGACGTCGCACCAGAATGTGCAAAGACTACATCTCTCGGGGACATTCGTTATGCGCCAACACGGTGGGTTTTGGCACTTTTCCTGGGTTTTATGAACTTTTGGTCCAATGCGCCAAAATTTCGCTCCGTTTGGGGGGGGGGGGGGTAGGTGTATACTTTTTGAAATCTGTGAGAAAAGGCCGTTTCAGAAATGTATGAGTTAGGGGGGGGGGGACGTGGTCACATTTTTGAGCACAGAGCTGCAAATTGGACAATGCACAGGACGGAGCAATGCTTGAGGGATCATTGATTATTCTGAATCCGAATCGTCCTCATTGTTGCTCCTTCCCACAAGGGCAGAGACCCCATTGGGGCACACATCCCCCTGCTTGTGAATCGGAACATGTGTGGCCAAGAACTCATGCTGTGAAGCCTTTGTGGGGTGCACATCACAATCCCAAAATTGGGTTGCAAAAGAAGCGGCCTCTGCGGTGGTCAGAATCTGGTGTTCCTTGTGGGTGTATGCGGGTTGCTGCGAACCGGCTGTACAAGGCCTTTTTGCTGGGCTGGCAGATGTACGCCAGCTAAATTGCACTCACTTTGCGACCCCAGAGCGTGCTCTTTTGTGAACCAAAGGTTTCTGGGGTGCATCTGGGGAGGCAACAGCCTGTGGCGTGAATTTATATGCGAACATGGTGGCTGCCTGTTGACCAAAAGAGGCAGCAAGCAACACAGGCACTGCCCAAAACGGACGAAAATCTCAAACACATTGTCAGTACAGCATGCAGACCCAGGGTGTTCCAAATAGCCCCTTTCAAGGGCTTTCCGAAAAGACCCATATACCCCTACCAATGGGACACCCAGCGGACTCAAATGAGGCAACAATGGCACTGACCCCTGAAAACCCACCGTGTTGGCGCAAATGTTACCGTCCCCGAGAGATATTGGGCCTTGCAGAGCAAACACATAAATTGCAAGCTGGGCCCCCAACAGAATCAGGGTGCTTTTCCCTCAGAAAAGATTGATCAGCAAAAGGCAACCCATCCTAACCAACCGTAACGGTGGCCGTTCTTTTCCAACATCGTTGAAAGGGGTTAAATGGTCTGAAATTTGTATGATCTATACAGTTTGGCACTGTGAAATAGTTTTACTGCCCCCCCACTAGGTGCTTGTTTCTCTCCACCTATGTCTCCCTCCCCCTCCCACCCCCCACTAAGCAATCCCCTGGGCCAGACACAGAGTGAACTGCCCAAAAATGTTTTGGCTTGGCGTCCAGCCAAACTGGGATGCCACCGCCTTTCCCTATATTCCTATACCCTACCGTCCACACGCAATGATGAGCAGCAATGGGACTACCTGGCTTGCACATGAGAATAATCACGAAGGTAAGTGACCTCAACAGGAAACAGATCATCTTCGTCAATCTCCTCCTCCAATAGATCCTCGGTCGATGTAACCTTTCGCGGGGTCCCTGTACAAATCAAAAAAGGGGGACTTTATGATCACTACCCACAGAGAGTGCAACCTGCATACACCCCATGGTGCAGGCAGCTATTGTAACATACAATCATGGCTTTTCTTAGGCCTGACCTGCAATACCAATTGCCAGTGCAATGCAAGCATAAAGGATCTCAGTTTAGGGACGTCCTCACCTGCATGGCTCAACCCCCTGACATCAGGGGGAACTGGCCACCAAGATCATGGGCTCTCACATTGTGTCTGTCCTTGTTTCGCCTTGCTGTGTCTAGCTCACATGTCTGATCGCTCCTGGACATGGATGTCCTCCCTGAGCCATGCACCCTTGGTCATCCAAGGGGCCTGGTCGTCAAGTTTCGGCTCTTAATTCCCCCCCCCATTTTTTGGGTTACCCATTGGGTTACTCCTTTCCACCACGTCACCCCACTTGCTGGTGTGTTTTGTTCGTTCCTTCCGTTTTTGATTCTATCGCTGTTGGGGGGTGGGGGGGCTGATGAAACACAGGTTACATTTGCCTGGGAACACAGAGTTGCTCTGGTCTTCATCTTGCCCTTGTCTCTGGCTATGTGTTATGGCTGTGTCTGTTTGTGCCTCTTTTCTACTACATAGCATAATATTCAACAGGGGTTGAACGGGTTGCCAGAGTTGGAGTTAGTGTCTCACAAACCATACTTGAACTGACCAAGCCTATTCCTCTGCCGGACACCACCGAACATGATCCACCCTCCCTTGCCGGACGCTGCCGGACGTGAACCATGTCAAAAAATCAGGCACTTGGGGTGCGGGAAAAAAAAGTTTGGCGGGGGGGGGGGGGGCTTCGAGCCCCTTTCCTAGACCCCCCCCCATTCAGGGCTCAAAGGTTGGGAGGCCTAAAAAGTAGCCTCCACAACCCAAAAAAGGACCGTTCAAGGATGAAAACTGATTTCCAGCACTTCCCCGCCCCCCACCAACACTTACTTGGGTTTTTAAAGGCAATAACCCTGCAATTGAGCACTGCTTGTCTGCTATCCCTTTTGCTACCTTCTGTTGCAAAGCCCATCTTTGTTGGACAATCTGATTTCTGTCCTTCAAAGGGGCGGAGGGAAACATCTCATACACAAAAATATGTTCCGAATTCCAGAATTCTTCATAGGGGTTGCGTGGCACACGAAAAGGTTTAAAAGCCAAGCAATGATGTCCAACATTTTTCTTGGTAAAATGCTGGAAAACCCAAAAATGGTGCTAAAAAAAGATGCTTGTTTATTCCTCCCTCCTAACCGGGTGGGAGTGTCAGAAGGAGAGGTCGCGTCAACCTTTATAGCCCCCGAGGGATTGGGTGGGGTCTGAGTGCGTATTTTGCTTAGCCCACTTTATAAGGGGGTTGGGCATCGCGACTCCTGAGGAGGAGCCCTGGGCGCCCCCAGTCCTCAGTTTTGTCTGCCCCCTCCCCTAATTGGATCCGCCAAAAAAGGGTGTTACACCTGTCGGACATCAGCCATCACGTTTGAGCGCACTAGGGGAACTGCCCCCCTAGGCCCTGCCCGTGCCCCTTTTATACCCCTAGGGTCCAGCGGGAGTTAAGTCCGGAATTTTTTTCAGTTCACTGGGTAAAAAATACCCAAAATTTTGTTTCATGAACGGTCTTGACCTTCGAGCCCCTAGCCTGGACGCCCCCCCCCTTCCTTCGGAGGGCTCGAAGCCCCCCCCCCCCCCCCCTGTGCGCAAACCTTTTTTCCCCCTCCCCTGGGAACAACCACTGCTCACCTCAAGGGGGGGAAATGGTGATGAGGTGCAGAAGAAATCACAAGGTGTTCGTTAGCCAGACGCTGCAGGACGTGAGCCCCCAGCCCCCCCCTGCTGGATGCCACCAAATGCAAGGAAAATTTTGCTGAACAGTAGGTCCAACTCTGCTGGTCACACACCTGCCTTATCTGCTTTATCTACCTGTGCAGATGAGGGAGAAGCATGGGTTACTGATCATCAGGCTGTCTTCATGAGGGGGCATTGGTAGTGGGGTGTGCACTGCTGGGAGGTTATATGCACTACCCCTAGGAAAAGGGGATGGGCTGGCGGTACCTCAGCATACGGGACCATGATGCGGTGCGAGGGAAAGATCTATCTAGCATACAAATCCCAACGTTTTGGGGAGTCCTAATTTTGGCGCTAGGGATTTCCAATTTTATGTGCGCAAAATGTTTGCAACAGCACCCAAAATTGAAAAAAAATTTTCATTTTCGTGATTTTTTCTCCGGATGATTTTTTCTCATTTTTGCGGAGCCTTTGTTGGCGGAGCCCAAAGTTTTTTTTATTTTTGTGTTTTTTTTTTGCGTTTGGCCTCCTTTTTAAAGGGGTGTTGTGGTTTGTTCATTTTGGTGCCAGTGAAAAAGACCTGGGGTACCTTGGACTCTGGGATTGCAGTCCATTCCTACACAGGCATACAAATGTGGATAATTGTGATTGGACTGCGGTATGGGTTGCGATTGCAGTCCATAGCACAGACAACAATACACAGTCCAGCAGTGAAGCAAGGGAGGCAACGAAGAGAAAGAATGCACCATGCAGCATGAGCATGTTCACATCAGAAATGGGGACAGGGGCCAAAAAAATTGAATTTTTATGCGAAATTTTTTTGCGGATGTATTTTTGCAAAAGGCATACAGCTGAAATTAATATTTTTTTTTGTGTTCTTCACATTTGCCGTAAAACGACACCGGCCTACAGGCCCTCCCCGGCCCACATGGTGATTGAGCAACGCTCATGTTCCCTTGCTCGTACTACCATTTGCTGAGTTTAAGACAAGCAACACAAAAATACATGCCCATTAAAGCTGGGTTGTTCGGGGAAACAGGGGGGAAGGGAAATTGGGGGTTACGCATACAAGATGAGACATGTTTGGCCCTACCACAAGAGGAAAATGTAGCTCGATTGTGAAAATAAGCGTAACGCGGTTTTTTTTTAACGTAAGTCGCTTTTTTTTTTTGCCGAGGTCGCATTTTTGTTCGACGGAAATTTTGTTTTTTTGGCGTAAGTCGCGTAAACCTTTTTTTGGCATAAATCGTGCATGGAAAAAAAGACCCCTTTTCTTTAAAATAAAAAAAAAGAGGAGGGGGGGGGGGGGACACAAGAACCAGCCAACAACCGCCATTGCTACCGGAGGATGTGAAGCATATAGCCCCCACGGACATTTTGGGTACCTTTGGCACAGGTAAAGCAATGGAGCCCTGGCGTAAAGGGTGGTTTTTGGACTTATCGCCGGCAGATGGTGGAAATAACGTGGAGCACACCATCATGATCGCAAGCGAAAAATGCAATGTGCCCTTCAGCCTTTGGCAAGCAGTATCAAAATGACGATAATGCTGCTGGCGCCACCGGCCACAAAGCCCAAGCTAGCAATACCACTTGAGTCCACTCATCCCGGGCCAACTACATTCCTCGCATGCAACCATAATGGTGTGGAGCCAACTACGGGAAGTCGGCGAACACATGCTTGTAGATCAAAGCAGTCTTTGTGTCAGATGCCCTCAGCTTTGCATGCCGATTGCTCATCCGCGCAGAAGCGTCACGGATGTCCTTCGCAAGGAATTGTTCAAGCTCCTCAATAAATCGTTGCTTGTTCCCCAACGCTTCACGGCGGAGGACAAAAATAGAAGTGGCCCACCAGTGGGCCCAGTGGCCCAGTACATCACCCCTGCTGCCTGGGGTTCCCCAACGCTCTGGGGTCCCCAACGCTTTGGAGCAGAGGACAAAATCACAAAGGGCCCACAAGTGGGTAAATGGGCTACATCAGCCCTGCCGACTTGGGGGGGTCCCCAACGCTTCACAGCGGGGAACAAAAGCGGGAGTGGCCCACAACTAGGCAGATTGGCTACATCACCCTTGCCGTTTGGGGGGTCCCCAACGCTTCAAGCGGGGGACAAAATCAGCAGTGGGAAGTTCTTTTGTTTTTGGGGGGGTAAAGCACGGTTTTTTGAAAAAGTGTAACTCGCTTATTTTTTTTTTAAAAAAAAGGTGGAAGTCGTGTACTTTTTTTTACCCACCATGTTTGCCATGCAAACACACACATGGCACTAAAATTGGTCCACCACTTGCGGCATACGTCCACCCAGAGTTGTCCTGCAACATGTCCCCCTTCCATCCCTGTACCCTTTGTGAACGGCTGGTAAGGGAACTTTTGAATGGGGAGCAAAAATCGCGCAAATATGGGTGCAGAAATGAGTGATTCTGGCCGGAAATGACTATTTTCATAGAGTTGGGATGGTAGCAATACTTTGGAAGATTCTAAAAAATTGAAATCCGGGTGCCTACAAAAAGAACTGGCCACTTTTTGAGACGCTGTTGTACAACGGTGCCCCACAAAATGCTCTATTCCTACCGCAAGCTTTCACGGTGTCTGCGGCGCCATTGCGAACACAAATATGCAGCAAATTCGCATGAAAATCGCGCAATTTTCGCATTCATTTTCGCGCACGTCGCACCTCCACCGTGTGGCGTGCACCAACTCAAGTACCCGGAGCCACCACAAGCCATCGTCCCATGTCCGCATGTCCTAGGGCCGCCGCTTGCGGAGTCTGAAATGTTGTGACAAGACATGTACATAGTTTAGGTCACTAAGTGGTCGCTTGCGGGCATGCCGCGCCAACTGCCGCACTGTCACGGGCTCTTGTCCACGCATGGACCTCTTGGTGACATCCCACCCCTCTTGACGGAGGCTGTCATCTATGGTGTGGTTGTCAACCACAACCTGCACACCTAGGCGGCCACGCAGGGAGCTTAGGCCCTCGCTATCGCGCAGCATGCGCCTTAGCCTACGGTGGCTGCCTTCCATGGCAAAGCATGAAAATTTGGAGAGGATTCTCCACTTGTAGGCAAAGAAATACATGTGGTCAATCCACAAAGATGACCACAGCAGCTTAGGGCAATGTAACACTAAGTGGACCTTGCCCATGCATATACTACATTTGCGTAGCCTTCCTACCTTCCCCCCGGACAGCCAATCCGTTTGCCATGCATACACGCACATCTGGGCAAAGTTGTCCCACCATTCCCTACAAACAGCACCCCATGTCTGCCTCCCACCTGCTTGTTGTTCATTCCCCCCTCCTCAAGGCACATCGTAATGAGTGCCTCCCACCACCGGGTGCACATGTTTTGCTGGCTCTGCTCTGCACTGCCCTGCCCTGTACCCTGAACACTGGCACTGACACATGCAAAGCCAATATCCAATATCCAACACTGCCACACTCCACTGACTGGTATTTCCATCTGGGGCTGTCTGGCGCATGATGTGAGCCATACATATGCTCGCGCCTGTCGCATGGCGCCGAAATAGACGAGGGCCTCTGATGAGGCTCAGGCAGGCTAGAAATTCATCAAGCTGGGGTGTGAGAAGGCATCAGGTGGGTAGCATGTACCTCAGGCACTGACACTGTCACTTTCACTGTAGCCGTCACTGACATTGCTGCCTCTGCCCCCCCCCCCCTTCACCCGGCAAAACAAAAGTTGCTATGCGCAAATTGCGTTTTGCTGGCCCTGCTCTGCACTGCCCTGCCTTGTACCCTGAACACTGGCACTGACACATGCAAAGCCAGTATCCAACATCCAACACTGCAACACTCCACTGACTGGTATTTGCGTCTGCGAAAAAATAAAAATATGTGCCCGTGTATGCCTGTGGGTGCCACCGGTGAGTGTGGGGTCGGCAGCCGAGACACCTGCCTGATACACCCAGTTGTGGCACATGTCTGGCGCACTGCACACA